>CM026204.1:22646009-22692898 GCA_014839995.1 Xenentodon cancila | reverse complement strand
TAAAACCATCAAAGCATCAACAAAGCAGAAAAACCTTTCTAAATTCTATCTATCTATCTATCTATCTATCTATCTATCTATCTATCTATCTATCTATCTATCTATCTATCTATCTATCTATCTATCTATCTATCTATCTATCTATCTATCTATCTATCTATCTATCTATCTATCTATCTATCTATCTATCTATCTATCTATCTATCTATCTATCTATCTATCTATCTATCTATCTATCTATCTATCTATCTATCTATCATTAGATGGTAAGGAATATTCATTTTTATTGGGAACCCGCTGGATTCCTTGGTATGTTGGAAAACGGCACGAAGGACCATTTAAATGTCAGTTTTAAACAACCTAAACATTTATTAAACACACAATAAGGGAGAAAGACAAAGTCAGTATTTTTCAGGACGAACAGAGAAACTCAGCCCCATTTCCTCCACTCTCGTCTCTTCCCGCAGTGCATCTCTGCTGTCATCCTTTCTTTTTGTTGAAATAAAGGAGGTCCCTAATCACATGAAGATAAGCAACTTGTAAGAACAAGTACAAGATATATTTTGACGTGTACAAACATCTTATAAGACAAGCAGTCAGTGCGCAAACAAAGATGAGATAAAATAAAAGAGTGTGGTAAATACGAAGTACTTCATCACTTTGTTAAACTGTTAATTATTATGTTGTTTCTGATGAGCTTCATTGTAGAAATGCTGCTATAGGCCTATTGTGCAGGGGGACACTACAACAGCTCATAAGATTTTAAACTCGTCGTACACGTTTGGTCAAGTTTAATACGCCAAGTGCTCACTAATTGGTAGCAGACAAATTTAAATAAGTCTAAAGGTCTGGTTTATTGTTTGGAAAAATAATCCACAATACTGTCTGTTTTGATTGAAAAATGTTGTGTTTACACTCAAAACAACAAAAAATTACACTCCAAAATGTACGGAAATACTACTTGTTGCTCTTTTCCTATCTTATCCGGAACCACGGCGTTCATTTCATTGTTATGCTGATGATACTCAGATGTATTTGTCTATGAGGCCAGATGAAACAGGACCATTAGCCAAACTTCAGGTGTACCTTAAGGACATCAAGGACAGGATGTCTACTATTTTTTTTGCTCCTAAACTCTGATAAAACAGAGGTTATTGTTTTTATTCCCAAACACCTTAGGAAGGGATTAGATGGTGTTGCGATGGCCTCCAATACAACTGTGCGAAACCTTGGTGTTATTGTCGATCAGGATTTGTCATTTAAACAGCATATTAATCAGGTTTGTAAGACTGAGAAGTAAGATTAGAAAAGTGTCATACAAATGCAGACTATTTTCTACCATCCAGTAGTGGTTCCTGCTTTGAGTCAAATGTGTCTGACCTGTTTTCCACCCAGACAATCCTGCACCCGGAAGCACTTCTGAAAACAACCAGTCAGGCGGATTGAGGAAATAAAAGACGGATCGCGGACTTTGATGCGTGGTGGCAAACTTCATCATGTTATCGCTGAAGATAAAGATGCAGCAAACATTCAACCTTTGAAAAGGACACTAGGATAAAAATTTATGACTTTCATTTTATTTTGTTTCAACAGAATTCAGAATAAGTTCAAACTAACATGTTTTATCATCCGGAAATAAAAGCAAATAAAATCAGGTAATAATTGATCAGATTGTGACTGATTAATTACCAAATAAAATACTATTTAAGGCTGAGTTCACACAGACTGCAGCTAGTAACATTCAGGCAAAAACTATAACCATGTTTCTTCCACTGCTGCTGCTGATCTGCTCTCTCTCTGCAGTCCAGATTCAAGCAGAGTTTGACAATGAAATTGGAGAAAATTTAAGACAAACTGAGTCGACAGGAAGAGAACCGGGACATGTCTCTGAGCAACAACAAACGTGTACGGTTGATATCCATTCAGTCCTGCGAGAGATGAGCGGCTTGTTGGCTGGACTGAAGGTTGAGATGACGTACTTGCAGCGCGAAAATGAAGGTATGATTCTGTGTGGTTTAATTAAACAAATAATAATATATGGAATTACTGCCTTGAACTACTAAAATTATGCTTGCAAAGAAGATTAGTATTTAATCACGTTTCTTTTTTCTATTTGTAATTTTAGAACAAGCAAAAAATATCAGAGAACTGGGGCAGCAGTACCAAGGTACAGTCATGTGAAAAAGAAAGAGCAATATCTTTCACTACTAAAGTATAAATACATATTTTTAATCAAAATCCTGACTTTCATAAGTACCAGCCAGAGCATTTGGGTGTGTTTAAGAAATCTGCAATGATCTTAGAGAAGGAATTGTCCACCAATTAGGGAACTAAAAGCGAGTTTTCCTACATACAATGATGTTATTAATGTTACAAGTTTTTTTAGACACATTGTTTTTTCCCTTTGCTGTAAACTAACTGCATTAAACCACTGATTTTATTTAATTGATCTATATTACAATGAAGATGATTTGCTTTTTAAAAAGAATCATATATATATATATATATTTTAGAACAGGCAACTACGGTGAGAGAACTGGAGTTTCAAAACACTGAGTTGAAGCAGCAGTACCAAGGTATTTATTGTACTTTAAGCACAGATGTTTTGATGTATTAAAGAGAAAAAGATTTGATTAACTGCCTCTCTTTTGGTTCCCATAAATCCAGCACAGGCAGAAGAACTTCTTACCATTAAAGAAAGAGCAAATGCAACAGAAAATGAGGTGAACGCTCTGAAAAGAGAAGGAGAAGGTTTGTGAATTCCAAAATGACATAACTACCCACATCACTTTAACATAATATTTGTAATTTAAGTGTGTCAACTCTTGTTTCTCTCGCTCAGTGAAACGAGTGGCTTTCTCAGCGTCCCTGGTCACTTCAGAATTAGAAATGATTGGACCATTTAACTCACACACAAACCTGATCTTCAAACACGTTGTTACAAATGTTGGAAATGCCTATAACCCAAACACAGGTACTCACATTCACAAATAAAACATTACAGATTTTTTTTTTTTTTTTGCCATTTATATATTTGTTTTTCCCCGTTCAGTCTCACAAGAAAATGTGTACTAGGTATACTTGTCCACATCATCAAATCTATTACTGTCATAATTCATTTACAAATTTAGAAATAGCAATATAGTGACTAATTTCTTTTTTAAGGAATAATAAAGAGATAGTAAGAAAGATCAGATATTAAAGACATGGATAGGTTTGTTGGTACTCTTCAATTAACAAAAGAAAAATCCAGAATGTAGGCATAGTTATTATACTTTGTATTTGTTTTTTAAAGCTTTTATTGTGAAACTGCATGGTTTGCACTCTGGGCCAAAGTAATTGTCACACATTCTGTTGTGAGATTGAGTTGTGTGCTTGTTAATTATCCATTTTCGCTGATGTAAAATTAAAAATAAATATATAAATACACAGAGACATAGATAAAGAAATAAAATGAAATTAAATGTTCCACAGGGTTTTTCAGAGCACCGGTGAGAGGAGCCTACCACTTTGAGTTCTACATACATGGACCTGGAAATCCTTCACATGGAGCTGGTGCTGTGCTGGTCAAGAACGGAGATCATGTTTTTATTGGATTTGAACATCAAAGTTCAGGGTCTGTTAATTCTGCTAATGGTGTCACATTGTTGTTAGAGGTGGGTGATGTTGTGTTTTTGCGTCAGTGGGCGAACACAAGGATTTTTGATAGTCAAAATCACCATACCACCTTCAGTGGTCACTTGGTTTTTATCATGTGAGAATTTCTTCAGTTCTCTGAGAGCCATGCAGTTGTGTATCTGAATTCATTGTTGTCTCTCAATTTTCTAATTCACCCAAACACAATCTGTCTTTTAAACAAAGTTTTATTTTCAGCTGCATCTACTTCTGGATTTGCATAAATGTGGCAACGACTAGTTGGTTTTGCTGGCCTTGCTGTTGCTTTTAAAACCCAAACTCCTCCCCAGCTCCACTTGTAGGCTATGAATATATGTGTGTCTTCCTTCAAATAGGGGATTTATTTAAATCTGAGCCTCTTAACAAAATCCTTTGATGGCTTCATCACATGACTGGATTGAAATATACACTAACAGAAGATAATAAATTTCTTAAAAATTAAAACTGAACATGATTGATCACATGCTTAACTGTGGTGGTGTATAAAGTAAAAATCATAAAAATAAATAAATTAAAATATAGTGCTTTCATTGTAAAGTTATTTTTCATACAGCTGATTTCTCCCTTTTTGATGAAAACAACTGGTTGCTGAGAGGGAAAGCTGGTCTTGACTGTTGGTGCTGTACAATATTGGAGAACATATTTAAAAAATTGTGAACATTTTAAAACACACACACACTAAACAAGCATGAAAGTGTATAAAATCCCAGACTTTAGAGCTACTTGTTGTGTTTTTACAGTTAACTCTTCGACCTCGCGTAGAAACAATTTTCAGGAGACTGTGATATGTTAGGGAGCTCACGGGATTTACAACTGGACACACTATTTTAGTCAAGCGTAGTACTACCACGTGCTCGCTAGATGGCAGCAGACAACATAACTTAAAACTCGTTGCTTCGTTCTTTTACAAAGTAAAGGTTTGGCAACATGTTTGCTGTGGTGCTAATGAGAATGGTCATAAACACAGGATAGACACCCAATATTGCGGAGCTTTAATGGCAGTAATCCACGATCACTGTAATTCATTGATTACATTAATTCATTCATTTTAAAATCCACTGTGATGTACTAAAAAAAAGGAAAGAAGAAGAAAAGAAAAAAATGTAATTGTCGACACATTCCTGGATCTATCACATGTAATGACTAAAATCTAGCTTGATGTATTTGTTAACAATTTGTAAATTGTTAGTATTTTTATTACTTTCTCATTGATAAACCTAAAACCCACATCTCCCATTTCACATTTACAGTTAATCACCTGTGATATGACACATGAAAAAGAATTAGTAACTGGAATTACCCAATGCACATTCATTTACTATGAAAAAAATAGATTTAAACCTTCATATTTAGTCAGGTCACTTAAATAAAATATAATTTGGGGGGCCCCAATTTTTGTTTTGTTCTATCTTAGGTAATCATTTTGCAACAATTTCAAATACACAATTGTAGACAATTTTTTTTTTTTTAGATGAGATGACCGAAAGACCTTCAGAGATCAGCAATAGCAAAACAGCTTTTATAAAGATAAATGTTTTAGAAAAATAAATATGTTTTAGAGTTACGCAGGCAGATTTCTATAAAACGAACATCTGTAATGGTCTGTAATCTAAACTGTTCAAGTTCAAACTCTTTATAGCCAGACTGAAATGTTGTTTAAAACCATCAAAGCATCAACAAAGCAGAAAAACCTTTCTAAAATTCTATCTATCTATCTATCTATCTATCTATCTATCTATCTATCTATCTATCTATCTATCTATCTATCTATCTATCTATCTATCTATCTATCTATCTATCTATCTATCTATCTATCTATCTATCTATCTATCTATCTATCTATCTATCTATCTATCTATCTATCTATCTATCTATCTATCTATCTATCTATCTATCTATCTATCATCTATCTATCTATCTATCTATCTATCTATCTATCTATCTATCTATCTATCTATCTATCTATCTATCTATCTATCTATCTATCTATCTATCTATCTATCTATCTATCTATCTACCTTCTTTCTTTTTGTTGAAATAAAGGAGGTCCCTAATCACATTAACAAGACAAGCAGTCAGTGTGCAAAAAAAGATGAGATAAAATAAAAGAGTGTGGTAAATACGAAGTACTTCATCACTTTGTTAAACTGTTAATTGTTATGTTGTTTCTGATGAGCTTCATTGTAGAAATGCTGCTATAGACCTATTGTGCAGGGGGACACCACAACAGCTCACAAGATTTTAAACTCGTCGTACACGTTTGGTCAAGTTTAATACCGCCAAGTGCTCACTAATTGGTAGCAGACAAATTTAAATAAGTCTAAAGGTCTGGTTTTATGTTTGGAAAAATAATCCACAATACTGTCTGTTTTGATTGAAAAATGTTGTGTTTACACTCAAAACAACAAAAAAGTACACTCCAAAATGTATGGAAATATTACATGTTTACTTTGGAGATGATGAAAATTGTAATAATCTCAGGATATGAAACAAGTGACATGTGGAAAGAGGAACTTGTTTACTGTAGACACCCAGTGTGGTGGCGCTTATTCCTGATTAATGAAATTCTTAAATGAACAATTTACATATTTTTTCTTTTCTTTTGATGAGCTTCTTAAATTCAGGCTTAATGTCTACACTTTAATCATATCTTGATTTTTAATCCATGTTGGTACAAAAGCAAAAACAAAAGAACCAGACCTTCTGGATCTGAGTCCACATGTTATGACTTAAATAAACCCTAGAATCTATGTTTTACAAGTTCATTGGGAAACGCTTTTATCTCATTAAAGAATCCAAATCCCACATTTCTTTACACTGAATCACCTGTGAATGACACTTGAGAAAGCAGTAAATTATCAGCTGTAGCCTCCTCATGAAGCTGCAGCTGGTCGATGTCATGTGTTTTCTCAAAAGCAGAGACACTCAGGTCTTTTGTAGATGAGGTGAAACATGTCTGTGTATGTGAATGGCTCCTTTCTTTCTCTGTAGCGTAAAAACTTTTAGGATCCTTGACAAGATTAGAAAAGTGTCACACAAATGCAGACTATTTTCTACCATCCAGTAGTGGTTCCTGGTTCAAGTGTCTGACCTGTTTTCCACCCAGACAATCCTGCACCCGGAAGCACTTCTGAAAACAACCAGACAGGCGGATTGAGGAAATAAAAGTCAGGAGGACGGAGCGGGGACTTTGATGCGTGGTGGCAAACTTCATCATGTTATCGCTGAAGATAAAGATGCAGCAAACATTCAACCTTTGAAAACAATTTACAACTTTCATTTTATTTTGTTTCAACAGAATTCAGAACAAGTTCAAACTAACATGGTTTATCATCTGCACCATTTTATGGTAAAGGAAATAAAATCAGGTAATAATTGATCAGATTGTAACTGATTAATTACCAAATAAAATACTATTTAAGGCTGAGTTCACACAGACTGCAGCTAGTAACATTCAGACAAAAACTAAAACCATGTTTCTTCCACTGCTGCTGCTGATCTGCTCTCTCTCTGCAGCCCAGATTCAAGCAGAGTTTGACAATCAAATTGGAGAAAATTTAAGACAAACTGAGTCGACAGGAAGAGAACCAGGACATGTCTCTGAGCAACAACAAACGTGTACGGTTGATATCCATGCAGTCCTGCGAGAGATGAGCGGCTTGTTGGCTGGACTGAAGGTTGAGATGACGTACTTGCAGCGCGAAAATAAAGGTATGATTCTGTGTGGTTTAATTTGACAAATAATAATATTAGGAATTACTGCCTTGAACTACTGAATTTATGCTTGCAAAGAAGATTAGTATTATTATCTCTTTTTATCCATTGTGTTTTAGAACAAGAGAGAAAGACCAGAGAATTGGAGCAGCAGTACCAAGGTGTAGTCACATGAAAATGAAAAAACAATATATTTCACTTCAGAAGTTTTAAGATTCAGGACGTTATTTAAATGAAAACATAACTGATGTAAGTAGTAGCCAAGTGTTTTACAAAAGTAAGGGGCATCAAGATGCTGCTAATCAAATGAATTTAACTGAACATCAGTAACTGTGTGAGCACCTCTATTAAAACAGAGGTTGTTTACTGTTTGCTGATCTGGATCATTTGGGTCTGTGATAAAGACATCAGCAATGACTGTGAAGATGGAGTTGTTCCTGCCAAACAAAGTATTAAGGTCTATATATGCATCGTTCTACCAAATTGGAGATGCTTGACCATGATGCACATATCTATGTGTGAGAACCAAACAAAGCAGCTGAAACGCCTCATATCAGTTGTGATGCACTGTCAGGTTTAAACGACCTAACATTTATTAAACACACAATAAGGAAGAAAGACAAAGTCAGTAAGTTTTTCATTCATCAGCACAGAGGACGGACAGAGAACTCAACCACATCTCCGCTGCTCTCGTCTCTGTCCTTTTTTTTGTCCTCTGTGCTTTTATTGAAAATAAGGAGGTCACAGACGACATGTAGATAAGCAACTTGTACAAGATATATATTCTGACGTGTACAATTATCTTATATGACAAGCAGTGTACAGTGCGTAAAATAACAATGAGATTAAACAAAGAGTGTGTTAAAGTTTAACCCTACCATGCACAGAGGTGAAAAGTCCAGTTCCTGTTGTGTTTTGCAGCAACAGAACCTGTAACCCAGATTTACAACTTTTCTGTTTAAAGAGCTTAAAATCTAGAGTCTAAAATATGACATTAATTCCATCGTCCAACATGTGATTCTTCCAGCATCTATGGATTCAGAGTTTTTCCGGCAATATATAAAAGAGTGATAAAACCGTACAGAAGCTGTTAACTCCAAGTTATTGCTACTATTGCAAGGTTTTGACTCAGAGGGTGCACTTAATTTTTATGCTGCAGAATTACTGTGTGTGTTTGTGTCGGTGTGTGAATTATAGCACAATCAGCTAAGGTGAATCAACTGGAGTCTCAAAAGACGGAGCTGAAGCAACAGTACCAAGGTAAACTCTGTATATTTAGCAGTGACAAAAATAGTATTTTAATTTGATATTAGCACAATTAAGGCACTAAAAAGCAGTTTTATACTTATATTAATATATAATTATCTTTATTCAGATGTATTCATTTTTAGTAATGGACTGTAAACTAATTGGTTAAACCACAATTTCTTATTTTTTACTTTATTCAATATGCAATTGCTTTATCAAATTATTATGTTTTAATTTTTGTATCTGTTTTAGAACAGGCAGCTAAGCTGAGAGAACTGGAGTCTCAAAAGACGGAGCTGAAGCAACAGTACCAAGGTAAAGTCTGTAAATTTAGCAGTGACAAAAATATTATTTTAATTTGATATTAGCACAATTAAGGCACTAAAAAGCAGTATTAATATATCCATCCATCCATCCATCCATCCATCCATCTTCTTCCATTTATCCGGGTCGCGGGAGCAGAATTTATTCATATAAAATTATCTTAACTCAGATGTAATTATATGTTTTTAGTTATGGGCTGTAAACTAATAGTTTAAACCACAATTTCTTATTATTTACTTTATTCAATATGCAATTGCTTTATCAAATTATTATGTTTACATTTTTTTATCTGTTTTAGAACAGGCAGCTAAGCTGAGAGAACTGGAGTCTCAAAAGATGGAGCTGAAGCAACAGTACCAAGGTATTTGCTGTATATTTAGAAGTACCATAAATAGCATTTAAATTACATATTACAACAATTAGGATACTAAAAGGTAGTTATGTATAATAACTACATTCACGTGTATTAGTTGTTTTTTTTCGGGACATTAAACCATTTGTTTTGAACCACTGATTTTTATTGAAATACTTATTGATTTTGCTGTGACTTTGTTAAACTGTTAATTGTTATGTTGTTTGTGATGTTTCAGATCAGGCAGCTAAGCTGAGAGAACTGGAGCAAAATCAAACGGGTGAGTTGGACAAACTGAAGCAACAGCACAAAGGTGTTTATTTTATTTTAAGTGCAAATGTAATAACATGTTTTAGAGAATAAATACTCTGAAAATCAGAATTGGCTACAATATGTAGAAAGGTTTTAATATATCTCATAATTAAACCAAATCCAGGTCTTCAGTCAAACTGAACATTTATTATGAAAGTGACAATTGAGTATTTTAACCAAAAAACTGATTTCCAGTAACTACAATGACTATTCTCACATTGAATGTCTCTTTTGATGACAATAAATCCAGAACAGGCAGATGAACTGCTTACCATTAAAGCCAGAACAAACACAACAGAAAACCAAGTGAATGCTTTGACAAGAGAAGGAGAAGGTTTGTGAATTTCAAAATAAGATCAGTATTGATACATCTTGAACATGTTTCACTGTAATCTAATTGTCACCTGTGTTTTTCTCTCTCAGTTAAACGAGTGGCTTTCTCAGCATCTTTGCTCAGTTCAGGTGAAGAAACTATTGGACCATTTAACGCACACACGAACCTGGTCTTCAGAAACGTAGTTACAAATGTTGGAAATGCCTATAACCCAAACACAGGTACTCAAATTTATATTTAAAAACACAGATTTTTGAAAGAATGTATTTATTGAATTGTTTTGGCCCATGTAATCTCACAAGAAAATGTGCAATAGATGTGTTTACAATTCCAAATCTAGTAGTGTCATAATCCATAACAGATGTAAGTTGCAATCTGAAGGTAACTGTAGTCATTGTACAATGTTTGTGCAAATTACATATTTTGTTGTGGTATTAGATTTTGTTAATATATTTGACTTTTTGTAATATACATTACAAAAAAATAATATGCACAAATAAACAAAATGAAATGTTCCACAGGGTTTTTCATAGCACCGGTGAGAGGAGCGTACCACTTTGAGTTCTACATACATGGACCTGGACATCCATCACATGGAGCTGGTGCTGTGCTGGTCAAGAATGGAGATCACATTTTTATTGGATATGAACATCAGACTTCAGGGTCTGTTAATCCTGCCAATGGTGTCACATTGTTGTTAGAGGTTGGAGATGTTGTGTTTTTGCGTCAGTGGGCGACCACAAGGATTTATGACAGTTATAATCACCATACTACCTTCAGTGGTCACCTGCTTTTTATCATGTGAGAGTAAACAGTTTTTTCTGTTCTCTGACAGCCATGCAGTTGTTGTATATCAGAATGTATTGATGTCTCTCAGTTTTCTAATCCACCCAAACACAATTATCAGTAGAAAATCATTTACAGGTTTCATCACATGACTTTTCTGACTGAACTGTAACAGTGATGGATTGTTTTTACTAAATTAAAGCTGAATGTGGATGACCGTGTGAATTCTTTTTTAAGTAAACTGAAACCATCCTTCAGTTTCTTCAACACATGTGCTATAATGTTAGTTAAATCATGGTTGTACACTTGTATTTGGTATTTGTCAAATGTTACATCCAGTCTAGTAGTCCTAAAAGGACATCATGTGAATGAGGCTCCATCCTCGAATCTCAAACTGTCAGTAAACTTCACCAGTTTGAAAAGTAATATTTTTTGAGTTCACAAGCACTTTGTCAAGAAACTGTAAAGTTAAGTATTCAGGGTGGATCAAGGTCAAAATAACAAAGAAAACAGAACCCAAACTTAAATAAACCAAAAGACAATGACTTACGAGGCATCCTAAGAACAGAGCAGCCAGCTGGGCAGAGCTAATGTAAGTTATGTAAACAGGGATGGCCAAAGGGGCGATGACTGCCAACCACCGGGATTCCTCTGTTGTGCTGGCTCCAGGCAATCAGACGAGACATACTGGGGATGTGGGGGCGAGAACGAGTTTCTATGCTCGTGCTGGGTAGGGATCAGCAACAGGCCCCTGTACCATTTCCTTCGTTCTTTCTTCTCTTGTTCTAGATTTGGTTTCTGCAGTGTAAACAGAACAAATGAACCAGTTTATTTGTAGTACTGACAACATGATGAAGAATAGTGAACATCACACACTGAACAAATCCTTTACAACATACTGTACATCACTTACCTCTTCTGATCTTCTTGACTCAATGTTGAACTTTGTTAATACTTGCTGTTAAACTCAGATTTAGACTCTTCACATAAAAGTGTTGTAAGTTAACATAAAAGTTATGTTAAAGTTAATGTACCTTTACGTATATAGTCTATAGCTGTCTGTCTGAAATTTTATGGTAAAAGCAAGACATTATGTCTTGCGCCAACATTATCATCGGGCCTGTTACGCAGACTTAAACATGGCTTTCTGTGACCAGTTATTGGATAGATTTGAAACATATTGCTGTTGTTACTGGCATTTGATTTTAATAGAAAAGATAAAAAAAGTGATCTTGTTTCCTTATGCTAGGAATATTCATGGTCGGTCTTAACCAAATGTTCTGGTGATCCATCAGACAAACAAATACGATCCCGATTTACAATTCTCACTTCACTTTTTCTATCTGTGTGTCTTTTTGTTTTTAGTTCCCCAGTCTTTAACTTTTCTCTGATCATCTCCATCACCTGCCTCGTGTCCCACTCACCTCCACCTATGAGGAGAGCTTGTGCTGGATCTCTGTGTCAGTCAGCAAAAGACGTCTTAGTATTTATAACCTACATAGTGTTTGCATTTTTATATGCTATAAAATTGTGTTTAAGTATTAATTTTTAAAGTGCAATACTTTTTCTAACCAGCCCAACCAAACCTGACCTCAAATAACATTAGGTATATTTTTGCTGGTGACTGCAGTCGACCGCTCAGTTCAGATCAGCCAGCTCATCACTGATCCTTTGAAGCTAAAGGTGACAATGGAGTGGAAATATCCTGAAAACAGGAAAAAAAACCAGAGAGGTGGACTATCTTCCTCAACTGATTGGAGGTACATTTCAATTGTAATTAATATATATATAAATATATATATATATATATATATATATATATATATATATATATATATATATATATATATATATATATATATATATATATATAGGCAGCAGATCTGAGGAAACCTCTGACTGAACACACTGTTGAATCAGTGTGTTGTTAAGAGGATAATCACCTGATGTGGTAGGAGACAACGATGGGGCAGCAGCAAGATCCATGACTGAGACACAAAAGTGAGACAGCTGAGTTGTGACAGGGATGCTGTGGGTAAAAGGAAGATGGGAGATCTGTGTGGCTGGGGGCAGAAGAGGAGGATGCTGAGCTTGTTTCTCAACTGAACCTGTTCAAAAATGTGTTCAGTTCACTGGCTCCATCCAGACTTCGATTTGGTCTTCAAGCAAGAGGTGACAATGGAAAGGACATATCCTGAAAACAAGGGGGAACATCCTCTTACAGAGCCGGGCTCAAGGGGCTGCACTATCTATGGACCTCTCACTATCACAGCGAGAAGTCAAGAGGCCATTTGCAAGCCTAATCCTAAAGGTATAGAGTGTGTGAACAATATCTATGTGTATAAATCTGGTTTTGGCATCATTCTACCGCCAAATATCTGCATCCCAAATACAAACTGAGGGCTAGAAATAAAAAATGAAGATCATAATTAGGCCTAAACACATAATTTGGACAAGGCTATAGTTATATTACAGAATATTTGTTTGCTCTCACTGAGAAGTTGGTTTTTCTCAACCTCAAAGTCCACATGTTAAAGTGTTCTTGTTGTTGACAACTGTACATATAAAAGAAAGAAAAACACAAAAACATTGTCTAAGACTAAACTCATTTGATGAAACTGCATAGATCTATATAGATTAAGAGAGAAGTGTATGAATGTGTTTATGAATCGGTGAATGTGACTTGTAGTGTAAAACATTTTGTATCATCAACAAAATTAGAACATTGTTTACTAAAACAGACTATTTTCCACAAATTAGCAGTGGTTCTTGCTTTGGCCCTTCCCTGTCCTGATTTCAATCTGGACACCCCTGCACCAGGAGCCACTTCTGAGCACAAACTGCTAGGAGATTGTGGAAATAATAGCCCGTAGAAGGAAACAAGGACTTTGACACGTGATGGCAAACTTTATAAATTTATTGGTCAAGATAAAGATGCAGCGAACTTTCCACCTTTGAAAACATCACAGTGGATCGAAATGTATGACTTTTATTCCATTTTGTTTCAACAGAAATAATAAGAAATCCAAACTAACATGGTTTACCATCTGCACCATTTCACGATAAAGGAAATAAAATCAGGTAATAATTGATCAGATTGTGATTGATTAATTACCAAATAAATACTAGGAGGGGTTCACAAAGACTGCACTCAGTGATAATCTGACAACAGGGATGGAAATTTTTTTTCCACTGCTGCTGCTGATGTGCTCTCTCTCTGCAGCCAAGATTCAAGCAGAGTTTGACAATCAAATTGGAAAAAATTTAAGACAAACTGAGTCAACAGACATCAGCAATGACTGTGAAGATGAAGTTGTTCCTACCCAACAAAGTATTAAGGTCTATATATGCATCGTTCTACCAAAGTTGAGAAGCTTGACCATAATGCACAGCTCTATGTGTAAGAACCAAACAGAGCAGTTCAAACGCCTCATATCAGTTGTGATGCACAGAGGTGAAGAGTCAAGTTCCTGTTATGTTTTGCAGCAACATAACCTAGAGTTTAAAATCTAGAGTCTAATATATGACATTAATTCCATCGTCCAACATGTGATTCTTCCAGCATCTATGGATTCAGAGTTTTCCCACCAGTATGTAAGAGTGATAAAACCATACAGAAACTGTTAACTCCAAGTTATTGCTACTATTGCAAGGTTTTGACTCAGAGGGTGCACTTAATTTTTATACTGCAGAATTACTGTGTGTGTTTGTGTCGGTGTGTGAATTATAGCACAATCAGCTAAGGTGAATCAACTGGTGTCTCAAAAGATGGAGCTGAAGCAACAGTACCAAGGTAAGCTCTGTATATTTAGCAGTGACACAAACAGTATTTTAATTTGATAATAGCACAATTATGACACTAAAAAGCAGTTTTCTACTTATATTAATATATATAATTATCTTTATTCAGATGTATTGATTGTTTTTAGTAATGGACTGTAAACTAGTTGTTTAAACCGCAATTTCTTATTATTTACTTACTGAGTATTTTTTTTTACCAAAAAACTGATTTCCAGTAACTACAATGACTATTCTCACATTGAATCTCTCCTTTGATGACAATAAATCCAGAACAGGCAGATGAACTGCTTACCATTAAAGCCAGAACAAACACAACAGAAAACCAAGTGAATGCTTTGACAAGAGAAGGAGAAGGTTTGTGAATTTCAAAATAAGATCAGTATTTATAAATCTTGAACATGTTTCACTGTAATCTAATTGTGTCACCTGTGTTTTTCTCTCTCAGTGAAACGAGTGGCTTTCTCAGCATCTTTGCTCAGTTCAGGCTCACAAACTATTGGACCATTTAACGCACTCACGAACCTGGTCTTCAGAAACGTAGTTACAAATGTTGGATATGCCTATAACCCAAACTCAGGTACTCACATTTATGCATTTAAAATCACAGATTTTTGAAAGGAGGTATTTATTGAATTGTTTTGGCCCATGTAATCTCAGAAGAAAATGTGCAATAGATGTGTTCACAGCTCCAAATCTAGTAGTGTCATAATCCATATTGTTTAGAAACTCTGAGACGGTAACTCATCTCTAGCCTGTCTAGGATAATATTTAAACTGTCCCAGGTAGCACGGTGGCTCGGTGGTTAGCACTGTTGCCTCACAGCAAGGAGGGTCCTGGTTTGATTCCCTGCCGCGGTGGGTGTCTCTATATGGAGTTTACATGTTTCCCACGCACTTACGTGAGATTTCTCCGTGTACTCTGGTTTCCTCCCACAGTCTAAAAACATACCTACTAGGGTGACTGATAATTCTAAATTGCTTGTAGGTGTGAGTATAGTTGTTGTTTCTACATGTCCTGTGGGCTTTGGCAACCTGTCCAGGGTATTTTTTGCGTCTAATGAGCCAGGATACGCTCTGGCAGACCCCTGTGTTGTGTGAAATTTTCTTAAGGTTCGTTGGAGGTAGGCACACAGAAAGCACACACAGACTCTGATGAACAATATATATATATTTATTTTACGCAAAGCATAGCATAAGCAATCTATTTGGTTATATAGGCAAAACACACACAAAGAATATAACTTGGATTATATGAATGAAGCATGCATATAGAATATTATACAGGTATTTCATACACTTTCACACACAAAAGAACACTGACTAACCAAAGTGTCTCTCACTTTGTTTAACTACATTTCACGCACACACAAAGTCACACTCACTGTGATTCTAGCAGGATCAATCATTTTGGTTTTCATATATACATAAACCACATCTACTGTGATGCTAGGACCAACCTGTGTCCCCCGCAGCGCACAGCCAAAGTCAGTCACACAAACTTCAGTTTATCACAAGCTTCAGTTTATCAAACAGGCATTACTCACACAAGCTTCAGTTTATCATAAATGCATTACTCACACAAACTTCAGTTATCATGAATGCATTATTCTCATGTACTATGATGCTAGGATGAAAGTGTCGTTCACCCTCTGCAGAGCATAGCTCCAAACAACCATCGGAGAAGCGTTCCATCCTTACCGTTGACACACGGACTGGAGAGCCAAACAGTCCCGGTAAAAGCAGCTTCCAACCTTGCTGGGCATCCGTACGTGACCCGCAGCTGACTCTGACCCGGACAGAGACTTTCCGTCGCTATATTCTCTCGTACAAGGGCCGTGTGTGAGATGGGGGGGCCAACCCCTCCCCACAGACAGACCCTGCTCTTGGGAACAGATCCTGACGTACAAAACATGTTTTGTAAACCAGGAACTGTTCTCAGAACATGCTATCAAAACAACAGACTTTTCCCAGCTCTACTCACAAAATAACAAAAACTTCTCTCAGGCACACAAAAGAAATAACAAGACTTTTCTCAGGAACTAACGAAATAACAAGACTTTTCTCAGATATAAGCGAACAATTAGAAAAACATCTTACATAACCAATGTTTGGTCTGACCAGGACAACTAACAATAATTCTCCTTACATTCCACCCCTTGGCCTGGTCAGACCAATACATTCAATCAACCAAGTTTTACTTATGTAGTCATGTTTGGTCAGATCAGGACAACAAAACAACAATCAAAAAAAAATGTTCCTTACATTCCACCCCTTGGCCTGATCTGACCAACACTTTCAGTTCTGGAAATAGTGACCATTTGACCAAACGCATCCAAAACAAACCATTGTCGTACATGTCGAGGGTGTTCAAACTCCCAGTAATGTTCGGCGGTGGTTGTTACTGCATGGTTAAGGAGTTCCATTCGAGTTAGGAAGGTCCGCACCCTGTAAAAGTAATTTCCACTTACCCAATACATATAATGCCAATGGTGTCCGGGTACGCTTGGATCTATAGTTATTTCAAAGTGTTCTAGGCCAAACCAGCCGTCTCTTACATATAGCGTGATTTTCATGTTAAAGCAGCATTATAGAGAGTACGGGTTAAGTCTCGTTTCACCCGTCTAACATAAAAACAAGTTAATACATTGCATAGCGTGAGCAAGATAATAATACTTATTAAAACCAATAAAGGAGGCACAAAAGATGTCCGTGCTGACACAGACATTCCCGAAAAGATATCCCACCAATGATAAGCTGAATCTTGTTGTATCATCTTGGCGGCATGCAACACCCTTCCATGAGCCACAATGTTGGACACGAGCAGTCTGGAAACGTTGGACCTATGAGATTGTACAATTACATTTAGTTCCGTGGATCGATTCAGTGCGCCTCTAAACCGATCCAGGGAAACACGCCAGGGCATATGAAGAATACTCCATTGCACCTGACTAAGTCGGTGGTCAGATCTGTAATTAGTCAAGTAATAGGTCTCGTTATTCCAGTGCCACACGTGAACTCCATGGAGGCATCCTGTATAGGGCGTCCCAGGCAATAACGGATGGCTATACAGTGTTGCTACACAGAGAGTATGGGGTCCTGTCTGCCATAGCATGTCTCGCGGTGGTTCTACAAACCATTCACACATTGCCTGTACCGTGG
This sequence comes from Xenentodon cancila, assembly GCA_014839995.1. NCBI lineage: Eukaryota > Metazoa > Chordata > Actinopteri > Beloniformes > Belonidae > Xenentodon > Xenentodon cancila. Next base: position 22,675,194 of record CM026204.1, on the reverse strand, counting down.
TTAAGCATGGTTCTTGATATGCATCTCTAGTCACACAAGCCATCCCTTTATCAGTGATGTCACACATTTGTAAATCACAAGTGTGATTGGTCTGGAGACTGAACCAATCACCCCGTGTTTTCAAAAACCAGTATCCAGTATTAGTGATTACAGGTAACACATAACACTTACACACAGTCAAAAGTTTCATGACATTCAGTTGTAAGGAATGTCCCATACACATTGACTCATTACATTCAGTCTTTTCAGGAGGGAGCTCCAACCACCAATCTGCAGAATTGTTCCCCATCCATCGCCATTCAATAGGATTGTTGGTAGTAACAGCCCTGATGAAACGCTCATGTTGTAATTTCAAATCAACAATGTGCACATTACAAACAGTCATATGTAAAGCTTCTGTCCTGTTGGTAAGAACATCCACAGTTAGATTCCACATCTCAGTATCCCATGTTAAGGTTTGCAGGAGTGTTTGAGCAGCCTCTTGTTGTGTCCAAACAGCAGAGGGCATCCACAGTCCAACTTGTTGTATTCCAAGTGATGTCTGTTGCTCGGTGTTCGAAAGCATAGCGCTAATCACCGCTCCATCTATCGTGTTAGACAGACCCATCACAGTTCCCACTCCCCCCAGCAAAGTATCATACCACGCTCTCCTGCATCGCTGGGGACAGTTAGGCAATTTTGGAAACAACACTTTCCATTGCAAATCCACATGTTGTATTCGATTTCTCGGGCAGGTAAAGCTATCCTGCGTCCTCGGTCGGGTAGAATTGCGCCATGCAACCATGTATGGTTGACGCACTGTAGTCATCTGGACAGCTGGCGTTGGTGCCACCTGACAGGAGGGCTTGCTGCTGATCCACCCCAGGGCAACGAGAGCACGGAGGGTAGGGCCCAGGAGCCTGCACTGCCAGTACACCGGTTGCTGTGGTTGACGCCCATGTCGCCACCTCGAGGAGCCGTTATCAGTCCGTCCGATCTGCAATCTCCACAGGAACATACCTAAAAGAGAGTTAATGCTTAGGAACACAAAGACAACAGATTATTAGTTTTCTCTCAAATAGCATTTTGACACGGGTCCTTGCTGCAGATACAGTGTCATTCCTGCAAAAACATCCCTTCCCAAAATCCACTCTTTCACTGTAGGGATGATAACTGAATCTAATATAACTATGTTTGGTCAGATCAGGACAATCACGATAATTTTCGTTACATTCCACCCCTGGCCTGATCTGACCAACACTTTTCAGTCCTGACTCTTTTGTTAGCATTTGTCAGCTCGGTAGCTTTTCCAACAACAACATCGCCTCCCAACCCTGTTAGGGAGACTAAGGGTCCTTTAAATTGCTGAACTAATTTATTCCAATAGATATCTACATAGACATGGGGTCGTATATCATCAATAGACCAAATTTGGGACCGAATTTACGGTGCTCGGCCTTTATCCTAGTAATTAAGCAGTAAATCTAACAGTTCAGAATAGATGCACGTCTGGTTATGATCCTTATTTTTGTCTGTCTGAGATTTAGGAGTCACTATCTTCACTAGTTTCACTCCTCCTCAGCACTAGAGTAATTCGACTCCTTCCTGTCTGCTGGAGGGCGGTGCTTAGGGCGTGGCCCCCTGGTGTCCGTCCGAGCACTCAGCAGGAAGCGGACGGATAGGAGGAGGACGAACGCATTTGTCTAAGCGTTTGCAGCATTAGAGTCATGTCAGAAAAACTATTTACTTTTAAACCCTTCTGTACATCCCATTCCCCAAGGGAACTCAAATCATCAATCATGCTTCTGAATTCGCTCATAGAGCGATCAGTCGACCACCACAATAATGTCAAAATCAAGGATTTGTCGACAAAAGACCGCACCCGCGCCGCGTCTGCATGGCGAGGTCTTATACGCCGCTGTCTCGGCTTTACCTTGGAGACCTGAGTCACAGACTGCTCGGCCAACGCCGTCAGCCGGTCATGTCCACATTGTAAAAAACGGTTCAGCTCCGTTTTTAACCCACAGTCAGCTTGAGCTTCTGTCAGCTGCTGCTTCTGCCCAGTTTTTAACCAGTCATACTGTCCACTCATTCTCCGCCGTGCTTCAGCGCACACCCACATCCGCCGCCGTACTCCCCCCATCGGAGCCTGTGGCGCAACGTGACTGCCTGACAGCACTTCAACACCACAGCTGGAGATCCATTACCAACCAAGTCCTGCCATGCGCAGGCATAAAGCAACGTCTCTCCATCTACTCAACACAGCAATAAGGAGCCTTCTGGCTCTTTCGGCCTATCACTGTTTTTCTAATTCTTCTTAAACATAGTTTACGTGTATATCTTCCGTTAATCTCTAAATTCGTCCAAATGTTGTGCTTAATTAATCTCTTAGGTCGTGACGCCAAAGGTTGTGCATATTTACCACGTCACCTAAACATGTTTTTCCGCGCATCCTCGGTTAATCTGTAAATTCATGACGCCAAATGTGCGTATGTACTATTTCTTTCTGTGCACATTAATCTCTAAGGTCCAGGTTCGTGACGCCAAATGTTGTGAAATATTTACTATTTCACTTAAATCTGATTTTTGTGTACATCCTCCGTCAGTCTCTAAGTTCGTGACGCCAAATGTTGTGAAATATTTACTATTTCACCTAAATCTGATTTCTGTGTACATCCTCCGTTAGTCGCTGTTCGTGACGCCAAATGTTGTGAAATATTTACTATTTCACTTAAATGTGATTTCTGTGCACATCCTCCGTTAGTCGCTGTTCATGACGCCAAATGTTGTGAAATATTTACTATTTCACTTAAATCTGATTTCTGTGTACATCCTCCGTTAGTCGCTGTTCGTGACGTCAAATGTTGTGAAATATTTACTATTTCACTTAAATCTGATTTCTGTGTACATCCTCCGTTAGTCGCTGTTCGTGACGCCAAATGTTGTGAAATATTTACTATTTCACTTAAATCTGATTTTTGTGTACATCCTCCGTTAGTCGCTGTTCGTGACGCCAAATGTTGTGAAATATTTACTATTTCACTTAAATCTGATTTCTGTGTACATCCTCCGTCAGTCTCTAATTTTGTGACGCCAAATGTTGTGAAATATTTACTATTTCACTTAAATCTTATTTCTGTGTACATCCTCCGTTAGTCGCTGTTCGTGACGCCAAATGTTGTGAAATATTTACTATTTCACTTAAATCTTATTTCTGTGTACATCCTCAGTTAGTCGCTGTTCGTGACGCCAAATGTTGTGAAATATTTACTATTTCACTTAAATCTGATTTCTGTGCACATCCTCCGTTAGTCGCTGTTCGTGACGCCAAATGTTGTGAAATATTTACTATTTCACTTAAATCTGATTTCTGTGCACATCCTCCGTTAGTCGCTGTTCGTGACGCCAAATGTTGTGAAATATTTACTATTTCACTTAAATCTGATTTTTGTGTACATCCTCCGTTAGTCGCTGTTCGTGACGCCAAATGTTGTGAAATATTTACTATTTCACTTAAATCTGATTTTTGTGTACATCCTCCGTTAGTCGCTGTTCGTGACGCCAAATGTTGTGAAATATTTACTATTTCACTTAAATCTGATTTCTGTGTACATCCTCCATTAGTCGCTGTTCTTGACGCCAAATGTTGTGAAATATTTACTATTTCACTTAAATCTGATTTCTGTGTACATCCTCCATTAGTCGCTGTTCTTGACGCCAAATGTTGTGTGAAATTTTCTTAAGGTTCGTTGGAGGTAGGCACACAGAAAGCACATACAGACTCTGATGAACAATATATATATATTTATTTTACGCAAAGCATAGCATAAGCAATCTATTTGGTTATATAGGCAAAACACACACAAAGAATATAACTTGGATTATATGAATGAAGCATGCATATAGAATATTATACAGGTATTTCATACACTTTCACACACAAAAGAACACTGACTAACCAAAGTGTCTCTCACTTTGGTTAACTACATTTCACGCACACACAAAATCACACTCACTGTGATTCTAGCAGGATCAATCATTTTGGTTTTCATATATACATAAACCACATCTACTGTGATGCTAGGACCAACCTGTGTCCCCCGCAGCGCACAGCCAAAGTCAGTCACACAAACTTCAGTTTATCACAAGCTTCAGTTTATCAAACAGGCATTACTCACACAAGCTTCAGTTTATCATAAATGCATTACTCACACAAACTTCAGTTATCATGAATGCATTATTCTCATGTACTATGATGCTAGGATGAAAGTGTCGTTCACCCTCTGCAGAGCATAGCTCCAAACAACCATCGGAGAAGCGTTCCATCCTTACCGTTGACACACGGACTGGAGAGCCAAACAGTCCCGGTAAAAGCAGCTTCCAACCTTGCTGGGCATCCGTACGTGACCCGCAGCTGACTCTGACCCGGACAGAGACTTTCCGTCGCTATATTCTCTCGTACAAGGGCCGTGTGTGAGATGGGGGGGCCAACCCCTCCCCACAGACAGACCCTGCTCTTGGGAACAGATCCTGACGTACAAAACATGTTTTGTAAACCAGGAACCGTTCTCAGAACATGCTATCAAAACAACAGACTTTTCCCAGCTCTACTCACAAAATAACAAAAACTTCTCTCAGGCACACAAAAGAAATAACAAGACTTTTCTCAGGAACTAACGAAATAACAAGACTTTTCTCAGATATAAGCGAACAATTAGAAAAACATCTTACATAACCAATGTTTGGTCTGACCAGGACAACTAACAATAATTCTCCTTACATTCCACCCCTTGGCCTGGTCAGACCAATACATTCAATCAACCAAGTTTTACTTATGTAGTCATGTTTGGTCAGATCAGGACAACAAAACAACAATCAAAAAAGAAATGTTCCTTACACCCTGTGACTGCAAAGGATAAAAGAGGTATAGAAAATGGATGCATTAAGGCACTCCCGATACCTAAATGCAAAGCCAAAATCATCTTCTTTTTTTCTGACCCTAATCCAAATGATCACAATTAGGAGGTAAGGAGAAAATTGTTCTCTAGAACACATTTTGTGTTGTCACAATAGAGTATCCAAAACTTCAAAGAGTTGTTAGTAGAAATTGAGGAGAGAGAAGGACCTGAGGTGCTTCTCAAGTCCAAGGAACAATTTGGGGCATTCAGACTTGATCAATATAGTTTAATTTTTTTACTTTCACTTTGAATCCTGTGTCTGGAGATTCCTTGTGTGCAGTACGCAGTCATCTCCATAGTCACTGGTACTGTCTTATAACTTGAAAGGTTTCCACCACTGCTGCATATAACCATTTGTGACAGTGATTAATCCATATTGGTTTGTCTACATCCTTACCATAGCCTTCATTTATGAAATGTCAGGAGAATGAATTTGCGCTTAAACTGTTCTCATAGCAAAATGTACGTGTTTCAGCTTTCACTTTCATGTACAACTGAAAATCTAATCCTGTCTTCACCACACCTACATTCTTTTGTAAATAAGGACTGCACATACTATTCTTTGTCATTACCAGACTCTTAAATGTGAATGAGTTATAAAGTCCATTATTTCACAAAATGCAGATACTTTTAAAGGACTTGTTTTAAAGAGGATAATAAATTACAAATGTTCATTTTAACTGATGGGAATTTCACATATAGAAGCTTCAAATAATATTTCTCAAAATGTGTGTTAAAAGTAATGCACAATATGTATTTGATACATCATACAAAATCTTTTTAGTTACTTTTGCAGCTGTTGATTCAGGTATGATTCTTGTTAAGATAACTTTGGGATGTCCCCCATCTGGTTTCAATAATACTGAAAATATGTGGATGTAGAGAACTTTGACTTTTTGAAATAGAGACTTGATCTGAGTTTTACGCAGCATTTATGAATCCAGAGTGAGTATTTAGGAAAGAGGTGATTTATATCCAAACCTATTCAGAGATTTATGATATTTTCATGAATAAGACCCAATTTTTGTACATTACCAAACTAACCATGAGAATTAAAAAATATGAGTCTGAAGATAACTGGAGCTATTGTACAATTTTTGTGCAGATTACATATTTTGTTGTGGTATTAGGTTAATATATGTGACTGTTAAATCTTGAGCTTTGTAATATACATAAAAAAAGAACAAGCAAACAAAAAACATGCACAAATAAAAAAAAAAAGAAATGTTCCACAGGGTTTTTCATAGCACCGGTGAGAGGAGCGTACCACTTTGAGTTCTACATTTATGGACGTGGACATTCTTCACATCCAACCGGTGCTGTGCTGGTCAAGAATGGAGATCACGTTTGTATTGGACTTGAAAGTCAAAGTTCAGGGTCTGTTAATCCTGCTAATGATGTCACATCGTTGTAAGAGGTGGGTGATGTTGTGTTTTTGCGTCAGTGGACGAACACAAGGATTTATGATAATCATAATCACCATACTACCTTCAGTGGTCACCTGCTTTTTATCATGTGAGAGTAAACAGTTTTCTTCTGTTCTCTGACAGCCATGCAGTTGTTGTATATCAGAATGTATTGATGTCTCTCAGTTTTCTAATTCACCCAAACACAATTAACAATAGCAAATCATTTACAGGTTTCATCACATGACTTTTACTACTGAACAGTAACAGTGATGGATTGTTTTTTTCTAAATTAAAGCTGAATGTGGATGACCGTGTGAATTCTTTTTTAAGTAAACTGAAACCATCCTTCAGTTTCTTCAACACATGTGCTATAATGTTAGTTAAATCATGGTTGTACACTTGTATTTGGTATTTGTCAAATGTTACATCCAGTCTAGTAGTCCTAAAAGGACATCATGTCAATGAGGCTCCATCCTCGATTCTCAAACCGTCAGCAAACTTCGTCAGTTTGAAAAGTAATATTAATTGAGTTCACAAGCACTTTGTCAAGAAACTGTAAAGTTAAGACTTCAGGGTGGATTAAGGCCAAAATAAAGAAGAAAACAGAACCCAACTTAAATAAACCAAAAGACAATGACTTACGAGGCATCCCAAGAACAGAGCAGCCAGCTGGGCAGAGCTAATGTAAGTTATGTAAACAGGGATGGCCAAAGGGGCAATGACTGCCAACCACCGGGATTCCTCTGTCGTGCTGGCTCCAGGCAATCAGACGAGACATACTGGGGATGTGGGGGTGAGAACGCGTTTCTGTGCTCGTGCTGGGTAGGGATCAGCAACAGGCCCCTGTACCATTTCCTTTGTTCTTTCTTCTCTTGTTCTAGATTTGGTTTCTGCAGTGTAAACAGAACAAATGAACCAGTTTATTTGTAGCACTGACAACATGATGAAAAATAGTGAACATCCCACACTGAACAAATCCTTTACAACATACTGCACATCACTTACCTCTTCTGATCTTCTTGACTCAATATTGAACTTTGTTAATACTTCCTGGTAAACTCAGATTTAGACTCTTCACATAAAAGCTAGCTGATAACAAATTATTTTTCTGTTTCATATGTTAATGTACCTTTACGCATATAGTCTATAGATGTCTGTCCGAAATTTTATTGTAAAAGCAAGACATTATGTCTTGCGCAAACATTCTCGTCTGGCTTGTTACGCAGACTTAAAAAGTAGTATTAATTAAGTATTAATTTAAGTATTAATTTTTAAAGTGCAATAATTTTTCTAACCAGTCCAACCAAACCTGACCCCAAATAACATAATGTATATTTTTGCTGGTGACTGCACTCGACCGCTCAGTTCAGATCAGCCAGCTCATCACTGATCCTTTCAAGCAAAAGGTGACAATGGAGTGGAAATATCCTGAAAACAGGAAAAAAAATCAGAGAGGTGGACTATCTTCCTCAACTGATTGGAGGTACATTTCAATTGTAATTAATATATGTATACATTGTGTGTATATATATATATATATATATATATATATATATATATATATATATATACACAAAAGAGTAAAGAGAACAGAGTATAGAAAGAGTCCAAGTCATCATTCAGTTCATCCATCCATTATCTACCCGCTTACTCCGTCTCCGGGTCACGGGGGTCTGTCGGAGCCTATCCCAATGCATAGTAGGCGAAGGCAGGGGTAAACCCTGGACAGGGCGCCAGTCGCAGGGTCACATACAAAGACAGACAACCAATCACACTCACATTCACACACAGAAGTATCAGTCAACCTACCCTGCATGTTTTTGGACTGTGGGAGGAAGACGGAATATCAGGAGGGAACCCACGCAAGCATGGGGCGAGCATGCTGCAACCTTCTTGCTGTGAGGCAACAGTGCTAACCACTAAGCCATCGTGCTTCCCGTCATTCAGTTCAGTTCAATTCAAAAATACTTTCTTTATCCCAGAAGAGAAATAAATTGTGTTAGAAGTGTTTTCAGTCTCTTCACAAATTCATTGTATAGGGTTTTAGGGTTATAGTGGATAGGAGGGATCACCTGTTGTGGTCTGTGAGGCAGCAGATCTGAAGAAACCTCTGACTGAACACACTGTTGAATCAGTGTGTTGTTAAGAGGATGATCTCCTGATGTGGTAGGAGACAACAATGGGGCAGCAGCAAGATCAATGACTGAGACACAAAAATGAGACAGCTGAGTTGTGACAGGGATGCTGGGGGTAAAATGGAAGATGGGAGATCTGTGTGGCTGGGGGCAGGAGAGGAGGATGACGAGCTTGTTTCTGAACTGAACCTGTTCAAAAATGTGTTCAGTTCACTGGCTCCATCCAGAGTTCCATCTGGTCTTCAAGCAAGAGGTGACAATGGAAAGGACATATCCTGAAAACAAGGGGGAACATCCTCTTACAGAGTCAAGGGGCTGCACTTGTAGTAACTGGTTGGCGTCTAAGCACTGAATGTTGTTTAATCACTGAATGATGTCTAAACACTGAATTTATACTCACCATGAGAATTGTAATGAAACATGTAAGCTTATTTGTAAAGGAGAAGAGCCGTGGAAAGGTACTGGTGTGAGCCCAGAAGAGCCAGCTGCCTCATTAAACTGTCACAACAAAATTATTGCTATAGAAGAGGGGCATATAATGTGTGATAAGAGGGGCAGATAGTATGTTGAGGCGATGCCTTTGATGTATGAACAGGTGTGGCTGTGATGCCCTTGATGTGTGTACATACTGCTATCTGGCCTGTAGGAAACGAGAGGCATCGTGTAGGAACTACCCCTCGGTAGAGGAGGGGCCTTATGCATGTTTTTAAAAAAAACCCAGAATGATCAGACCAGACACCAGTAAGAATGATATGAAACACCTAATGGAAGAAGATAAAAGAAAAAGAGACCAACAGAAGAGAGGGGTCAGAGGGGAGTGTCCCCAAGCCCAAAAACAGTATAAAAGAAGAGGGTGTTTTGTACATCTTCAGACTTAGCCCGGGCTACTTCTCATGCATGGTGCTGTTGTAACTCTACAATAAACCAGCATTAAGACTTGGACGCCAGCTGTTTCTGTCTCATCATTGCTCCGTGGAGACTTCTCATCAGTAATTTACTACTATAGATTTAAGGCTTATTTTTAAGGTAATAGTTAAATAATTGGACGTTGAGAAAATCCACTACATTTATTGGCGAGCCAGCCAGGAGGAAGCGGTAAGGACTGGACGATCAGGGACGCTGGTTGGAGGCCAGAGACCCCAGGGGCCCCCATATCCACCAAGATCAGGTGAGATACCAATTCTTTTTTCCTTTTTTTTCTAAATTTTATGGGGATCTAGCCTCCACCTGGCTCCGGTGGTCAGAAGGTTCTGATAGACTTCCTCCGAACAAACCTAGTAGAACAAAAAAATAATAGATACATGAGATATGAGAGGTAACAGCTGGCGATTAGGTCTACGTATGAATGATTGTTAATGTGATTAATGTTCTGTTGGTTTCTTATGCTCTGACCGTCGTTGTATGTATGTCCTGAGAGTTATTGCTTGAGGAGTGAGAAGTGTGTGTGTGTCAAACGCGTTAAACTGTCTTAGAGTCACTTAGAGTAGAAAAAGAAGAGTAAGTACTGGTAGAAGCAAATAGTGACGATTAACTGTGTAGTGTATGAGCTCATTAATAGTGTAGTTGGGGAAACTATAGAAAATAAGTTAAGTACCGCCTGCGGGAAGACTACTTTTGCCTGTCGAGGGAGTAGCCCGAGGCCGGGAAGTGAGTAATAAATTTTGTGCCACCCGCAGGAGGTCAGAACTGCTTTGCCTAACGAGGGGCAGCCCCGGGGTCGGTCGGAGGAGATGAGATACTGCTAGAGTGCAGGATAGTGAGGTTACTGAGAACCTAAAAGACTGTAGCGGATGAGACCTACAGTTAATTTTGTGGTGTGAACTGTTAAGGAAGAGACTTACAGTTAAAAGTTTTTTTGTTGTCTGTTAAAAATTGTTGTAAACCGTACAAGAAGAGACTACAGTAGATAAATGTGTATGGAAAAAAGAAAAAAGCGCTGCTAAAACAGGCCTAGGCTGTAGATAATGTACATATAAAGATCAAAGAAAGTGTTATTAAAATCCATAGTGTTGTCCTAATAACCTAATGTTGGTAAAGTGTATATACAATAACTAAAGAACAGTAGAAGTGTTGTTAATATCCATAGTGTTGTCCTACTAACCTAATGTTAATAAAGTGTATATACAATAACTAAGAACGGTAGAGCAGAGTAGAGTAAGTCACATAACGGTGATAGTAAATTATTGTTGTGATAAAAGATAAGTGCCTTTGTAGGATTCAGCTGCTAGAAGCAGTGGTAGTAAAAATAACATTGAAAAGATAAGCACGAGTGGCTCTAACAACATATAAAAATTGAAGGAAAAGATAGTCAGACTTAACTCTGCTTTGACCAGAGTGGGGGCAACGAAGAGACGAGGCAGACACCAAGGTAGGCGTTCTCGTAACCCGAGAGCTCAGAGTGACGCTGTGAACCATGGGAGCCAATAGTAGCAAGCAGGGGGAGGTACTAACCCCCGCCAAATTAATCATTGTCACCCACCCAACCAATCGAAGGAAAATACAACAGTGCATGAAGAAATGGCACAAACTTACAGCTGGGAAGAACAGATGGCCCCTTGAAGGCAGCTTTGATCCTATTTGTTGTGATATGGTGGAAGAAGGATTGAGAAGGAAGGACAAAAAGTATGACGCAACGCACTTAAAGAAAAAACAGAAAAATGCTGAGCAGAGAGATATCCTACAATACTTTAGAGCAGAAGCCACCAGGAACTCAATAGTGCAGGGAAATGCAGCTCTCAAACCGCCGCCGTATAACACAGGAGAGGCAGGACAGTTTGTGATATCAGACCCAGAAGATGCAGCAGGAACGATCACGGGAAAAATACAAATTGTAATAAATGAAGAAGAGGAAAAACTAGGCAGGGAAAGGTACAGTAGACGAAGGGAAAATCACACCACATCATATAAAACAACAAAAGAAATTGCAGAGGAAAAGGAAAGACGTGAAAAAATAAAAAGTTATGAGGACAAAATAAGAGAACTAGAAGAGAAAGAACTGCAACAGCTGAAACAACTGATAGACAGCGATATGCAACACAAAGTCCAGATATCACCAGAAATCTCGGGAAGTCTGTTAAGAGAGGATCAGCCAGAAACGAGGCGTACGGATGGTGGGAGGACAGCAGAAAAAGATGATAAGGATGACGACAGCAGTGTGAGTGGATCTACGGACGAGGACAGCGAAGCAGGCTCAGATATGGAGAAATGCACAGATCATGCAGGAGGGGCCACAGGCAGGAGTCACCCGCAGCCTCCGCCTCACTATGGGAGTGAGTACACACCCCCCAAGGGTAATGTATGTCAGACTTTTGACCTTAACCTGCAGGTGGAAGAAATAAAAAAGGAAAAAGGGATGATAACTAGAAGCAGGAGTATAAGGAGAGACCCGTCCCAGCGGGAAGTTGCAGGGGGAGTGTATCCCCTGCTGGCCAAAGGACCTAACAACGCCTATCGGTATGTTCCATGGTCATTTATGGATATGATAACTCTTGCAGGCAAGTTAACTCCTTTGACAGATGGAGCAAACAAATGGATCGAGAAGCTGGAAGAACTCACAGGAGGAATAAAGCTGGCAGGAGGAGACATCAAGGCTCTGCTGATAAAAGCTGCAGGACGAGCTGCTACCGCAGAGATATTTGAGATGGCTGGATACACACCAATGATGACCACGCATAATCATGATGAAGTGCCGTTCGATTTGATGCGGACTCAGGTGTGGCAAGCATTAAGAGATAAGTACCCCTCACGCATGGATCCAGCTAAGCTGGAGAAAGAGTGTTTGAAGGAGTGTGACAACCCATCACAGTTTCTGTATGATTATCAGAAAATGTGGAAAGCTGAAACAGGGAGTGAGTGGAATGAAAATAACTCCACAAGAGCACTGTTTATGCTGTATGTGAAGAATGCCATGCCCAAAGAGGTACAAGCAAAGCTGAATGGAGTGGTGGGATTAATGAAAATGGAATGGCCTGTTTTCTCTGAGCATGTAATCCACTATGTGAATGCACACAGAGAGGAAAAGCAGGCCTTGGACGATCAGAGCAAGGTACTGGCTACCAAGCTGACTCAGCTACAAATAGGTGAGCTGGCAAAGCAGAAGAAGGACAGAGAGAGACCTAAGCCTCAAGCAGCCGTGAGCGTGACCGCTCCCGAGGCAAAACCTGAGGAAGGAACGGTAACACAAGCACCTGTAATAGCACCCAACATGGCACCTCCTCTCACTCAACAGACACCTGCTGCGCCTAATGCTTTTCCTATAGTGCCACCCACAGGCCAAATTCAGAATCAGCAGATCCCACCTATCCATGTGCACCTCAACCAAGGAGGAGGCATCCAGCAGCCTGTAGCTGGGAGAGGACGAGGTGGCCCACCCATGAGGGGAAGATGGACAAGGCCCCAAAGGCAGACACGAGGCCCACCTCCAGGCCAGTACCAATCAGCCCCACAGGTAACTTCAGCAGCACCACATTACCAATCGAGGTTGCAGTGCTGGGGATGTGGACAAACAGGACACATGCAGAGGGACTGTCCGATCAACCCTTGGATGGGGACTCAGAGTTCCAGCCCAGGATTCTCCAACCCAGGAACAGGCCCTGATCCACAAGGTAATGGACCGTGGATGGGTCCAGCTGCATACTGGCAATAGGGATGCCCAGAGAAACCTGAGGGGGAGGTAATTTTGCCCATATTAACACAACAACCACAGACTGAACCTATAATAGATGTGACTGTGAATAATCATCATCATCGATTCATGGTAGATACCGGAGCCGCGTACTCCTGCATAGGAAAACAAGGAGCCGGCCTACCCCTCTCAGCTTCAAAGATTCGAACAGTAGGTTTCTCTGGGAAGACACAAATAATACCAATGACTGAGCCGGTTCCGTTGAAAATAGGAGACAAGACGATTTATACTCCTCTATTGTATTCAGCAGATACACCAATTAATCTCCTGGGAAGGGATGTACTATGTCGGCTGAATGCAAAAATCAAATGTACACCAGATGGCATCTATTTTGAAGTAACAGACGACAAACCTGATTGCATGTCTGTCCTCATGATGCCACTAACGACTCCTACAAGATCTCCACAGGTCTCATCCAAAGACCCAGAGGCACAAGTCTACTGGATGAAACTGACGACGCCTGATTCTTTCCTCAACCATGAGTGGGAAGCATGGAGACCACTGGTAATGAATCACTATGACATGGCTAGAGAGCCAACACTTCCACTCCACTGTACCATGTTGTATGACAGAGATCAAACTCATGAAGACTTTGAGAAAAGCTGGGATGACAACATTAACAACAGAACTACAGTTATCCAGTATGAAGACATCATAGTAGGACCTCAAGGAGCAGCGGCAGCTGTAAAGTTCGCAGAAGAAAAGATCAAAGACTGGTTCCAAGTTCCTAACTCGTCACCTCATGTCACTCTGTTAATTGCTGATAAATATGAGTCACATGATCTAGGTCCTATGATCCTCGCAGCAAGACAAGTCAAAGTTTGGACTCCAACAGACTGCCCCGAAGTCAGTGTTTCATCAGATGGACTATTTTTCAAAATCACATGCACACATGCAGATGAAGTGATAGCAGAAAGGGTTAAACTACCGCGGGAAAGAGCTAGGCACATGGTAATGACGCAAGAACACATAGAATTATTAGAACAGGTCCCAGCACAAGTATGGTCACAACACAAGACAGATGTAGGATTAGTGAAATCAGCTGAACCACAAAGGTTCAGTTTAAGATCACACATTAGATTACCCTACCAGAAGCAATATCCCCTTAGACAGGATGCCATAGAAGGTATAAATCCCATCATAACAGGATTAGAGGAAGCAGGAGTCTTAATAAAAACAAAAAGTGCATGCAACACCCCGATCTTTCCCATCAAGAAAACAGGTGGTAATGAATATAGACTAGTGCATGATTTGAGACAAATTAATGCTATTGTGGCTGAAGAAATGCCCATTGTACCTGACCCCCACACGTTGTTGTCCAATATACCACCAGGTACAAAATGGTTTACAGTGATAGATCTGTGCTCTGCATTTTTCAGTGTACCAGTTCATCCTGATTCACAATATTTGTTTGCCTTCACTTATAAGGGTCAACAATATACATACACTCGCTTACCACAAGGGTTTGTGCACTCTCCATCCATTTTTAATCGTGTTCTTGCAAATGATCTCAGCCACCTGGACATACAGTCAACCACCTTGATGTATGTCGATGACATCCTGATTTGCTCTGATTCAAAAGAGCAATGTGAAAAAGACTCTATTGCAGTGCTGACGGCTCTGGCAGAAGGAGGTCATAAAGTAAGTAAGAAAAAACTGCAATTCTGTCAAACAACAGTAGAATATTTGGGCAGACAGCTTAGTGGGGACAAGAGGCATATTGCACCGTCCCAGCTGGAAGCCATAAGTCAAATACCAAAACCTGAAACTGTTGGTCACATGTTGTCTTTTTTGGGAATGGCAGGTTACAGCAGACCCTGGGTTTGTGATTATGCCCTCAAAACAGCCCCGTTAAGAGCATTAATCCGAGCAGCAGGACAAGGACAACAGTCAGCCAGACTACAGTGGACTGACGAGGCAGAAGGGGCATTCCAAATGCTGAAAAAAGATCTCCAGACTGCCCCAGCTCTAGCCAATCCAGACTACGGCAAACCATTCCATTTATATGTGGCAGAAAGACGTGGGTATGCATGTGCAGTGTTGATGCAAGAGACTCCAACAGGTAAACAGCCAATTTCCTACTACAGCACAAAATTAGATAGCGTGGAGGAAGGGCTGCCACCCTGTTATCAAGGGTTAGCAGCGGCCGCCTTCGCTTACAAAAAGGCCTCTGTGATCACTATGGGCCATCCAGTATTTTTGTATACTTCGCATCAACTGCATGCGTTGCTTACCAGCCCACGCTTTGTGATAACCGAAGCACGACGAACAGGTTATGAGATTCTGCTTTCAGGACCAGACCTGACGGTGCTGAGATGCACTGCAATCAATCCAGCCACCAGAATGGTATTGCCAACTGAAGGTGAGCCCCATGATTGTCTCAAGGAGACGGACACCTTCATGAAAGTGAGAGAGGAATTGTACAACCACCCCATCCCGTCTGACCTGACATTGTTTGTTGACGGCTCATGTGTTAGGGGTGAGACAGGAAATAGAGCAGGATATGGCATAGTTCAACTAAATCCTGATGGTACTTTTACTAAAGTGCTATCCGTGAGTGTGGACCAGCCTTGCTCCGCCCAATTAGCGGAGATTAAAGCACTGACTGCCGCATGCAAACTAGCAGCTGACAAAAGGGCAACAATTTACACTGATAGTGGATACGGTTACGGAGTATGTCACATAAACGCAAGCATTTGGAGACAGAGAGGGTTTGTGCGAACTGATGGAACTCCAGTAGCACATGGGAAAGCAGTAGTTGAGCTGATACAGGCTATGCAACTTCCATCTGCATTAGCCATAGTTAAATGTGCAGCACATCAGAACAGTAAATCACCAGTAGCAATAGGAAACAACTTAGCAGACGAAGCAGCCAAAGAAGCAACAGGACAGACCATACAGGGACCAATTTTGTTTGAGGAAGACTGTGCGCCCATTACAAACCTAGCATCATTAATAGAAGCACAGAACAAGGTCTCAGAGGCAGAGAAACGTCTGTGGGTTCAAAGAGGCGCTGTCCGGACCTCACACCCTCATCCAGGGCTGTGGAGGGGCTTCTGCGGACATTTTGTTTTACCATTATCTCTACTGCCTATTGCTATTAAGAAGATGCATGAACCGGATCATTGTTCCAGAGCCCAAGTAATCAGGAAGCTACAAGCTGTGTGGTGGTCGCCGTACATGACACCGATGGTTGACAGAGAACTTGCTCTGTGTCCTCACTGTCCGAAGTACAATGTTCGTAAAACATTCACCCAGCCGCTAGCTCACATTCCCATGCCAGATGGACCTTTTCGCCATCTGATCATGGATTATGTGGACATGATCGACCGGGTGCACGGTAAAAGATACATGCTTGTTGTAGTTTGCAGGTTCAGCAGGTGGATCGAGGCATGCCCAACCTCCAAGGCTGATCACAAGTCAGCAGCAAAATTTCTATGTAAAGAAGTGTTTCCTAGGTTTGGGATGCCGGACACCATATCATCTGATAATGGCCCACACTTTGTTTCACAGATAATACGGGAAATGTTTAAGATCCTGGGAATCAAACAGAAGTATGGGTGTGTTTATCATCCGCAGTCTCAAGCCTCTGTGGAGCGAGCCAATGGTGTTTTGAAAACTAAAATTGCTAAGATCATGGCAGATAGCAAGGGCAGGCTAACCTGGGTAGATGCGCTGCCCCTTGCTCTGATGGCAATGCGGTCTCAAACCAATCGATTAACCCACCTAACCCCTCATGAGATGCTTACAGGTCGGCCTATGCCACTCCCACAGACCAGAGGACCCCTTGAAGGACCAGCTATTGCACAGTTGGAGCGAGAGTTGGGTGACTATCTGCGTGCTTTGACTCAAATCCACAGACTTGTGTTTCAACAGGTGAAAGAAGCCCACTGCAAAGACGAGACAAACATTCCAGTAGACGCACGAGACGTCCAAGTTGGTGACCAGGTGTTCATACGGGTGTTTAGACGTCAGTGGAACGAGCCTCGTAGAGAGGGTCCTTTTAAGGTTGTGCTCACTACTCCCACTGCCTTAAAGGTTGAAGGTAAGCCCTTCTGGTTCCATAAAAACCACTGCACCCGTCATAGACCTCCTGACCCTCCTGGACACTTTCCGGGCCCGTCAGAGTCTGAGGATGCTGAAAGGGCGGCGCAGAGCCTCCCTCCGGCCGCCGATCTCAGCCGTTCGCCGGCCTCCTCCACCTCCGAGTCGCTGTCCTCAACTGGCCAGAGGAGGTCTGCTCGATTGTCAGCCCGCCGTCAACAGCGACTACAGTCCACTGAGTCAGAGAGTTCTGATGCTGCCGGTACGCCTATTGACCTTGGTGAGCCTCGTGCTGATGCACGCGGCTCGGAAGGTCAGGAGCCGCCTGAAGAGATCTTACCAGCATCTGAAGACTACCATTTGCCACACCCAGAGGATCCTGATGGGGCTGTGGTGGGCACAGGTCGTGGCCCTTCACAGGCACGCTCATCACCACCTTATCCACCACAAGAAGAGACGCGGGGCTCACTTGGCCCGCAGGCTGATGTACATCCGCCCACACCGGGCGGGGAGTGGGCTTCCTCTGACTCAGATTAGTAGCATGCTGATGATGTTAACCCTTTGTGGCTTAACAACGGGGGAAATTGTAGTACTAGACAATACTAATCTGAACACAGCAGCTTCGCGTCACACGTTAGACACATGTGCCCTAGCAATGGTCACATTAGCCACTAACAGGGGAATAATCGATAACACTAAAGGGGAAATCAAAAATGTAATGCATGTCAAGGCGGATATATATGATTATGTGCTGACAGAAGAAGTGGAAGCTGAGTCGATGGGTAAGCATTGGCTGGGATATCCACAAGACATGGACTGTCGTGGGGAGGGGACGGTAACCATTCAGGTAGGATGCACCAAGACCATGTGTCAGAATATACAAACTAAGCAGAACATGTCAGTAGAAGAAGCTGAAACCAAAGTAAGATTAATGAGCAAAAGACAGAAGAGAGATTTACACAAACTCAGAACATCTCAGTGGGAAACAAACTTGTTCCAACAATGGATACAATACTCAGTAAAAGACATGTTTACAGCAAAAAAGCAGGACAAACGAGACTGTATTGCATGCTACAATGCTAAAAAACTGCCCCAAATTGAAACACTACCAGGAAGTGAAAATGGAGGGTGTCCGGATATGTCTAAGTGTTTTCCCCTCTGTGCACTATTTATGGCTGCAGGACAGCTATCATGCTCCAGCAGAAGGTGGGCCAGTTGCAAGCTGAACGTGATCAAGCCAAACAAACCATAACACATCTCCAGCAGGCCAACACCACTCTCCTCAAGTTCTGCCACACCAGACTACAACAGCAAGCTACTGCAGTCACTGGAATGGAAGTCATGCTGAGTAGGGGAGTGGAACGTGCCTCCCCACGTCACAACAATGAACTGTGAAGGGACTACTGTAATGACTGATTGGGGATATTACTAAATACAAACAATGGATGTGTAATTATGACTACTTATTGATAGAACCTAAGCATAAGTAACACTTAGACAGCAGTTAAATTGTGAGGGCCTGGCCCTGTGATGTATTCATTAGTACATAGGTACAATGAGTAAGAGTATTGTTAAATAAACAATATGACTGTTGGATGTATTGGGGGTTTTATAATCCCAATGATGAAGGTTTAGCTTGTGTAGACACAAGCATGATGAAGATCGTTCTACGCATTACGGGGTCCTGCCAGCGGACCCTGCCCTTATGGACAAAAGGAGTTTGGAGAAAAAACAACAGAAAACATTTCTTATAAAAAAAATGTTTTAAGAGGATTGATCCTCATAAGTATAGCCGGGGTTCGCCCCTGACAGACCAAAGGTAACTAGCTGCTAATGCAGAATAGACATGGTCTGGTGTGTGGTTTTTACAAGTATTATCCTTCACGACTATTTGATTTGCATGTTCACGAGTGTTTACTGTAACTTTAGTGAAATACTGTACTGCTGACTCTGCCACCTGGTCGGGGTTTTACCTCCCTGCATCACAGTGGGAGGATGTTTCCCTGGCCATGTCTGCAGAACTCAGCTAGGAGCCCAACAGTGACGATCACAACACCATTAGGATGGGCAAGTCCCGGGATGGTGGTGAAGTGTTTTCATATCAGGGTAGGTTTTATGCGGATTTGATAAACACCTCACGTGATCCTCACTGTAGGATGTAGGGAATTTACTCTGGAATGGTACTTATATGGTTACCTCAATATCCTGTATGCTGTATCTTATTATTCTGTGTGTGCACTTATATGGAAAATGACTTTAGGGTGAAGGGTGGTCCTTTTCAGGACCACAGGGGGGAATGTAGTAACTGGTTGGCGTCTAAGCACTGAATGTTGTTTAATCACTGAATGATGTCTAAACACTGAATTTATACTCACCATGAGAATTGTAATGAAACATGTAAGCTTATTTGTAAAGGAGAAGAGCCGTGGAAAGGTACTGGTGTGAGCCCAGAAGAGCCAGCTGCCTCATTAAACTGTCACAACAAAATTATTGCTATAGAAGAGGGGCATATAATGTGTGATAAGAGGGGCAGATAGTATGTTGAGGCGATGCCTTTGATGTATGAACAGGTGTGGCTGTGATGCCCTTGATGTGTGTACATACTGCTATCTGGCCTGTAGGAAACGAGAGGCATCGTGTAGGAACTACCCCTCGGTAGAGGAGGGGCCTTATGCATGTTTTTAAAAAAAACCCAGAATGATCAGACCAGACACCAGTAAGAATGATATGAAACACCTAATGGAAGAAGATAAAAGAAAAAGAGACCAACAGAAGAGAGGGGTCAGAGGGGAGTGTCCCCAAGCCCAAAAACAGTATAAAAGAAGAGGGTGTTTTGTACATCTTCAGACTTAGCCCGGGCTACTTCTCATGCATGGTGCTGTTGTAACTCTACAATAAACCAGCATTAAGACTTGGACGCCAGCTGTTTCTGTTTCATCATTGCTCCGTGGAGACTTCTCATCAGTAATTTACTACTATAGATTTAAGGCTTATTTTTAAGGTAATAGTTAAATAATTGGACGTTGAGAAAATCCACTACACACTATCTATGGACGTCTCACTATCACAGCGAGAAGTCAAAAGGCCATTTGCAAGCCTAATCCTAAAGGTATAGACTGTGTGAATAATATCTATGTGTATAAATCTGGTTTGCAGCACTCAAGTGTTTTGGCATCATTCTACTGCCAAATATCTGCATCCCAAATAAAAAATGAGGGCTAGAAATAAAAAATGAAGATCATAAGAAGGCCTAAACACAATATTTGCACAAGTCTATAGTCATATTACATGAAATTTGTTTGCTGTCACTGAGAAGTTGGTTTTTTCTCAACCTCAAAGTCCACATGTTAAAGTGTTCTTGTTGTTGACGACTGTACATATAAAAGAAAGAAAAGATTTTTGATAGTCAAAATGACCATACTACCTTCAGTGGTCACCTGGTTTTTATCATGTGAGAATTTCTTCAGTTCTCTAAGAGCCATGCAGTTGTGTATCTGAATTTATTGTTGTAATTTTCTAATTCACCCAAACACAATCTGTCTTTTAAACAAAGTTTTATTTTCAGCTGCATCTATTTCTGGATTTGCATAAATGTGGCAACGACTACTTGGTTTTGCTGGCCTTGCTGTGGCTTTTAAAACCCAAACTCCTCCCCAGCTCCACATGTAGGCTATGAATATATGTGTGTCTTCCTTCAAATAGGGGATTTATTTAAATCTGAGCCTCTTAACAAAATCCTTTGATGGTTTCATCACATGACTGGATTGAAATATACACTAACAGAAGATAATGAATTTCTTAAAATTTAAAACTGAACATGATTGATCACATGCTAAACTGTGGTGGTGTATAAAGTAAAAATCATAAAAATAAATAAATTAAAACATAGTTGCTTTCATTGTAAAATTAATTTTCATACAGCTGATTCCTCCCTTTTTGAGGGTCTTGACTGTTGGTGCTGTACAGTATTGGAAAACATATGTAATAAATTGTGGAAATGTTAACACACACACGCACACACACACACACACACACACACACACACACACACACACACACACACACACACACACACACACACACACACACTAAACAAGCATGAAAGTGTATAAAATCCCAGACTTTAGAGCTACTTGTGTTTTTACAGTTAACTCTACGACCTCGCGTAGAAACAATTTTCAGGAGACTGTGATATGTTAGGGAGCTCACGGGATTTACAACTGGACACACTATTTTAGTCAAGCGTAGTACTACCAAGTGCTCGCTAGATGGCAGCAGACAACATAACTTAAAACTCGTTGCTTCGTTCTTCTTTTACAAAGTAAAGGTTTGGCAACATGTTTGCTGTGGTGCTAATGAGAATGGTCATAAACACAGGATAGACACCCAATATTGCGGAGCTTTAATGGCAGTAATCCACGATCACTGTAATTCATTGATTACATTAATTCATTCATTTTTAAATCCACTGTGATGTACTAAAAAAAAGGAAAAAAGAAAACATCCATCCATCCATTATTTATACCCACTTTATCCGTTTCCGGGTCACGGGGGTCTGTCGGAGCCTATCCCGACGCATATCAGGCGAAAGGCAGGGGTACACCCTGGACAGGTCGCCAGTCTATCCAGGGCCATATACAAACAACCAATCACACTCACATGCACACCTAGGGAGAATTTAGAAAGATCAATTAACCTACACTGCATGTTTTTGGACTGTGGGAGGAAGCCGGAGTACCCGGAGGAAACGCAAGCACGGGGAAACCACGCAAGCACGGGGAGAACATGCAAACTCCACACAGAAAGACCCACCGGGCTGGGAATTGAACCGGGAACCTTCTTGCTGTGAGGCAACAGTGCTAACCACTAAGCCACCGTGCTGCCCCAAAAAGAAAACAAAGAAAAAAAATGTAATTGTCGAGACATTCCTGGATCTATCACATGTAATGACTAAAATCTAGCTTGATGTATTTGTTAACAATTTGTAAATTGTTAGTATTTTTATTACTTTCTCATTGATAAACCTAAAACCCACATCTCCCATTTCACATTTACAGTTAATCACCTGTGATATGACACATGAAAAAGAATTAGTAACTGGAGTTACCCAATGCACATTCATTTACTATGAAAAAAATAGATTTAAAACTTCATATTTAGTCAAGTCACATAAATAAAATATAAATTGGGGGGCCCAATTGTTGCCCAATTATTATTTTGCAACAATTTCAAATACACAATTGTAGACAGTTATTTTTTTTAGATGAGATGAATCCAAAAGAGCTTCTGAGATCAGCAATAGCAAAACAGCTTTTATAAAGATAAATGTTTTAGAAAAAATAAGTATGTTTTAGAGTTCAGCAGGATGATGTCTATAAAACGAACATCTGTAATGGTCTCTAATCTAAACTGTTCAAGTTCAAACTCTTTTATAGCCAGACTGAAATGTTGTTTTAAAACAAGTTATATTTATAAATTATATCAACAAAGCAGAAAAGGCTTTTATAAAATTCCTTGAATATAAATGTCCAATTAAGAGGACTTTGAGAGAAAAATCTTTTTTAGATAAGATGAAAGATGGCTTGTATTAAATCTGTTTGAGAAGGAAAATCTGTCCAGCAACATATCTATCTGTCTGTCTATCTATCTATCTATCTATCTATCTATCTATCTATCTATCTATCTATCTATCTATCTATCTATCTATCTATCTATCTATCTATCTATCTATCTATCTATCTATCTATCTATCTATCTATCTATCTATCTATCTATCTATCTATCTATCTATCTATCTATCTATCTATCTATCTATCTATCTATCTATCTATCTATCTATCTATCTATCTATCTATCTATCTATCTATCTATCATTAGATGGTAAGGAATATTCGTTTTTATTGGGAACCCGCTGGATTCCTTGGTATGTTGGAAAATGGCACGAAGGACCATTTAAATGTCAGGTGTAAACAACCTAAACATGTATTAAACACACAATAAGGGAGAAAGACAAAGTCAGTATTTTTCAGGACGAACAGAGAAACTCAGCCCCATTTCCACCACTCTCGTCTCTTCCCGCAGTGCATCTCTGCTGTCATCCTTTCTTTGTATTGTAATAAAGGAGGTCCCTAATCACATGAAGATAAGCAACTTGTAAGAACAAGTACAAGATATATTTTGACGTGTACAAACATCTTATAAGACAAGCAGTCAGTGCGCAAACAAAGATGAGATAAAATAAAAGAGTGTGGTAAATACGAAGTACTTCATCACTTTGTTAAACTGTTAATTATTATGTTGTTTCTGATGAGCTTCATTGTAGAAATGCTGCTATAGGCCTATTGTGCAGGGGGACACTACAACAGCTCATAAGATTTTAAACTCGTCGTACACGTTTGGTCAAGTTTAATACCGCCAAGTGCTCACTAATTGGTAGCAGACAAATTTAAATAAGTCTAAAGGTCTGGTTTATTGTTTGGAAAAATAATCCACAATACTGTCTGTTTTGATTGAAAAATGTTGTGTTTACACTCAAAACAACAAAAAATTACACTCCAAAATGTACGGAAATAACACTTGTTGCTCTTTTCCTATCTTATCCGGAACCACGGCGTTCATTTCATTGTTATGCTGATGATACTCAGATGTATTTGTCTATGAGGCCAGATGAAACAGGACCATTAGCCAAACTTCAGGTGTACCTTAAGGACATCAAGGACAGGATGTCTACTATTTTTTTTGCTCCTAAACTCTGATAAAACAGAGGTTATTGTTTTTATTCCCAAACACCTTAGGAAGGGATTAGATGGTGTTGCGATGGCCTCCAATACAACTGTGCGAAACCTTGGTGTTATTGTCGATCAGGATTTGTCATTTAAACAGCATATTAATCAGGTTTGTAAGACTGAGAAGTAAGATTAGAAAAGTGTCATACAAATGCAGACTATTTTCTACCATCCAGTAGTGGTTCCTGCTTTGAGTCAAACGTGTCTGACCTGTTTTCCACCCAGACAATCCTGCACCCGGAAGCACTTCTGAAAACAACCAGACAGGCGGATTGAGGAAATAAAAGACGGATCGCAGACTTTGATGCGTGGTGGCAAACTTCATCATGTTATCGCTGAAGATAAAGATGCAGCAAACATTCAACCTTTGAAAAGGACACTAGGATAAAAATTTATGACTTTCATTTTATTTTGTTTCAACAGAATTCCGAATAAGTTCAAACTAACATGTTTTATCATCCGGAAATAAAAGCAAATAAAATCAGGTAATAATTGATCAGATTGTAACTGATTAATTACCAAATAAAATACTATTTAAGGCTGAGTTCACACAGACTGCAGCTAGTAACATTCAGACAAAAACTATAACCATGTTTCTTCCACTGCTGCTGCTGATCTGCTCTCTCTCTGCAGCCCAGATTCAAGCAGAGTTTGACAATGAAATTGGAGAAAATTTAAGACAAACTGAGTCGACAGGAAGAGAACCGGGACATGTCTCTGAGCAACAACAAACGTGTACGGTTGATATCCATGCAGTCCTGCGAGAGATGAGCGGCTTGTTGGCTGGACTGAAGGTTGAGATGACGTACTTGCAGCGCGAAAATGAAGGTATGATTCTGTGTGGTTTAATTAGACAAATAATAATATATGGAATTACTGCCTTGAACTACTAAAATTATGCTTGCAAAGAAGATTAGTATTTAATCACGTTTCTTTTTTCTATTTGTAATTTTAGAACAAGCAAAAAATATCAGAGAACTGGAGCAGCAGTACCAAGGTACAGTCATGTGAAAAAGAAAGAGCAATATCTTTCACTACTAAAGTATAAATACATATTTTTAATCAAAATCCTGACTTTCATAAGTACCAGCCAGAGCATTTGGGTGTGTTTAAGAAATCTGCAATGATCTTAGAGAAGGAATTGTCCACCAATTAGGGAACTAAAAGCGAGTTTTCCTACATACAATGATGTTATTAATGTTACAAGTTTTCAAGATGGTGTTGCGATGGCCTCCAATACATCCATCCATCCATCCATTATCTATACCCGCTTTATCTGTTTCCGGGTCACGGGGGTCTGTCAGAGCCTATCCCGACGCATAGTAGGCGAAAGGCAGGGGTCCACCCTGGACAGGTCACCAGTCTATCCAGGGCCACATAGAAGACAAACAAGCAATCACACTCACATTCACACCTAGGGAGAATTTAGAATGATCAATTAACCTACCCTGCATGTTTTTGGACAGTGGGAGAAAGATGGGGTACCCGGAGGGAACCCATGCAAGCATGGGGAGAACATGCAAACTCCACACAGAAAGACCCACCGGGCCAGGAATTGAACCAGGAACCTTCTTGCTGTGAGGCAACAGTGCTGACCACTAAGCCACCGTGCTGCCCGCCTCCCATACAACTGTGCGAAACCTTGGTGTTATTGTCAATCAGGATTTGTCATTTAAACAGCATATTAATCAGGTTTGTAAGACTGAGAAGTAAGATTAGAAAAGTGTCATACAAATGCAGACTATTTTCTACCATCCAGTAGTGGTTCCTGCTTTGCCTCAAATGTCTGACCTCTTTTTCACCCAGACAATCCTGCACCCGGAAGCACTTCTGAAAACAAACAGACAGGCGGATTGAGGAAATAAAAGTCAGGAGGACGGAACGGGGACTTTGATGCATGGTGGCAAACTTCATCATGTTATCGCTTAAGATAAAGATAAACATTAAACCGTTGAAAAAAATGTATGACTTTCATTCCATTTTGTTTCAACAGAATTCAGAACAAGTTCAAACTACCATGTTTTATCATCTGCACCATTTTATGGTAAAGGAAATAAAATCAGGTAATAATTGATCAGATTGTGACTGATTAATTGCCAAATAAAATACTATTTAAGGCTGAGTTCACACAGACTGCAGCTAGTAACATTCAGACAAAAACTAAAACCATGTTTCTTCCACTGCTGCTGCTGATCTGCTCTCTCTCTGCAGCCCAGATTCAAGCAGAGTTTGAAAATCAAATTGGAGAAAATTTAAGACAAACTGAGTCGACAGGAAGAGAACCAGGACATGTCTCTGAGCAACAACCAACGTGTACGGTTGATATCCATGCAGTCCTGCGAGAGATGAGCGGCTTGTTGGCTGGACTGAAGGTTGAGATGACGTACTTGCAGCGAGAAAATGAAGGTATGATTCTGTGTGGTTTAATTAGACAAATAATAATATTAGGAATTACTGCCTTGAACTATGAAATTGTGCATGCAAAGGACTGAACTATAAACTAATTGTTTAAATCATAATTTCTTATGAATTACTTTATTCAATATGCAATTGCTATATCAAATTCTTACATTTTTAATTTTATTTCATTTTTAGAACAGGCAGCTAAGCTGAGAGAACTGGAGTTTCAAAAGACGGAGCTGAAGCAACAGTTCCAAGGTAAACTCATTATATTTAGTAGTACCATAAATAGCATTTAAATTACATTTTAGGGCAATTAGGGCAGTAAAAGGTAGTTATGTATAATAACTTCATTCACATGTATTAATAGCTTTTTTTTTGTTCTTTCAGGACAATAAAGTTATTGCTTTGAAACACTGATTTTTTAAAATTAATTATTGATTTTTCTATGACTTTGTGTCAGGTTTAAACGACCTAAACATTTATTAAACACACAACAACAAAGAAAGACAAAGCCAGTATTTTTCATTTATCTTACAAGGAGGATGGACAAAGAAGTACAGCCCCATTTCCACTGATCTCGACTCTTTCCGAACTGCGTCTCTGCTGTCCTCCTTTCTTTTTATTGAAAATAAGGAGGTCCCCCAATCACATGAAGATAAGCAGCTTGTAAGAACAACTACAAGATATATTCTGACGTGTACAAACATCCTATAAGACAAGCAGTAAGTGCGTAAACAAAGAAGTGATAAAATAAAAGAGTGTGTTAAATACGAATTACTTTATCATTTCCCTCCTGTTTAACACATCTTTGTTTATTTCACGTAGTCCAAGACCACTTCAGACAATTTTCAGTTATGGAGTCATTCTTCATGGGCACAAAGATATTTACACTGAGAGGGGTTTCTATAAGGCAAAAAGAGGAGAGATATTAATGTCATCTGTATCAGAGTCCAGACTCAAAAGCGGATACATTCTTCCACGGGTGAGATGGCTGTGGTGATCAATCGGTTAAGCAGTGCACGCAGGCATCGGAATGCAACAACAACCACACAATGACAGAATTGCTGATGGACACTAGTACAGAAAATACTAAGGGTCGATAATATCCAAATGTATTCAGCCAGGAGTCCCACATGGAGGTGTCAAACACCGGAGTTCTCCTTCAGCACTTTTGCCATTCAGGGTACGCAGCCCTCGTAAGGCTGTGGTAAGCCGCCATCTGCAGCGGCGTTATCAAAAAGAGCAACACTGTTTTCCAAACATGGCACACACACACACCTCCCTTCTCCAGGGCAATCCTGTTCTGGAAAGTCATAAGAGACGTGGCAGACAGCTGTCCAAATACAGCCTCGAACCCGTTTTATGTCCAGCTTCCTAATTTCTGAACATCGTAGTGGATGTAGTTTATTCTGTCTACAGTTTTGTTTAACATGCACCAAACAGAGGACTCAAATCCTGCTGCTATCTGGTCTACAAATTTATACTCATCTGAAACCCCGTGGAAATCTGATGACATCAATGTATGTGGGATCGTTGTCAGAGGCCCTAAGTGCGTAAAAAAAGATGTGATAAAATAAAAGGGTGTGTTAAATACGAAGTACTTTATCACTTTGTTAAACTGTTAATTGTTATGTTGTTTGTGATGTTTCAGATCAGGCAGCTAAGCTGAGAGAACTGGAGCAAAATCAAACGGGTGAGTTTGACAAACTGAAGCAACAGCACCAAGGTGTTTATTTTATTTTTTTAAATTTTATCATCTTTGTTTTTCTCTCTCAGTGAAACGAGTGGCTTTCTCAGCATCTTTGCTCAGTTCAGGCTCAGAAACTATTGGACCATTTAACGCACACACGAACCTGGTCTTCAGAAACGTAGTTACAAATGTTGGAAATGCCTATAACCCAAACACAGGTACTCACATTTATGCATTTAAAAACACAGATTTTTGAAAGAATGTATTTATTGAATTGTTTTGGCCCATGTAATCTCACAAGAAAATGTGCAATAGATGTGTTTACAACTCCAAAACTAGTAGTGTCATAATTCACAACATATGTAAGTTTCGATGTGAACGTAACTGTAGTCATTGTACAATGTTTCTGCAAATTACATATTTTGTTGTGGTATTAGATTTTGTTAATATATTTGACTTTTTGTAATATACATTACAAAAAAAGAATATGCACAAATAAACAAAATGAAATGTTCCACAGGGTTTTTCATAGCACCGGTGAGAGGAGCGTACCACTTTGAGTTCTACATTTATGGACATGGACATCCTTCACATCCAACTGCTGCTGTGCTGGTCAAGAATGGAGATCATGTTTTTATTGGATATGAACATCAGACTTCAGGGGCTGTTAATCCTGCCAATGGTGTCACATTGTTGTTAGAGGTAGGTGATGTTGTGTTTTTGCGTCAGTGGGTGAACACAAGGATTTTTGATAATCAAAATCACCATACTACCTTCAGTGGTCACCTGCTTTTTATCATGTGAGAGTAAACAGTTTTCTTTTGTTCTCTGACAGCCATGCAGTTGTTGTATATCAGAATGTATTGATGTCTCTCAGTTTTTTAATCCACCCAAACACAATTATCAGTAGAAAATCATTTACAGGTTTCACATGACTTTTCTGACTGAACTGTAACAGTGATGGATTGTTTTTTCTAAATTAAAGCTGAATGTGGATGACCGTGTGAATTCTTTTTTAAGTAAACTGAAACCATCTTTCAGTTTCTTCAACACATGTGCTATAATGTTAGTTAAATCATGGTTGTAGACTTGTATTTG
>CM026204.1:22633509-22643509 GCA_014839995.1 Xenentodon cancila | reverse complement strand
GCTGTCCTTCAGTCGGCTGGTTCTGGCCCGGAGGGTCCGCAGCCTCCTCCCTGATGGCAGCAGACTGAAGAGGCTGTGTGACGGGTGGGTGGGGTCTCTCACAATGCTGAGGGCTTTGCGAGTCAGACGGCTGCTGTAAATGTCCTGAAGTGAGGGGAGAGAGACACCAACGATCTTCTCAGCTGCTCTCACGACGCGTTGGAGAGACTTGCGGCAGGTTGCGGTGCAGGATCCGTACCACACGGTGATGCAGCTGGTCAGGATGCTCTCGATGGTGCCTCTGTAGAAGGTGTACCTGATGGGGGCCGGGGCTCTGGCTCTTCGCAGTTTGCAGAGGAAGTAGAGACGCTGCTGTGCCTTCTTGGTGAGTGATGCAGTGTTACCAGTCCAGGAGAGGTCCTCTGAGATGTGGACACCCAGGAACTTGGTGCTGCTCACCCTCTCCACAGTGGCACCGTTGATGGTCAGAGGAGCATGCTGGGTGTGTTGTCTCCTGAAGTCAGCAACAATCTCCTTGGTCTTCTCCACGTTCAGGGAGAGATTGTTGTCGCTGCACCACTCAGCCAGGCGGTTCACTTCGCTCCTGTAGTTTGACTCATCGTTGTTGTTGATGAGACCCACCACAGTCGTGTCGTCCGCAAACTTTACGAAGAGGTTGGAGCTGTGAATCGGTGTGCAGTCGTGGGTCAGCAGGGTGAAGAGGAGGGGGCTCAGCACACATCCCTGGGGGGCCCCTGTGCTCAGTGTGATGGTGCTGGATGTGTTGCTGCTGACCCGTACTGCCTGTGGTCTCCCAGTCAGGACGTCCAACAGCCAGTTGCACATTGAGGTGTTGATCCCCAGCTGGTCCAGTTTGTGAATGAGCTGCTGGGGGATGATGGTGTTGAATGCTGAACTGAAGTCGATGAAGAGCATTCTCACATAAGCGTTTCTGGTGTCCATATGTGTGAGGGCTGTGTGGAGGGCAGTGGAGATGGCGTCGTCAGTGGACCGGTTGGAGTGATATGCGAACTGGTAGGGGTCCAGAGAGGGGGGGAGAGCAGCCTTGATGTGATGCATGACTAGCCGTTCAAAGCAGTTCATGATGATGGGAGTCAGTGCAACTGGACGGTAGTCGTTGGAGCAGGAGGGAGATGACCGTTTTGGGACCGGACGGATGTTGGTGGCTTTGAAGCACGTGGGAACCATCTCCTGACTCAGTGACATGTTAATGATGTCTGTGAAGACATCCGTGAGTTCTCCTGCACAGTCTCTCAGTACACGACCAGGTATGTTGTCAGGACCCGGAGCTTTGCGAGCGTTGATCCTGCTGAGGGATCTCCTCACAGTGTCCGGTGACAGCGTCAGCACCTGGTCACCGGGAGGGGGTGGTGCTTTCTGTGCGGCGATGGTGTTGTGTGCCTCGAAGCGAGCGAAGAAGGTGTTCAGCTCATTCAGCAGGGATGTGCTGCTCTAACAGGTCTGCGGTGGGGGCTTGTAGTCCGTAATGGTCTGAATCCCTCGCCACAGGCTCCGTGTGTCCCTGCTGTTGCTGAAACGGCGGGCTATCCTCCTGGAGTACCGTCTCTTAGCCTCCCTGATGCCATGGGACAGGTTGGTCGTAGCTGTCTTTAGACCCGCTTTGTCTCCAGCTCATCCACAGGTTGAAATATTTCCTCCCAGACCAGTAGCTGGTAGTCATACAGAGATCTCAGAACTGGCAAAATACTTGATGAGAAAAGAGATGGTCAGTTCTGGTTTGCTAAAATTTGACGATCAACCAGAAAACTATTGGGCTTGGAAAGCTTCATTTAGAAATGCAGTTCAAGATCTAAATCTATCACCTCGAGAGGAACTAGATTTACTCTCCAAATGGCTAGGCCCACAGTCTGCAGCTCAGTCAAAAAGAATTAGAGCAGCATATATACACAACTCTAATGCTGGCCTTCAGATGGTGTGGCAGAGGGTGGAAAAGTGTTTCGGAGCACCAGAAATCATTGAGCATGCACTGCTGAAGAAAATAGAGGATTTTCCTAAGTTAAAAAACAAAGATAACCAACACCTGAGAGAGTTAGGAGATTTGTTGCTGGAACTCCAAGCTGCAAAAACAAATGGTTATCTTCAAGGGCTTTCACATCTTGATACAGCACGAGGAGTTAATCCAATACTGGCTAAACTCTCATACAGTCTTCAAGAAAGATGGGTAAATGCTGCTTCAAAATACAAGAAAGACAATGCTGTGTCGTATCCTCCATTTACATTTTTTTGTTAAGTTTGTGAATGAGGAAGCTAAGCCCTGTAATGACCCTAGTTTCTCTTTCATCACTGGGTCCAACAGTCTTGATCCTGGAATGGAGAAAATAGGAAAAAACAATTATCCAAACTCCATTTCTGTTAAGAAGACAGAAATTTTGAGTACTGTTGCGAACAATCCACACTCATCTTCTGAAAAAAACATCACTGAACCCAATAAACAGTGTCCACTACATTCTAAGCCACACCCTCTTAGGAAATGTCGCCTCTTCAGGAGCAAAACTTTAGAAGAAAGAAAGGCTTTCCTGAAAGACAAGCAAATCTGTTTTAAGTGCTGTTCCTCTGTCCACCACATGGCTAAAGATTGTCATATAGCTGTGCAATGCATAGTATGTGGCAGTGATAGACATACCACAGCTCTAAATCCAGAACCCATTCCTCTGAGAATAGAGGAACCCGTAACCGTGGAACATCATGGCGGGGAGCAAAGAAACTCAAATGTGCTTGATGTGACGTCAAAGTGCACTGAAATATGTGGGGGCTCAGTCAGCACAAGATCATGCTCTAAGATATGTTTGGTCAAAGTATATCCAGCAGGCCAAGTAGAGAAAGCAGTAGAGATGTATGAGGTCCTAGATGAGCAAAGTAATCGCTCACTAGCCAAAAAGGATTTTTTTGACCTCTTTAACATTAAAGGGAACCTGGAGCCATATATGCTAAAGACATGCTCAGGCATTGTTGAAGCAAGAGGGAGATGTGCCAGCCATTTCATCGTAGAATCTCTGGATGGAGCAACTGAACTTTCTTTACCTACATTGATAGAGTGTGATATGATACCTGACGATAGAACAGAAATACCATCGCCAGAGGTTATTCATTACTACCCGCACCTTAAGCCAGTTGAAGGTAAAATCCCAGAAATCAATCCAGATGCCAGAATTCTGATTCTTCTCGGCAGAGACATTTTGAGTGCGCATAAGATCAGGGAAACCCACAACGGGCTGAACAACTAACCATATGCTCAACGGCTGGACCTTGGTTGGGTTATCGTGGGAGAGGTTTGTCTTGGAAGTGTGCACAAGCTTGCCAATGTTGGTGTCTACAAGACCAACATCCTACAAAACGGAAGAGTCTCAATTTTGAAACCATGTCCTAACAACATAAATGTCAAAGAGAAAATTGGTCGTCACCTTCCAAACCTGAGTCTCCCAGACTACACTCAGTGCATGCAAAGAAATGTGCCTGATCTTGGAAGTCAGCTATTCCAAAGAACACAAGATGATGACAAACCAGCTTTGTCAATAGACGACAAATGTTTCTTGAAAACATTAGAACAAGAAGTATACAAAGACAGTTCCAACACATGGGTGGCACCATTACCTTTCCGGCCACAGCGAAAGCGTCTTCCCAACAATCGGTGTCAAGCCATAAATCGTCTTTCTTCTCTTCGACGTTCTTTGGACAAAAAACCTCAAATGAGACAACAGTTCATTGACTTCATGCAAAGAATGTTTAATGAAAAACAAGCCGAACCAGCCCCACCTTTGGAAGAGGGTGAGGAGAGCTGGTATCTGCCAATGTTTGGCGTTTACCACCCACAAAAACCGGACCAGATAAGGGTTGTATTTGATTGAAGTGCCAAGCATGAAGGTGTATCCCTAAATGATGTGCTTCTGAGTGGACCTGACCTGAACAACAATCTTGTTGGAGTCCTTATCCGTTTCCGCAGAGAACCAATCGCAGTCACAGCAGACATACAGCAGATGTTCTACTGCTTCAGCATCTGTGAGAAACACCGTAATTTCTTGAGGTTCTTCTGGTATGAAAATAACGATATGCTAAGACCAGTAAAAGAGTTCAGGATGACAGTTCACGTGTTTGGCAACAGTCCATCGCCAGCAATTGCCATTTACTGCCTCAGACGAGCTGCTCTGGAAGTTGCTGCTTTCACTGCTGAAGCAAGAGAATTCATCATGCGAAATTTTTATGTAGATGATGGACTTGCATCTTTCCCCAGTGAAGCAGAGGCCATTGATGTTCTGCAGACATCTCAAAAGGCACTAGCAAAGTCAAACATCAGACTGCACAAAATAGCAACCAACAACAGCAACGTGATGCAGGCATTTCCGCCAGAAGACCGAGCCAAAGGTCTGAAAGACCTGGATTTAGGAACCGAACCCCTACCTCTTCAAAGGAGTCTAGGACTCAGTTGGAATATTGAGATGGACCACTTCACCTTCTCTGTCTCCAGAGAAGAGAAACATGTCACTAGAAGAGGCATCTTATCCACAGTGAACAGTTTGTTTGATCCTTTAGGTTTTGTGGTGCCAATCACCACAGGCGGAAGAAACCTAATGAGAGAGCTTTCAGTTGAACAGTACGACTGGGATGCTCCATTGCCATTGACAAAACAGGAACACTGGAAACTTTGGAGAGACTCAGTGGTGGAGTTAGAAGAGTTAAATATGCCAAGACCTTATGCCCCAGTTTCACTGTCTACACAGACAACCTACAGAGAGTTGGTTGTTTTTTCAGATGCGTCAGTCATAGCTATTTCAGCGGTGGCTTATTTGAAGACCGTTTCCACAACTGGAGAAAGTCATGTTGGGTTTGTCATGGCAAAATCCAAATTGGCTCCACGTCCAGTTCACACCGTACCACGCTTGGAACTCTGTGCAGCTGTCTTAGCTACGGAGCTTGCAAAATTGATCACAGACGAGCTGGACATTGACATCAATTCAGTCAGATTCTACACAGACAGTAAGATAGTGCTGGGTTACATTCACAACACTGCACGCAGATTTTATGTGTATGTGTCCAACAGAATAGCACGCATCAGAGGGTCATCTGATCCAATTCAGTGGCATTATGTCCACACTGAAGAAAACCCGGCTGACCATGGCACCCGACCAACAAATGCCAAAGCTCTCAAGAGCACCAACTGGTTTGCAGGACCAGCCTTTCTAACAAAAACTCAACAAGATCACAGTGCTCATCCTGTCACCTTTGAGTTGTTGCATCCTGAGGAAGATCCAGAGATCCAGCCAGAGGCAACAACTTTTAGCACAAAGATCATAAAATGCTTGTTAGGATCTCATCGGTTTCAGAGATTTTCTACTTGGAAATCTTTGGTTCATGCAGTTTCAACTCTGATCAAGAAAGCAAGAAGCATCTCAAAGACAGAGGTCGACAATGTCAAAGACAAAGATGCACAGGCAGTGACAGTCATAATTAAAAATGCCCAACACGATGCCTTTAAAAAGGAGTGTGAACATTTCTTTTTTTTTTTTTTTTTTTTTTTTTTTTTTTTTTTAACCCTTGTTCGCATATATATTTATGGTTGATACCATGTTGGTATAACCGGAGTTGTATATATGCATTTTAATCTGGTAACCAAGGGTGTTTTGTGTGTGTGGGTGAGTGTGTGCAAGTGTGCTACCTTCACCAGCCCTCATAACAGTCAAACTTATATTTTTATTGATCCCTGGAGAAATCAAACAAGATAAAAGTAAAGGGAGAGTCGGAGAGAGGGGTGTAAATGTTCTGCAGAGGAGGGCTATAGTCACCGGGTGTGGAAAGTGGAGAGAGAGAGAGCAGAAGAAAGAGACAAGACAGTGGTGGTGCAGTTTGGTGTCTATGTTGTAATATTTGTCAAGAAGTTTATAATGTGTTGTTTAAGGGGTAAAAGGTGGACACAAGACAATCAGTCGTTATAAGCAAAAAAAAAAAGAGAAAAAAAAAAAAAAAAAGAAAAAGAAAATAGAGGAAAATAGAGGAAAAAGGAGGAGGAGTTTCATATTTACAATCACATTTCTGATCGTTTGAGCGTTGGGGGGGTGCTGGAGGCAGTATTGAGTAGTCATATATAATACCTACATACATACATACACATACATATGTGGACATGTATGCTGTTATCTAGTACATATTCTTTATACATTGTAAACAGAGCAACTCAATTTGTACCTCAATGCACAATGCACACACACACACACACACACCCGTATACATACACCCAGCAATGATCCGTGTGTTGACCTCGAAGCATTATGTATGTAAGATACATGTGCATCAGTAAGTAGTTATTCATACATATTAATATACTCTGATACAATCATGTGCACCTGTGCTTTTTAGTTTCATGTGCATATACATATATCCTGTATTTGTCCATATATATATATATATATATATATATACCTATACATTAATTAATACACATATAGAAATGCATCTACATATACACAGCAACATATAAACACCTAGTGCATACTTATATATATCTATATATATGCATACATACAAACCCACATACATACCCACATATACACATCCGCACATGTACACACACACCCACACACGCACACACACACCTCCACATGTGTACTCCCATGCACACACACACACACACACACACACACACACACACACACACACACACACACACCTCCACATGTGTTTGCACTCACCCACACCCACGTCCACATGTGTATGTACACACACATGCACACACACACACACGCACGTGCACAGACACATATACCCACACACACACACGTGTACTCTCACGCACACACACACACACACACACGTGTACCTGCACACGCACACACACACACGTACATGCACACGCACACACACACACGTACATGCACATGCACACGCACACACACACACACGTACATGCACACGCACACCCACACATACATACACGTGTACGCACCCCCCCCCCCCACACACACACACACACACACACACAGACACACACCCACATACCCACGTGTACGCACACCCTACCTCCCCCCACACACACACACACACACACACACACACCCACATACACCCGAGTACGCACACCCCCCCCCCCCCCCCACACACACACACACACACACATACACCCACATACACACGTGTACGCACACCCTACCCCCCCCCCCCCACACACACACACACACACACTCGTGTAAATGCGCACACACGTACACACACACACACACATGTACATGCACACCGACAACATGGAAACCCATATATATATATGGTAATACCTACATACTCATAATTCTTTGTGCACATAAATACATACATATACAAAAATATGATAATAATCACAATAAAAAATGACAACAACAAATCATTTACATACCTCCTTCCTTTGAATAGTTATTTTTAGTTTTACTAAAGTAATTATTCTTACAAAGCCCTTGTTGGTTCCCATCGTCACCGGTCATCGCCCCCCCTGCCCCCCCGCCCCCAGGCCAACCCATGCCCCCCCCTCAAGAGGCGGCTGCAGCCAACCCACCCAGCAGAGCAGGACAGAGGAGAAGGCGGCCACCGGTCCCACCTCCCCTTCCATATCAAATCACCTCCGCAAGGGGCCTGACAAGTCCAGGAAGACAAGGGCGCGGGGCGCCCCCGGATCCCCAGGCAACCCACCATGGCGCGTCCCCGCCAAGCAAGAACGGTGCCGTCACGGTCCGCCAGCGTCGGGGCACCGCCACATGTCCGGCCGCCACAGCGGTGACACCAGACTCCCAGGGCCGAACAGCACTGGGCCGGCAGAGGGGGGGGGCCAGGCGGCGAGAGGGGAGGGAGGCGGCGAGAGGAAACACGGGCAGAGCGAGCAGCCCCGGGGGACCGAGGCAGCCACCACCCGCAGTCGCCAACTTACAGAGCCAAGGCGGAGGGACAGGAACAGGGGCAGGGGGGGGGGGGGACACAGCCGACACCCAGAGGCCACGCCAGGCCAGGGAAAAGGAGCCCGCCAACACATCCGGCGCACCCGGCCGGTGGGCCACCACCGCACTACTTCCAACCAGGGGGCCCCCTCCCCTGTAGTCAGCCCCGGGTACCAGGCGCCGCAGCCAAGGAGCAGCCCCGGCCCCCCCGAGACCCAGGCACCCCCCCGCAGGACAAGACCCAGACAGTAGGAGCGCGGGCCGGATCCCCGGGCACCCAGCGACCTGCAGGGGCCGTCCAGCACATGCTCCCCTGGTAGTCCCTCATGTTACCCCCCTCCCCCCACCTGGCCTAGTGATCTCTCAATTTTTTATATATTTTTTATTTACTTATTTATTTATTTATTTTTTTATTGTTACATATATCTCTATACATATATATACACACATATATATATATATATATATATACACATATATACACACACTTTTTTTTTTTTTTTTTTTTTTTAATTATTATCCCTCCCTCCCCTCCGTTCCTTTGTTAATGTATTTGGATGCATTAAAAAGAGCAGCTGGTACATGTATGGTGAGCACTCCCTACACATACCAGTGCTCTCTATTGTGTATATATATAATAATTTATATATGGTCATGGTGCATTAAAAACAATAAGAAACTGGCACCTACAGGGTGGATGTCCCCTGTAGGCCCCAGCTCTTCTTGTCATGTTTGTCTCTTGGGGAGGGTTTTTTTTGGTGTTGGTGGGGGGGGGGGGGGGGGGGGGGGGGAAGAAGAAGGAACGGGGAGGAGGAGGTGAGGGAGGGAGGGAGGGCAGGGGGGGGGGGGGGGGGGGGGGGGAAAGACGGGGAGAGACAGAGAGACACACGGAACAGACACAGACGGACAGACAGAGAAAACCCCCCGGGGGGGGGGGGGGGGGGGGGGGGGGCGGGGGGGGGGGGGGGGGTAAGGAAGTAAATAGACAAATATGAGAGAGGGGGTGGTGGGGAGGCGGGCAACCAGGACCAGGGGCGCATCACCTGCGAGCCCCACACAGTCACAGGAGCCAGGCCGCCAGCCACGCCCCACCGTCAGGGACCCCCCCCACAAAGGGGCACCAGCATCGCGAGAGGGCCGACACACGCCCCCAGCCGCAGGCCGGACACCAGGGCCGACCCCAGCGAGGCCCCCGGCCGGACCCGCACGGGGCCGCACTGACCAGGGATCCACGGCGGCGGCGCACAACCCGATCCCCCTCCCCGCGCCACCCCCGGAAGCCGACCGCACGCACCCCCCCCCCACCCCCCACCCCCAAACCCAGCCCCACCGTCCGTATCTAATGCAATAGCATCAGACGGGAGTAGCAATACCCGGACCCCCCAGCGCATGCCACCCCGCCCGCATCCCCCCCACCACCAACCCCCCCCCGCCCCCCCGCCCGCCAACCCACCCCTCCCCAGCCCGGCCGTGGCCGTCGGAGCGGCACTCACCGCTGCCGCCAGGATCAAGGGGCAGCGCCAACCTACTAGCACACCAAGGGACACCACATGCAACACAGAGACGCCCCAGTCGGAGGAGCCGGGGAAGGGGGGGAACACCGATAACCCCATCTCCCAGGCCCAGCAGGCCCCATCAATCAATACTACTGTCCCTGTGGATATGGGACCCTGAGGCCACCAGCGCCACCCGCACCCACCCCACAGCATGGGCAGCACCGCAACCCCGGAAGGCAGGGCCTGGCCAATGATTAGATAGAAAGATAGAAAGAAAGATTAGAAGAGAAAGAAAGAAGAAAAAAAAAAAAAAAAAAAAAAAATACCCCTAGACTATCAAGGCAGGAAGACCAGAGCACGACACCAATAACAATAACAATCTCCAAGGGCTCCTTTTTTTTTTTCTTTTCTTTCCCTTTTCTCTTTCTTTTCTCTTTTTTGTGCCACCCCCCCTACTTTTGGTAGTAGTTCAGCGGATTTCCAGGCTAGTGGTCAACCTGCCAATTTCTAGTCAAAGGCAATGAGGAGTAAGCTTGGGAGTTGGGGTGATTATTTATGAATTAGTCCTTTTAGTTGGTCCAAAATCGATTATTT
>CM026204.1:22320385-22633309 GCA_014839995.1 Xenentodon cancila | reverse complement strand
TCAACCAAAAAACTGATTTCCAGTAACTACAATGACTATTCTCACATTGAATCTCTCCTTTGATGACAATAAATCCAGAACAGGCAGATGAACTGCTTACCATTAAAGCCAGAACAAACACAACAGAAAACCAAGTGAATGCTTTGACAAGAGAAGGAGAAGGTTTGTGAATTTCAAAATAAGATCAGTATTGCTACATCTTGAACATGTTTCACTGTAATCTAATTGTGTCACCTGTGTTTTTCTCTCTCAGTGAAACGAGTGGCTTTCTCAGCATCTTTGCTCAGTTCAGGTGAAGAAACTATTGGACCATTTAACGCACTCACGAACCTGGTCTTCAGAAACGTAGTTACAAATATTGGAAATGCCTATAACCCAAACACAGGTACTCACATTTATGCATTTAAAAACACAGATTTTTGAAAGAATGTATTTATTGAATTGTTTTGGCCCATGTAATCTCACAAGTGTGCAATAGATGTGTTCACAGCTCCAAATCTAGTCGTGTCATAATTCATAATGTTTAGAAACTCTGAGACGGTAATTCATCTCTACTCTAGAAAACATTTTGTGGACTGGCTGGTGGTGAGTCAGTGAACAGAAGCTGCCTTCATGCCATCTGTGACACACTGACCTCTCCACTACTTGTCACAATAGAGTTGAAGGTAAACTAGGCAGAGTATCCAAAACTTCCAACAGTTGTTGGTAGAAATTGAAGAGAGAGAAGGACCTGAGGTGACTCCTGATAACATCAGCGTCAACTTTGGGATGTCGCCCATCTGGTTTCAGTAACATTATGTGGATGTAGAGAAATGTTCCCTTTTGCCTTGAATTTCACATCAAATCGTGTTTGTTTCACCTCTTGGATGTTTCTGTAACACATGACATGCCATTAATTGTGTCAGTCACCTCTTTCCAGGCCTTGCTGGTCTCTGTCTTGTCCCTAAACTAC
Source organism: Xenentodon cancila (assembly GCA_014839995.1). Taxonomy (NCBI): domain Eukaryota; kingdom Metazoa; phylum Chordata; class Actinopteri; order Beloniformes; family Belonidae; genus Xenentodon; species Xenentodon cancila. The sequence goes on along the minus strand of CM026204.1, from coordinate 22,632,357 downwards.
TAAAAAGAAGCAAAATAAAATAGTTTTCCTGCTAAACCAATTGGTCAGGAGGTTGAGATACCGCTGTACCTAAATAACGGATGTGAGTTGTAATGAACATAACTGTAGTCATTGTACAATTCCTGACCAACTCACATATTTTGTTGTGTGATTTTATTTTAATACAAATGTGGATGTTAAATCTTGATCTTCATAATTGACTTAAGAAAATACAAAGACACGCAAATTAACAAAGTGAAATGTTCTTCAGGCTTTTTCACAGCGCCGGTGAGAGGAGCGTACCACTTTGAGTTCTACATTGGTGGAGGTGGACATTCTTCACATGGTGCTGGTGCTGTGCTGGTCAAGAACGGAGATCATGTTTTTATGGCGTATGAACATCAGACTTCAGGGTTTGCAAATGCTGCTAATGGTGTCACATTGTTATTAGAGGTTGGAGATGTTGTGTTGTTGCGTCAGAAGGAGAACACAAGGATTTATGATAGTCAAAATCGCTATACAACCTTCAGTGGTCACCTGGTTTTTATCATGTGAACAGATGCAGTTTCTCATTTTTCTTCAGCTCTCTGAATGTCATGTCATTACTTACCTGAATTCATGATGGTCTATCTTGTTGTTCTATCTCACAATGTTAGATTCCCTCCCTGTATAATTTATGTTATGTCTGTATAAATGTCTCTGTTGAACACCTACTGACATCCTGACCTGCAGTCCCACCCTCTGACCACCTCAGTGTCTGCTGTCTACACCTGTTTACATAGTCGTCTCTGTAGAGGTTCTTTTCAATCAACTGTCTAAACTTCTTCCTAGATAGTGAATGCAATATTTTTGTAAAATGTCTTAAATTAAAGCTGTAAGTCAATCAACCCTTCTGTCATATCTGGATTGTTTAATTTCCATTTCAATGTGGTGCTGTATAAAGATTTCAAATATATAGAGTTGTAAAAAACAACAACAAGACAACGTGCAAATCAACTGCGTCAATACTTTTCTCGTCACTGTTTGGAAAAAACTCCCAGCCTGCTGCTGCTGGAGTGTTCACATCGACATTCAGCTCCTCAACCTCGTGTGGAAACAAATCTCACTGGACCGTCTGATATGCTGATAGTTTACAAGATTTTAAACACGCCGTACACATTTTGTCAAGTGTAATACCGCCAAGTCATCGCTAATTGGTAGCTGACAACATCAAATAAGTCTGAGGTCTGGTTTATTGTTTTGGAAAACTAATCCACAATGCTGTCTGTTATGATTGAAAAACGTTGTGTTTTGACTCAAAACAACAAAAAGTACACTCCAAAATGTATGGAAATACTACTTGTTGCTCTTTTCTTATCTTATCCGGAACCACGGCGTTCATTTAATTGTTATGCTGATGATACTCAGCTGTATTTGTCTATGAGGCCAGATGAAACAGGACCATTAGCCAAACTTCAGGTGTACCTTAAGGACATCAAGGACAGGATGTCTACTATTTTTTTTGCTCCTAAACTCTGATAAAACAGAGGTTATTGTTTTTATTCCCAAACACCTTAGGAAGGGATTAGATGGTGTTGCGATGGCCTCCAATACAACTGTGCGAAACCTTGGTGTTATTGTCAATCAGGATTTGTCATTTAAACAGCATATTAATCAGGTTTGTAAGACTGAGAAGTAAGATTAGAAAAGTGTCAAACAAATGCAGACTATTTTCTACCATCCAGTAGTGGTTCCTGCTTTGAGTCAAATGTGTCTGACCTGTTTTCCACCCAGACATTCCTGCACCCGGAAGCACTTCTGAAAACAACCAGACAGGTGGATTGAGGAAATAAAAATCAGGAGGACAGAACGGGGACTTTGATGCGTGGTGGCAAACTTCATCATGTTATCGCTGAAGATAAAGATGCAGCAAACATTCAACCTTTGAAAAGGACACTAGGATAGAAATTTATGACTTTCATTTTATTTTGTTTCAACAGATTTAATAAGAAGTCCAAACTAACATGGTTTATCATCTGCACCATTTTATGGTAAAGTAAATAAAATCAGGTAATAATTGATCAGATTGTAACTGATTAATTACCAAATAAATACTATTTAAGGCTGAGTTCACACAGACTGCAGCTAGTAACATTCAGACAAAAACTATAACCATGTTTCTTCCACTGCTGCTGCTGATCTGCTCTCTCTCTGCAGCCCAGATTCAAGCAGAGTTTGAAAATCAAATTGGAGAAAATTTAAGACAAACTGAGTCGACAGGAAGAGAACCGGGACATGTCTCTGAGCAACAACCAATGTGTACGGTTGATATCCATGCAGTCCTGCGAGAGATGAGCGGCTGGTTGGCTGGACTGAAGGTTGAGATGACGTACTTGCAGCGTGAAAATGAAGGTATGATTCTGTGTGGTTTAATTAGACAAATAATAATATTAGGAATTACTGCCTTGAACTACTGAAATTATGCTTGCAAAGAAGATTAGTATTATTATCTCTTTTTATGCATTGTGTTTTAGAACAAGAGAGAAAGACCAGAGAATTGGAGCAGCAGTACCAAGGTATAGTCACATGAAAATGAAAAAAACAATATATTTCACTTCAGAAGTTTTAAGATTCAGGACGTTATTTAAATGAAAACATAACCGATGTAAGTAGTAGCCAAGTGTTTTACAAAAGTAAGGGGCATCAAGATGCTGCTAATCAAATGAATTTAACTGAACATCAGTAACTGTGTGAGCACCTCTATTAAAACAGAGGTTGTTTACTGTTTGCTGATCTGGATCATTTGGGTCTGTGTTAAAGACTTCAGCAATGACTGTGAAGATGGAGTTGTTTGCTGTGATTTTGTTAAACTGTTAATTGTTATGTTTTTTCTGATGTTTTAGGTCAGGCAGCTAAGCTGAGAGAACTGGAGCAAAATCAAACAGGTGAGTTGGACAAACTGAAGCAACAGCACCAAGGTGTTTATTTTATTTTAAGTGCAAATGTAATAATATGTTTTAAAGAAATAATACTCTAAAAAATCAGAACTGACTCAAATATTTAGAAAGGTTTTAATATATCTCATAATTAAACCAAATCCAGGTCTTCAGTCAAACTGAACATTTATTATAACAGTGACAACTGAGTATTTCAACCATAAAACTGATTTCCAGTAACTACAATGACTATTCTCACATTGAATCTCTCCTTTGATGACAATAAATCCAGAACAGGCAGATGAACTGCTTACCATTAAAGCCAGAACAAACACAACAGAAAACCAAGTGAATGCTTTGACAAGAGAAGGAGAAGGTTTGTGAATTTCAAAATAAGATCAGTATTGATACATCTTGAACATTTTTCACTGTAATCTAATTGTGTCACCTGTGTTTTTCTCTCTCAGTGAAACGAGTGGCTTTCTCAGCATCTTTGCTCAGTTCAGGGTCAGAAACTATTGGACCATTTAACGCACACACGAACCTGGTCTTCAGAAACGTAGTTACAAATGTTGGAAATGCCTATAACCCAAACACAGGTACTCACATTTATGCATTTAAAAACACAGATTTTTGAAAGAATGTATTTATTGAATTGTTTTGGCCCATGTAATCTCACAAGAAAATGTGCAATAGATGTGTTCACAACTCCAAATCTAGTAGTGTCATAATTCATAACAGATGTAAGTTTCAATCTGAAGGTAACTGTAGTCATTGTACAATGTTTGTGCAAATTACATATTTTGTTGTGGTATTAGATTTTGTTAATATATTTGACTTTTTCTAATATACATTACAAAAAAAGAATATGCACAAATAAACAAAATGAAATGTTCCACAGGGTTTTTCATAGCACCGGTGAGAGGAGCGTACCACTTTGAGTTCTACATACATGGACATGGACATCCTTCACATCCAACTGGAGCTGTGCTGGTCAAGAATGGAGATTACGTTTTTATTGGATATGAAAATCAAAGTTCAGGGTCTGTTAAACCAGCTAATGGTGTCACGTTGTCGTTAGAGGTTGGAGATGTTGTGTCTTTGCGTCATTGGGCGAACACAAGGATTTTTGATAATCATAATCACCATACTACCTTCAGTGGTCACCTGCTTTTTATCATGTGAGAGTAAACAGTTTTCTTCTGTTCTCTGACAGCCATGCAGTTGTTGTATATCAGAATGTATTAATGTCTCTCAGTTTTCTAATCCACCCAAACACAATTATCAGTAGAAAATCATTTACAGGTTTCATCACATGACTTTTCTGACTGAACTGTAACAGTGATGGATTGTTTTTTCTAAATTAAAGCTGAATGTGGTTGACCATGTGAGTTCTTTTTTATACTTGTATTTGGTATCTTTCAAATGTTACATCCAGTCTAGTAGTCCTAAAAGGACATCATGTCAGTGAGGCTCCATCCTCGAATCTAAAACTGTGAGTAAACTTCACCAGTTTGAAAAGTAATATTAATTGAGTTCACAAGCACTTTGTCAAGAAACTGTAAAGTTAAGACTTCAGGGTGGATCAAGGCCAAATTAAAGAAGAAAACAGAATCCAAACTTAAATAAACCAAAAGACAATGACTTACGAGGCATCCTAAGAACAGAGCAGCCAGCTGGGCAGAGCTAATGTAAGTTATGTAAACAGGGATGGCCAAAGGGGCGATGACTACCAACCACCGGGATTCCTCTGTTGTGCTGGCTCCAGGTAATCAGACGAGACATACTGGGGATGTGGGGGCGAGAACGAGTTTCTGTGCTCGTGCTGGGTAGGGTTCAGCAACAGGCCCCTGTACCGTTTCCTTCGTACTTTCTTCTCTTGTTCTAGATTTGGTTTCTGCAGTGTAAACAGAACAAATGAACCAGTTTATTTGTAGTACTGACAACATGATGAAGAATAGTGAACATCACACACTGAACAAATCCTTTAAAACATACTGTACATCACTTACCTCTTCTGATCTTCTTGACTCAATATTGAACTTTGTTAATACTTGCTGTTAAAATCAGATTTAGACTCTTTACATAAAAGAGTTGTAAGTTAACATAAAAGTTATGTTAAAGTTAATGTACCTTTACGTATATAGTCTATAGATGTCTGTCTGAAATTTTATGGTAAAAGCAAGACATTATGTCTTGGGCCAACATTCTCATCGGGCCTGTTACACAGACTTAAACATGGCTTTCTGTGACCAGTTATTGGATAGATTTGAAACATATTGCTGTTTTTACTGGCATTTGATTTTAATAGAAAAGAAAAAAAAAGAGATCCTGTTTCCTTGTACTAGGAATATTCATGGTCGGTCTTAACCCAAATGTTCTGGTGATCCATCAGACAAACAAATATGATCCTGATTTACAATTCTCACTTTACTTTTTCTATCTGTGTATCTTTTTGTTTTCAGTTCCCCAGTCTTTAACTTTTCCCTGATCATCTCCATCACCTGCCTCGTGTCCCACTCACCTCCACCTATGAGGAGAGCTTGTGCTGGATCTTTGTGTCAGTCAGCCAAAGACGTCTTAGTATTTATAACCTACATAGTGTTTCCTTTTTTATATGCTATAAAATTGTGTTTAAGTATTAATTTTTAAGGTGCAATAATTTTTCTAACCAGTCCAACCAAACCTGACCCCAAATAACATTATGTATATATTTGCTGGTGGCTGCAGTCGACCACTCATTTCAGATCAGCCAGCTCATCACTGATCCTTTCAAGCAAAAGGTGACAATGGAGTGGAAATATCCTGAAAACAGGAAAAAAAATCAGAGAGGTGGACTATCTTCCTCAACTGATTGGAGGTACATTTCAATTGTAATTAATATATATATATATATATATATATATATATATATATATATATATATATATATATATATATATATATATATATATATATATATATATATATATATATATATATATATATATATATATATATATATATATATATATATATACAAAAGAGGGCAGCACGGTGGCTTAGTGGTTAGCACTGTTGCCTCACAGCAAGAAGGTTCCCGGTTCAATTCCCGGCCCGGTGGGTCTTTCTGTGTGGAGTTTGCATGTTCTCCCCGTGCTTGCGTGGGTTTCCTCCGGGTACTCCGGCTTCCTCCCACAGTCCAAAAACATGCAGTGTAGGTTAATTGATCTTTCTAAATTCTCCCTAGGTGTGCATGTGAGTGTGATTGGTTGTTTGTATGTGGCCCTGGATAGACTGGCGACCTGTCCAGGGTGTACCCCTGCCTTTCGCCTGATATGCGTCGGGATAGGCTCCGACAGACCCCCGTGACCCGGAAACGGATAAAGCGGGTACAGATAATGGATGGATGGATGGATGGATGGATATACAAAAGAGTAAAGAGAACAGAGTATAGAAAGAATCCAAGTCATCATTCAGTTCATCCATCCATTATCTACCCGCTTACTCCGTCTCCGGGTCACGGGGGTCTGTCGGAGCCTATCCCAATGCATAGTAGGCAAAAGGCAGGGGTACACCCTGGACAGGTCGCCAGTCGCAGGGTCACATACAAAGACAGACAACCAATCACTCTCACATTCACACACAGAAGTATCAGTCAACCTACCATGCATGTTTTTGGACTGTGGGAGGAAGACGGAATACCCGGAGGGAACCCACGCAAGCACGGGGCGAGCATGCTGCAACCTTCTTGCTGTGAGGCAACAGTGCTAACCACTAAGCCACCGTGCTTCCCGTCATTCAGTTCAGTTCAATTCAAAAATACTATCGTTATCCCAGAAGAGAAATGAATTGTTGTAGAAGTGTTTTCAGTCTCTTCACAAATTCATTGTATAGGGTTTTAGGGTTATAGTGGATAGGAGGGATCACCTGTTGTGGTCTGTGAGGCAGCAGATCTGAAGAAACCTCTAACTGAACACACTGTTGAATCAGTGTGTTGTTAAGAGGATGATCTGAGACATTACTGAGACACAAAAATGAGACAGCTGAGTTGTGACAGGGAAGCTGTGGGTAAAAGGAAGATGGGAGATCTGTGTGGCTGAGGGCAGGAGAGGAGGACGACGAGCTTGTTTCTGAACTGAACCTGTTCAAAAATGTGTTCAGTTCACTCGCTCCATCCAGACTTCCATCTGGTCTTCAAGCAAGAGGTGACAATGGAAAGGACATATCCTGAAAACAAGGGGGAACATCCTCTTACAGAGCCGGCATCAATGGGCTGCACTATCTATGGACCTCTCACTATCACAGGAAGAAGTCAAAAGGCCATTTGCAAGCCTAATCCTAAAGGTATAGAGTGTGTGAACAATATCTATTGGTATAAATATGGTTTTGGAATCATTCTGCAGCTATATATCTGCATCCCAAATACAAACTGAGGGCTAGAAATAAAAAATGAAGATCATAATTAGGCGTAAACACAATATTTGCACAAGGCTTTATTTATATTACAGGAAATTTGTTTGCTGTCACTGAGAAGTTGATTTTTCTCAACCTCAAAGTCCACATGTTAAAGTGTTCTTGTTGTTGACGACTGTAAATATAAAAGAAAGAAAAAAACAAAAACATTGTCTAAGACTAAACTCATTTGATGAAACTGCATAGATCTATATAGATTAAGAGAGACCTGTATGAATGTGTTTATGAATCGGTGAATGTGACTTGTAGTGTAAAACACTTTGTATCATCAACACAATCAGAACATTGTTTACTAAAACAGACTATTTTCCACAAATTAGCAGTGGTTCTTGCTTTGGCCCTTCCCTGTCCTGATTTCAATCTGGACACCCCTGCACCAGGAGCCACGTCTGAGAATAAACTGCTAGGGAGATTGTTGAAATAAAAGCCCGTAGAAGGAAGCAAGGACTTTGACACATAATGGCAAACTTTATAAATTTATTGCTCAAGATAAAGATGCAGCGAACTTTCCACCTTTGATAAGGTCACAATGGATCGAAATGTGAGACTTTTATTCCATTTAATTTCAACAGATTTAATAAGACGTCCAAACTAACACGTTTTATTATCTGCACCATTTTATGGTAAAGGGAATAAAATCAGGTAATAATTGATCAGATTGTGACTGATTCATTACCAAATAAATACTAGGATGGGTCCACACAGACTGCACTCAGTGATAATCTGACAACAGGGATGAAAATGTTTTTTCCACTGCTGCTGCTGATCTGCTCTCTCTCTGCAGCCAAGATTCAAGCAGAGTTTGACAATCAAATTGGAAAAAATTTAAGACAAACTGAGTCAACAGACATCAGCAATGACTGTGAAGATGGAGTTGTTCCTGGCCAACAAATTATTAAGGTCTATATATGCATAGTTCTACCAAAGTGGAGAAGCTTGACCATAATGCACAGCTCTATGTGTGAGAACCAAACAGAGCAGCTGAAACGCCTCATATCAGTTGTGATGCACAGAGGTGAAAAGTCAAGCACGGAGGACGGACAGAGAACTCAGCCACATCTCTGCTGCTCTCGTCTCTGTCCTTTTTTTTGTCCTCTGTGCTTTTATTGAAAATAAGGAGGTCACAGACGACATGTAGATAAGCAACTTGTACAAGATATATATTCTGACGTGTACAATTATCTTATATGACAAGCAGCGTACAGTGCGTAAAATAACAATGAGATTAAACAAAGAGTGTGTTAAAGTTTAACCCTATCATGCACAGAGGTGAAAAGTCCAGTTCCTGTTATGTTTTGCAGCAACAGAACCTGTAACCCAGATTTACAACTTTTCTGTTTAAAGAGTTTAAAATCTAAAGTCTAAAATATGACATTAATTCCATCGTCCAACATGTGATTCTTCCAGCATCAATGGATTCAGAGTTTTTCCACCAATATGTAAGAGAGTGATAAAACCGTACAGAAGGTGTTAACTCCAAGTTATTGCTCCTATTGCAAGGTTTTGACTCAGAGGGTGCACTTAATTTTTATACTGCAGAATTACTGTGTGTGTTTGTGTCGGTGTGTGAATTATAGCACAATCAGCTAAGGTGAATCAACTGGAGTCTCAAAAGATGGAGCTGAAGCAACAGTACCAAGGTAAACTGTATATTTAGCAGTGACACAAATAGTAATTCGTTTACACATATACTAATGGTTGATACCAAATTGGTAGGACCCAAAAGATATATATATATATATATATGCATTTTAATCTGTAATCAAAGGTTGTTTTTTTTGTGTGTGTGTGCGTATGTGTGTGCAAGTGTGTGCAAATGTGTACCCTTCACCGGCCCTAATGACAGTCTAATTATTTCATTCTTGGATGTCTGCCCCTGTGATGGTGACTGGTTTCTGCTCAGGGAGGTTGCTGTGCTCCTCTCTTAGGGAGACTAGCCATTGAGCACTGCTGTTATGTGCTGCATCGTTCTCCCATATGCTCTTCCAGTACCTCTCAGTTTCCAGCCTTGGTGGGTCTGCTCTGTTGTTATTACCCTGCCATTGAGCATACACTTTCGCAGGTTGAGTTGCGAACAGCCTGTTTATTCGTCTGGCTTCATTGTCTCTAGTGTATCTCTTTAGGCGGCTAGCCAAGGCTTGGAGCCTTTGTTTGGCAGTTTCGAGTGCTTCAGGTATGGGTATCTGGTTGTACCTCTTGGGTATTGGTCTTTTCATTGCACCTTTCTGGGCTCCTGTCAATTGACTCACTTCTCTCCGTGCCACCTTGATTTTTACCTCCAACCTTCGTTTCCATGGTGGGTCATGTTTCTCATGGTTCCCATGGTTGCTCTTATAGCCAAGCATCTCCAGGATCACTGCTGCTGAAGTGTATATCAGCTCATTGGTCTCGGTGATTGTTGTGGTAGGGATCGCTGTCAGTGCTGCATTCACATTGTCCAGGAGACTTTCAGATGGTGCTTCACTTGGTCTTGGTAATCGCTGCCGGGGTTGCCTTGTGTTCATTCTCGCCATGATCTTATCTTTCAGGTCCTTCGCTGCCTCGCTCAGCGTTATTGGGGCTTGGTACCCAATCTCTGGAGGGACAGGTTGTGTAACCTCCCCTCTGACCTGGCGTCCTGGTTCCCCCATGCAGGTATTCACCTTGCATTTGTGTTGTACCTCGTCAATCTCAAGTTGTGATAGCAGTTGCCGTTTGTGGATGTTGGAACACTGAGCTACTAGTTGTTTCGCTGTCAACTGTGACCGTGGGTTTCGAAGTAACCATTGTGCCCACATTCTCTGCATGTAACCCCTCTGACTAGGGTTACTTGAGTAGTAGCGTTCCAGCAGAGCCTTGTTCTCGCATGTCGCCCATTTCCGCCTTGTTCCAGTAGCCCACTTCTCATCAAGGTGCTCTGGTTCCCCAGCAGACCTTGTTTGGCCGGGCGACATCTGAGCCGGCATGTCATCTGTTTCATTGTCTCTCATCATGGTATGAGGTAGGCGGTATTAGCGTGAAGGGTCTTACCCAAGGACTGGGTGCTGTTCATAGCTCATGTACACATATACACATATACCTATACACACATCCATCCACATATATATACATATACATACATGCATACATTTACATACATACATACATATACGTACACACGTACACACTTTTAGACACACATACCTACATACATGTACCTATCCATATATATACCCATACAATACATAGAAATATACAAGTACATACACATATATAAATACATCTATATATACACACATTAACATATACACACCTAGTGCACATGTACACACATATATTATACAAAGATATATATATATATATATATATATATATATATATACATACACATATATATACATACACATACACACATACATACATACATACATACATACATACATACATACATACATACATACATACATACATACATACATACATATACATATACACATCTGCACATATACATATATATATATATATATATATATATATATATATATATATATATATATATATATATATATATATATATATATATATATACATACATACATACACACATCCACATATATATATACATACACACATACACATATACATATACATATACATACACACCTACAGCATGCATACATACCTACACACATAGACATACATACGTACACACACACATATTCATATGTATATACACACACATATACATATGAATACACACACACATATACATATGTATACACACACACACATATACATATGAATACACACACACATACACGCACATATACATATGTATACACACACACACACACACACACACACACACACACACACACACACTCCCACTCCCACTCCCACTCACACTCACATACATACACCCTCACCCATACACACACAACACACACACACATAGATACCCACATACATATATACGCAAACACCTACATACACATACTTATTTGTGCATATAAATACATACATATACAAAAATATGATAATGATAATAATAATAATAATAATTGTAATGATAGTAAATGTGACAAAAAAAAGGCAGTGAGACGGGAGAGGAGGCGGATAGAGGAAACAGAGCAAGCAGCCCCGGGGGACCGAGACAGCCACCACCCACAGTCGCCAACATACAGAGCCAAGGCGGGGGAACAGGAACAGGGGGAGAACATAGTCGGTGCCCAGAGGCCGCGCATGGCCAGGGAAAAGGAGCCCGCCAACTCATCCCGGCACACCCGGACGGCGATCTGCCACCACACCATACCCCCCCAGCGGCCCCCCCAGCGGCCGACCCGGTACCAGGCGCCGCAGCCAAGGAGTAACCCCAGCCCCTCCGACAGTAGGAGCGCAGGCCAGGCCACCAGGAACCCAGCGACCGGCCGGGTCGTCCAGCACATGCTCCCCCGTTATCCACCTGGACCCTTGTTCTCTCAAATTTTTATTTTCCCATCTTTTTTTTTCTTCTTTTTTGTGTGTTTTGTTTACATATATCCATATCCATATATATACATATATACACACTTTTTTTTTCCCTTCTTTCCTCCCTCCGTTACTTTGTTAATGTGTGTGGGTGCATTAAAAAGAGCATCTGGTACATGTATGGTGGACGCTCCCAACTTATCCCGGCACACCCGGACGGCAATCTGCCATCACACCACTCCCAACCAGCGGCCCCACCGGCGGCTGGCCCCGGTACCAGGCGCCGCAGCCAAGGAGTAACCCCAGCCCCTCCGAGACCCGGAGACCCGAGACCCGTATATATATATATATATATATATATATATATATATATATATATATATATATATATATATATATATATATATATATATATATATATATATAGATATATATACTTACCATTTTTTTTATTTTATTTTTTTATAATATATTTTCTTTGCAAATATGAGAGAGGGGGGGTGGTGGGGAAGGCAAGTAACCGGGCCTAGGGGCGCACCGCTTGCGAGCCCCAGGCAGTCACAGGGAGCCAGGCCGCCAGCCACGCCCCACCATCAGGAACCCCCCCCCACAAAGGGGCACCAGCGTCCCGAGAGGGCGGACACACGCCCCCAGCCGCAGGCCGGACACCATAGTATAGCACAATAGTATTTTAATTTGATATTAGCACAATTAAGGCACTGAAAAGCAGTTTTGTACATTTATTAATATATAATTATCTTTATTCAGATGTATTCATACTTTTTAGTTATGGACTGTAAACGAATTGTTTAAACTGCAATTTCTTATTAATTACTTTCAATATGCAATTGCCTTAACAAATTATTATGTTTTAATTTTTTTATCTGTTTTAGAACAGGCAGCTAAGCTGAGAGAACTGGAGTCTCAAAAGATGGAGCTGAAGCAACAGTACCAAGGTAAACTCTGTAAAATTTAGTAGTCACATAAATAGCATTTAAATTACATTTTAGGACAATTAGGGTACTAAAAGGTAGTTATGTATATTGACGTCTTTCACATGTATTAATTTTTTTCTTTTTTTTCTTTCAGGACAATAAACTAATTACTTTGAACCACTGATTTTTATTGAATTACTTATTGATTTTGCTGTGATTTTGTTAAACTGTTAATTGTTATGTTTTTTCTGATGTTTCAGATCAGGCAGCTAAGCTGAGAGAACTGGAGCAAAATCAAACGGTTGAGTTGAACAAACTGAAGCAACAGCACCAAGGTGTTTATTTTATTTTAAGTGCAAATATAATAACATGTTTTTGAGAATAAATACTTTGAAAATCTGAATTGGCTAAAATATGTAGAAAGGTCTTGAACATCTTTCACTGTAATCTAATTGTGTCACCTGTGTTTTTCTCTCTCAGTGAAACGAGTGGCTTTCTCAGCATCTTTGGTCCTTTCAGGCTCACAAACTATTGGACCATTTAACGCACACACGAACCTGGTCTTCAGAAACGTAGTTACAAATATTGGAAATGCCTATAATCCAAACACAGGTATTCACATTTATGCATTTAAAAACACAGATTTTTGAAAGAATGTATTTATTGAATTGTTTTGGTCCATCACAAGAAAATGTGCAATAGATGTGTTCACAGCTCTGAATCTAGTCGTGTCATAATCCATAATGTTTAGAAACTCTGAGACGGTAACTCATCACTACTCTAGAAAACATTTTGTGGACTGGCTGGTGGTGAGTCAGTGAACAGAAGCTGCCTTCATGCCATCTGTGACACACTGACCTCTCCACTACTTGTCACAATAGAGTTGAAGGTAAACTAGGCAGAGTATCCAAAACTTCCAACAGTTGTTGGTAGAAATTGAGGAGAGAGAAGGACCTGAGGTGACTCCTGATAACATCAGCTTCAACTTTGGGATGTCGCCCATCTGGTTTCAGTAACATTATTCACAGAGAAATGTGTCTTTTTGCCTTGAATTTCACATCAAACTGTGTTTGTTTCACCTCTTGGATGTTTCTGTAACAGATGACATGCCATTAATTATGTCAGTCACCTCTTTTCAGGCCTTGCTGGTCTCTGTCTTGTCCCTAGACTACTAAAAAGAAGCAAAATAAAATAGTTTTCCTGCTAAACCAATTGGTGAGGAGGATGAGATACCGCTGTACCTAAATAACGGATGTGAGTTGTAATGAACATAACTGTGGTCATTGTACAATTTCTGACCAACTCACATATTTTGTTGTGGGATTTTATTTTAATACAAATGTGGCTGTTAATTCTTGATCTTCATAATTGACTTAAGAAAATACAAAGATACACAAATTAACAAAGTGAAATGTTCTGCAAGCTTTTTCACAGCGCCGGTGAGAGGAGCGTACCACTTTGAGTTCTACATTGGTGGAAGTGGACATCCTTCATTACCTACTGGTGCTGTGCTGGTCAAGAACAGAAGAATGGAGAACATGTTTTTATGGCGTATGAACATCAGACTTCAGGGTTTGCAAATGCTGCTAATGGTGTCACGTTGTTATTAGAGGTTGGAGATGTTGTGTTTTTGCGTCAGATGCTGTCTGTTATGATTGAAAAACGTTGTGTTTCGACTCAAAACAACAAAAAAGTACACTCCAAAATGTACGGAAATAATACTTGTTGCTCTTTTCTTATCTTATCCGGAACCACGGCGTTCATTTCATTGTTATGCTGATAATACTCAGCTGTATTTGTCTATGAGGCCAGATGAAACAGGACCATTAGCCAAACTTCAGGTGTACCTTAAGGACATCAAGGACAGGATGTCTACTATTTTTTTTTGCTCCAAAACTCTGATAAAACAGAGGTTATTGTTTTTATTCCCAAACACCTTAGGAAGGGATTAGATGGTGTTGCGATGGCCTCCAATACAACTGTGCGAAACCTTGGTGTTATTGTCAATCAGGATTTGTCATTTAAACAGCACATTAATCAGGTTTGTAAGACTGAGAAGTAAGATTAGAAAAGTGTCAAACAAATGCAGACTATTTTCTACCATCCAGTAGTGGTTCCTGCTTTGAGTCAAATGTCTGACCTGTTTTCCACCCAGACAATCCTGCACCCGGAAGCACTTCTGAAAATAACCAGACAGGCAGATTGAGGAAATAAAAGTCAGGAGGACGGAACGGGGACTTTGATGCGTGGTGGCAAACTTCATCATGTTATCGCTGAAGATAAAGATGCAGCAAACATTCAACCTTTGAAAAGGACACTAGGATAGAAATTTATGACTTTCATTTTATTTTGTTTCAACAGATTTAATAAGAAGTCCAAACTAACATGGTTTATCATCTGCACCATTTTATGGTAAAGGAAATAAAATCAGGTAATAATTGATCAGATTGTGACTGATTAATTACCAAATAAATACTATTTAAGGCTGAGTTCACACAGACTGCAGCTAGTAACATTCAGACAAAAACTAAAACCATGTTTCTTCCACTGCTGCTGCTGATCTGCTCTCTCTCTGCAGCCCAGATTCAAGCAGAGGTTGAAAATGAAATTGGAAAAAATTTAAGACAAACTGAGTCGACAGGAAGAGACAAACAAGGGGGAACATCCTCTTACAGAGCCGGGGTCAAGGGGCTGCACTATCTATGGACCTCTCACTATCACAGCGAGAAGTCAAAAGGCCATTTGCAAGCCTAATCCTAAAGGTATAGAGTGTGTGAACAATATCTATGTGTATAAATCTGGTTTTGGCATCATTCTACCGCCAAATATCTGCATCCCAAATACAAACTGAGGGCTAGAAATAAAAAATGAAGATCATAATTAGGCTCAAACACATTATTTGCACAAGGCTTTATTTAAATTACAGGATATTTGTTTGCTGTCACTGAGAAGTTGATTTTTCTCAACCCCAAAGTCCACATGTTAAAGTGTTCTTGTTGTTGACGACTGTACATATAAAAGAAAGAAAAACACAAAAACATTGTCGAAGACTAAACTCATTTGATGAAACTGCATAGATCTATATAGATTACAAGAGACCTGTATGAATGTGTTTATGAATCGGTGAATGTGACTTGTAGTGTAAAACACTTTGTGTCATCAACACAATCAGAACATTGTTTACTAAAACAGACTATTTTCCACAAATTAGCAGTGGTTCTTGCTTTGGCCCTTCCCTGTCCTGATTTCAATCTGGACACCCCTGCACCAGGAGCCACTTCTGAGAACAAACTGCTAGGGAGATTGTGGAAATAAAAGCCTGTAGAAGGAAACATGGACTTTGACACATGATGGCAAACTTTATAAATTTATTGCTCAAGATAAAGATGCAGCAAACTTTCCACCTTTGAAAAGGTCACAATGGATCGAAATGTGAGACTTTTATTCCATTTTGTTTCAACAGATTTAATAAGACGTCCAAACTAACATGGTTTATCATCTGCACCATTTCATGATAAAGGAAATAAAATCAGGTAATAATTGATCAGATTGTAACTGATTAATTACCAAATAAAATACTATTTAAGGCTGAGTTCACACAGACTGCAGCTAGTAACATTCAGACAAAAACTAAAACCATGTTTCTTCCACTGCTGCTGCTGATCTGCTCTCTCTCTGCAGCCCAGATTCCAGCAGAGTTTGACAATGAAATTGGAGAAAATTTAAGAACAACTGAGTCGACAGGAAGAGAACCGGGACATGTCTCTGAGCAACAACAAACGTGTACGGTTGATATCCATGCAGTCCTGCGAGAGATGAGCGGCTTGTTGGCTGGACTGAAGGTTGAGATGACGTACTTGCAGCGTGTAAATGAAGGTATGATTCTGTGTGGTTTAATTAGACAAATAATAATATTAGGAATTACTGCCTTGAACTATGAAATTGTGCATGCAAAGGACTGAACTATAAACTAATTGTTTAAATCATAATTTCTTATTAATTACTTTATTCAATATGCAATTGCTATATCAAATTCTTACATTTTTAATTTTATTTCTGTTTTAGAACAGGCAGCTAAGCTGAGAGAACTGGAGATTCAAAAGACGGAGCTGAAGCAACAGTTCCAAGGTAAACTCATTATATTTAGTAGTACCATAAATAGCATTTAAATTACATTTTGGTGCAATTAGGGCAGTAAAAGGTAGTTATGTATAATAACTTCATTCACATGTATTAATAGCTTTTTTTTTGTTCTTTCAGGACAATAAACTTATTGCTTTGAAACACTGATTTTTTAAAATTAATTATTGATTTTGCGATGACTTTGTGTCAGGTTTAAGCGACCTAAACTTTTATTAAACACACAATAAGGAAGAAAGACAAAGCCGGTATTTTTCATTTATCTTGCAAGGAGGACGGACAAAGAAGTACAGCCCCATTTCCACTGATCTCGACTCTTTCCGAACTGCGTCTCTGCTGTCCTCCTTTCTTTTTATTGTGAATAAGGAGGTCCCCCAATCACATGAAGATAAGCAGCTTGTAAGAACAACTACAAGATATATTCTGACGTGTACAAACATCCTATAAGACAAGCAGTAAGTGCGTAAACAAAGATGTGATAAAATAAAAGAGTGTGTTAAATACGAATACTTTATCATTTCCCTCCTGTTTAACACATCTTTGTTTATTTCACGTAGTCCAAGACCACTTCAGACAATTTTCAGTTATGGAGTCATTCTTCATGGGCACAAAGATATTTACACTGAGAGGGGTTTCTATAAGGCAAAAAGAGGAGAGATATTAATGTCATCTGTATCAGAGTCCAGACTCAAAAGCGGATACATTCTTCCACGGGTGAGATGGCTGTGGTGATCAATCGGTTAAGCAGTGCACGCAGACATCGGAATGCAACAACAACCACACAATGACAGAATTGCTGATGGACACTAGTACAGAAAATACTAAGGGTCGATAATAGCCAAATGTATTCAGCCAGGAGTCCCACATGGAGGTGTCAAACACCGGAGTTCTCCTTCAGCACTTTTGCCATTCAGGGTACGCAGCCCTCATAAGGCTGTGGTAAGCCTCCATCTGCAGCGGCGTTATCAAAAAGAGCAACACTGTTTTCCAAACATGGCACACACACACACCTCCCTTCTCCAGGGCAATCCTGTTCTGGAAAGTCATAAGAGACGTGGCAGACAGCTGTCCAAATACAGCCTCGAACCCGTTTTATGTGCAGCTTCCTAATTTCTGAACATCGTAGTGGATGTAGTTTATTCTGTCTACAGTTTTGTTTAACATGCACCAAACAGAGGACTCAAATCCTGCTGCTATCTGGTCTACAAATTTATACTCATCTGAAACCCCGTGGAAATCTGATGACATCAATGTATGTGGGATCATTGTCAGAGGCCCTAAGTGCGTAAACAAAGATGTGATAAAATAAAAGGGTGTGTTAAATACGAAGTACTTTATCACTTTGTTAAACTGTTAATTGTTATGTTGTTTCTGATGTTTCAGATCAGGCAGCTAAGCTGAGAGAACTGGAGCAAAATCAAACGGTTGAGTTGGACAAACTGAAGCAACAGCACCAAGGTGTTTATTTTATTTTAAGTGCAAATGTAATAACATGTTTTAGAGAATAAATACTCTGAAAGTCGGAATTGGCTAAAATATATAGAAAGGTTTTAATATATCTCATAATTAAACAAAATCCAGGGTCTTCAGTCAAACTGAACATTTATTATAACAGTGACAACTGAGTATTTCAACCAAAAAACTGATTTCCAGTAACTACAATGACTATTCTCACATTGAATCTTTCCTTTGATGACAATAAATCCAGAACAGGCAGATGAACTGCTTACCATTAAAGCCAGAACAAACACAACAGAAAACCAAGTGAATGCTTTGACAAGAGAAGGAGAAGGTTTGTGAATTTCAAAATAAGATCAGTATTGATACATCTTGAACATCTTTCACTGTAATCTAATTGTGTCACCTGTGTTTTTCTCTCTCAGTGAAACGAGTGGCTTTCTCAGCATCTTTGCTCACTTCAGGGTCAGAAACTATTGGACCATTTAACGCACACACGAACCTGGTCTTCAGAAACGTAGTTACAAATGTTGGAAATGCCTATAACCCAAACACAGGTACTCAAATTTATATTTAAAAACACAGATTTTTGAAAGAATGTATTTATTGAATTGTTTTGGCCCATGTAATCTCACAAGAAAATGTGCAATAGATGTGTTTACAATTCCAAATCTAGTAGTGTCATAATTCATAACAGATGTAAGTTGCAATCTGAAGGTAACTGTAGTCATTGTACAATGTTTGTGCAAACTACATATTTTGTTGTGGTATTAGATTTTGTTAATATATTTGACTTTTTGTAATATACATTACAAAAAAAGAATATGCACAAATAAACAAAATGAAATGTTCCACAGGGTTTTTCATAGCGCCGGTGAGAGGAGCCTACCACTTTGAGTTCTACATTTATGGACATGGACATCCTTCACATCCAACTGCTGCTGTGCTGGTCAAGAATGGAGATCATGTTTTTATTGGATATGAACATCAAAGTTCAGGGTCTGTTAATCCTGCCAATGGTGTCACATTGTTGTTAGAGGTGGGTGATGTTGTGTTTTTGCGTCAGTGGGCGAACACAATGATTTATGATAATCATAATCACCATACTACCTTCAGTGGTCACCTGCTTTTTATCATGTGAGAGTAAACAGTTTTCTTTTGTTCTCTGACAGCCATGCAGTTGTTGTATATCAGAATGTATTGATGTCTCTCAGTTTTTTAATCCACCCAAACACAATTATCAGTAGAAAATCATTAACAGGTTTCATCACATGCCTTTTCTGACTGAACTGTAACAGTGATGGATTGTTTTTTCTAAATTAAAGCTGAACGTGGATGACCGTGTGAATTATTTTTTAAGTAAACTGAAACCATCCTTCAGTTTCTTCAACACATGTGCTATAATGTTAGTTAAATCATGGTTGTACACTTGTATTTGGTATTTGTCAATTGTTACATCCAGTCTAGTAGTCCTAAAAGGACATCATGTGAATGAGGCTCCATCCTCGATTCTCAAACTGTCAGTAAACTTCACCAGTTTGAAAAGTAATATTAATTGAGTTCACAAGCACTTTGTCAAGAAACTGTAAAGTTAAGTATTCAGGGTGGATCAAGGTAAAAATAACAAAGAAAACAGAACCCAAACTTAAATAAACCAAAAGACAATGACTTACGAGGCATCCTAAGAACAGAGCATCCAGCTGGGCAGAGCTAATGTAAGTTATGTAAACAGGGATGGCCAAAGGGGCGATGACTGCCAACCACCGGGATTCCTCTGTTGTGCTGGCTCCAGACAATCAGACGAGACATACTGGGGATGTGGGGGTGAGAACGAGTTTCTGTGCTCGTGCTGGGTAGGGATCAGCAACAGGCCCCTGTACCGTTTCCTTTGTTCTTTCTTTTCTTGTTCTAGATTTGGTTTCTGCAGTGTAAACAGAACAAATGAACCAGTTTATTTGTAGTACTGACAACATGATGAAGAATAGTGAACATCACACACTGAACAAATCCTTTACGACATACTGTACATCACTTACCTCTTCTGATCTTCTTGACTCAATGTTGAACTTTGTTAATACTTGCTGTTAAACTCAGATTTAGACTCTTCACATAAAAGTTATGTTAAAGTTAATGTACCTTTACGTATATAGTCTATAGATGTCTGTCTGAAATTTTATGGTAAAAGCAAGACATTATGTCTTGCGCCAACATTCATATCAGGCCTGTTACACAGACTTAAACATGGCTTTCTGTGACCAGTTATTGGATAGATTTGAAACATATTGCTGTTGTTACTGGCATTTGATTTTAATAGAAAAGAAAAAAAAAGTGATCTTGTTTCCTTGTACTAGGAATATTCATGGTCTGTCTTAACCCAAATGTTCTGGTGATCCATCAGACAAACAAACATGATCCTGATTTACAATTCTCACTTTACTTTTTCTATTGGTGTATCTTTTTGTTTTCAGTTCCCCAGTCTTTAACTTTTCCCTGATCATCTCCATCACCTGCCTCGTGTCCCACTCGCCTCCACCTATGAGGAGAGCTTGTGCTGGATCTCTGTGTCAGTCAGCCAAAGACGTCTTAGTATTTATAACCTACATAGTGTTTGCATTTTTATATGCTATAAAATTGTGTTTAAGTATTAATTTTTAAAGTGCAATACTTTTTCTAACCAGCCCAACCAACCTGACCTCAAATAACATTATGTATATTTTTGCTGGTGACTGCAGTCGACCGCTCAGTTCAGATCAGCCAGCTCATCACTGATCCTTTCAAGCAAAAGGTGACAATGGAGTGGATGTTAAAGTGTTCTTGTTGTTGACGACTGTACACATAAAAGAAAGAAAAACACAATAACATTGTCGAAGACTAAACTCATTTGATGAAACTGCATAGATCTTTATAGATTAAGAGAGACCTGTATGAATGTGTTTATGAATCGGTGAATGTGACTTGTAGTGTAAAACACTTTGTATCATCAACACAATCAGAACATTGTTTACTAAAACAGACTATTTTCCACAAATTAGCAGTGGTTCTTGCTTTGGCGCTTCCCTGTCCTGATTTCAATCTGGACACCCCTGCACCAGGAGCCACTTCTGAGAACAAACTGCTAGGGAGATTGTGGAAATAAAAGCCAGTAGAAAGAAACATGGACTTTGACACATGATGGCAAACTTTATAAATTTAATGCTCAAGATAAAGATGCAGCAAACTTTCCACCTTTGATAAGGTCACAATGGATTGAAATGTGAGACTTTTATTCCGTTTTGTTTCAACAGATTTAATAAGACGTCCAAACTAACACGTTTTATCATCTGCACCATTTTATGGTAAAGGAAATAAAATCAGGTAATAATTGATCAGATTGTGACTGATTAATTACCAAATAAAATACTATTTAAGGCTGAGTTCACACAGACTGGAGCTAGTAACATTCAGACTGTGAGTGCAGCCTTTCTGACTCAATACCCTTAGGACTGGAGTTCCTTTTGTACTCGACACCCGACTGATATTAAGAAAAGTTGCTCCAAGAATTGTCTTTAGTTGTTCTTTTAATTAAAGCAAAAATATGACATACAAAAAAAAAAAAAAAAAAAAAAAAAAAAAAAACAATCAATCTTGAACTTAACTTAAATGCGGTGCAGGTCAAAAGACTGTGCTGCTCCTCAGTCCACCAGGTTCCAACTGCTCTATGCCTGCACCTTTACCGCTTAAATACTTAAATTCCCACAGCCAAGACAACAGCCAAATATACATATGGAAATTATCTATAATAATAAAATTATCTATAATATTACAATTCTATGGTAATCAAAATATTTTTGTCTTGCGTAAATGGCCTCAACACAGACAAAAACTATAACCATGTTTCTTCCACTGCTGCTGCTGATCTGCTCTCTCTCTGCAGCCCAGATTCAAGCAGAGTTTGACAATGAAATTGGAGAAAATTTAAGACAAACTGAGTCGACAGGAAGAGAACCGGGACATGTCTCTGAGCAACAACGAATGTATTTATTGAATTGTTTTGGCCCATGTAATCTCACAAGAAAATATGCAACAGATATGTTCACAGCTCCAAATCTTGTAGTGTCATAATCCATAATGTTTAGAAACTCTGAGACGGTAACTCATCTCTACTCTAGAAAACATTTTGTGGACTGGCTGGTGGTGAGTCAGTGAACAGAAGCTGCCTTCATGCCATCTGTGACACACTGACCTCTCCACTACTTGTCACAATAGAGTTGAAGGTAAACTAGGCAGAGTATCCAAAACTTCCAACAGTTGTTGGTAGAAATTGAGGAGAGAGAAGGACCTGAGGTGACTCCTGGTAACATCAGCGTCAACTTTGGGATGTCGCCCATCTGGTTTCAGTAACATTATGTGGATGTAGAGAAATGTGTCTTTTTGCCTTGAATTTCACATCAAACTGTGTTTGTTTCACCTCTTGGATGTTTCTGTAACAGATGACATGCCATTAATTGTGTCAGTCACCTCTTTCCAGGCCTTGCTGGTCTCTGTCTTGTCCCTAGACTACTAAAAAGAAGCAAAATAAAATAGTTTTCCTGCTAAACCAATTGGTCAGGAGGTTGAGATACCGCTGTACCTAAATAACGGATGTGAGTTGTAATGAACATAACTGTGGTCATTGTACAATTTCTGACCAACTCACATATTTTGTTGTGGGATTTTATTTTAATACAAATGTGGCTGTTAATTCTTGATCTTCATAATTGACTTAAGAAAATACAAAGATACACAAATTAACAAAGTGAAATGTTCTGCAGGCTTTTTCACAGCACCGGTGAGAGGAGCGTACCACTTTGAGTTCTACATTGGTGCACATGGACACTCTTCACTTGCTAGTGGTGCCGTGCTGGTCAAGAACGGAGAACATGTTTTTATGGCGTATGAACATCAGACTTCAGGGTTTGCTAAATCTGCTAATGGTGTCACGTTGTTATTAGAGGTTGGAGATGTTGTGTTTTTGCGTCAGTGGGCGAACACAAGGATTTTTGATGATCAAAATCGCCACACAACCTTCAGTGGTCACCTGGTTTTTATCATGTGAACAGATGCAGTTTCTCGTTTTTCTTCAGCTCTCTGAATGTCATGTCATTACTTACCTGAATTCATGATGGTCACTAAATATTTTGACTCAAACACACAATCTTACTATTAGAAAAAGTGTTATTTTTAGCTTCATCAGTTTCTGCAAGTTATGCTTTTGTGTCCTGTGTTTTGTACCTTTGTGTGTCTGTGTCTCTTCTCTCTCTGTTCTTCATCCTCTCTTTCTGATCTCTCTTTTCCTGTTCTACCCGACCTGACTTCAGCAGGAGGGTCCCCCCTTATGATCCAGGTCCTGCTTAAGGTTTCTTCCCTCTTAAAGGGGAGTTTTTCTTGCCACTGTTTGGCTTAAGGTTTTTCTCCCACTAGGGGAGTTTTTACCAGTCGTTGTTTATGTAATAATTGCTCGGGGGTCATGTTCTGGTCTCTGGAAAGATCCTGGAGACAACTGGTGTTGTAATAGAAGCAATATAAATAAAATTGAATGGAAATGAATTAAATTATCCAGATCAGCTTTAGAAACCACTAACATGCTCATTGGACCACAGTGTCCACTTAATTATACTCAGTGTACCTAATCAAATAACGTGGCCTGTGAGCTGTTACATACATGTGCTGCACATGACGATGTGGTTTAAATGTAGACTTGTAGATTTTGTTTTAGGGGATGTTAGGAATTACAACCATTTTAAGTAAAGAAAGAAATCTGACCACCTCTGATCAATGAGGTTCTTTCCAATCAACTGTCTAAACATCTTCCTAGATGGTGAATGCAATATTTTTGTATAATGTCTTAAATTAAAGGTGTAAGTCGATCAACCCTTCTGTCACATCTGGATTGTTTCATTTCCATTTCAATGTGGTGCTGTATAAAGATTTCAAATATATAGAGTTGTAAAAAACAACAACAAGACAACGTGCAAATCAACTGCGTCAATGCTTTTCTCGTCACTGTTTGGAAAAAACTCCCAGCCTGCTGCTGCTGGAGTGTTCACATCGACATTCAGCTCCTCAACCTCGTGTGGAAACAAATCTCACTGGACCGTCTGATATGCTGAGAGTTTACAAGATTTTAAACTCGCCGTACACATTTGTTCAAGTGTAATACCACAGAGTGCTCGCTATTTGGTAGCAGACAACATCAAATAAGTCTGAGGTCTGGTTTATTGTGAGGTAGAACCATTAGACAAACTTCAGGAGTGTCTTAAAGACATCAATGATTGGATGTCCACTAATTTTTTGCTTCTAAATTAAATAAAACAGAGGTTTTTGTTTGTGGTTTCAAACACCTTAGGAAGGGATTAGATGGTGTTAGATGGCCTCCAGTAAAACTGTGTGAAAGCTTGGTGTTATTTTCGATCAGGATTTGTCATTTTAACAGAATATTAACCAGGTTTGTAAGACTGCGTTTTTCCACCTCCATAATATTCCAAAGATTAAGAGCATCCTCTCCCAGAGTGATGCTAAAAAACTAATTCACGTGTTTGTATCTTCTAGACTAGATTATTGTAATGTATTCTTAGCAGGATGTCCAAGTAATTCTCTGAAAATCCTCCAGCTGATCCAAAATGTGCAGGTTTACTCGTAGTTCCTAGAAGATCCAAATGTAGGTTTGGAGGACGGATATCTGTTATCTGGCACCATCACTATGAAACTAACTTCCACTTTGGGTTAAGGAGCCTGACACCACCTCCACTTTTAAAAACTAACTTAAAACATTTCTGTTTAATAAAGCATATAGCATATAGCAAAAATAAATAAATAAAGCATGTAGTTAGTACTTTAGTGTGTTAGGGCTGCAGCTGCTGGACCAGACTGGAACAGCTGGTCTTCAACACAGCTTCAATGCAGCTCACAAGATTTTAAACTCGTCGTACACGTTTGGTCAAGTTTAATACCGCCAAGTGGTCACTAATTGGTAGCAGACAAATTTAAATAAGTCTAAAGGTCTGGTTTTATGTTTGGAAAAATAATCCACAATACTGTCTGTTTTGATTGAAAAACGTTGTGTTTACACTCAAAACAACAAAAAAGTACACTCCAAAATGTACGGAAATATTACATGTTTACTTTGGAGATGATGAAAATTGTAATAATCTTAAGATACGAAACAAGTGACATGTGGAAAGAGGAACTTGTTTACTGTAGACACCCAGTGTGGTGGCGCTTATTCCTGATTAATGTAATTCTTAAATGAACAATTTACATATTTTTTTCTTTTCTATTGATGAGCTTCTTAAATTCAGGCTTAATGTCTACACTTTGATCATATCTTGATTTTTATATTCATTTTAAATGCATATTGGTACAAAAGCAAAAACAAAAGAACCAGACCTTCTGGATCTGAGTCCACATGTTATGATTTAAATAAACCCTAGAGTCTATGTTTTACAAGTTCACTTGGGAAACGCTTTTATCTCATTAAAGAATCCAAATCCCACATTTCTTTACACTGAATCACCTGTGAATGACACTTGAGAAAGCAGTAAATTATCAGCTGTAGCCTCCTCATGAAGCTGCAGCTGGTCGATGTCATGTGTTTTCTCAAAAGCAGAGACACTCAGGTCTTTTGTAGATGAGGTGAAACATGTCTGTGTATGTGAATGGCTCCTTTCTTCCTCTGTAGCGTAAAAACTTTTAGGATCCTTGACAAGATTAGAAAAGTGTCACACAAATGCAGACTATTTTCTACCATCCAGTAGTGGTTCCTGGTTCAAGTGTCTGACCTGTTTTCCACCCAGACAATCCTGCACCCGGAAGCACTTCTGAAAACAACCAGACAGGCAGATTGAGGAAATAAAAGTCAGGAGGACAGAACGGGGACTTTGATGCGTGGTGGCAAACTTCATCATGTTATCGCTGAAGATAAAGATGCAGCAAACATTCAACCTTTGAAAAGGACACTAGGATAAAAATTTATGACTTTCATTTCATGTTGTTTCAACAGAATTCAGAACAAGTTCAAACTAACATGTTTTATTATCCGGAAACAAAAGGAAATAAAATCAGGTAATAATTGATCAGATTGTAACTGATTAATTACCAAATAAAATACTATTTAAGGCTGAGTTCACACAGACTGCAGCTAGTAACATTCAGACAGAAACTATAACCATGTTTCTTCCACTGCTGCTGCTGATCTGCTCTCTCTCTGCAGCCCAGATTCAAGCAGAGTTTGACAATGAAATTGGAGAAAATTTAAGACAAACTGAGTCGACAGGAAGAGAACCAGGACATGTCTCTGAGCAACAACAAACGTGTACGGTTGATATCCATGCAGTCCTGCGAGAGATGAGCGGCTTGTTGGCTGGACTGAAGGTTGAGATGACGTATTTGCAGCGCGAAAATGACGGTATGATTTTGTGTGGTTTACATAAATTAAAATGAAAACTTAACGTTTGTAAGTAGTAGCCAAGTGTTACAAATGTAAGTTGCATCCAGATGCTGCTAATCAAATGAATTTAACTGAACATCAGTAACTGTGTGAGCACCTCTATTAAAACAGAGGTTGTTTACTGTTTGCTGATCTGGATCATTTGGGTCTGTGTTAAAGACATCAGCAATGACTGTGGAGATGGAGTTGTTTCTGCCAAACAAAGTATTAAGGTCTATATATGCATCGTTCTACCAAAGTGGAGAAGCTTGACCTTAATGCACATCTCTATGTGTGAGAACCAAACAGAGCAGCTGAAATGCCTCATATCAGTTGTGATGCACAGAGGTGAAGAGTCAAGTTCCTGTTATGTTTTGCAGCAACAGAACCTGTAACCCAGATTTACAACTCTGCCATGGAAAGAATTTAAAATCTAGAGTCTAAAATATAAGATTCTCCTTTAGATTCCTGTATTCCACACTCTGTGATTATTCCAAAGTTAATGTGAGCACAATTAAGGTACTAAAAGGTAGTATTTTTGTGAGTTCTTTTTTATTTTTTCATATATTCATATTTGATTTATATGTATAGATTTTTGTTAAATTATGAATTGAAAACTAAGCTATTGAACCACAATTTTATTAATTACATTATTCAATATGCAATTTCTTTATCAAATTCTAACATTTTAATTTTTTTTTTCTGTTTTAGAACAGGCAGGTAAGCTGAGAGAACTGGAGTCTCAAAAGACGGAGCTGAAGCAACAGTACCAAGGTAAACTCATTATATTTAGTAGTCACATAAATAGCATTTAAATTATATTAGGACAATTAGGATACTAAAAGTGGCTATGTATAATAACTTCATTCACATGTATTTATAGGTTGTTTTTTTTTTACTTTCAGGACAATAAACTAATTGCTTTGAACCACTGATTTTTATTTTATTACTTATTGATTTTGCTGTGACTTTGTTAAACTGTTAAACTGTTAATTGTTATGTTGTTTGTGATGTTTCAGATCAGGCAGCTAAGCTGAGAGAACTGGAGCAAAATCAAACGGTTGAGTTGGACAAACTGAAGCAACAGCACCAAGGTGTTTATTTTATTTTAAGTGCAAATGTAATAACATGTTTTAGTGAATAAATACTCTGAAAATCAGAATTGGCTGAAATATGTAGAAAGGTTTTAATATATCTCATAATTAAACGAAATCCAGGTATTCAGTCAAACTGAACATTTATTATAACAGTGACAACTGAGTATTTCAACCATAAAACTTATTTCCAGTAACTACAATGACTATTCTCACATTGAATCTCTCCTTTGATGACAATAAATCCAGAACAGGCAGATGAACTGCTTACCATTAAAGCCAGAACAAACACAACAGAAAACCAAGTGAATGCTTTGACAAGAGAAGGAGAAGGTTTGTGAATTTCAAAATAAGATCAGTATTGATACATCTTGAACATCTTTCACTGTAATCTAATTGTGTCACCTGTGTTTTTCTCTCTCAGTGAAACGAGTGGCTTTCTCAGCATCTTTGGTCACTTCAGGCGAAGAAACTATTGGACCATTTAACGCACTCACGAACCTGGTCTTCAGAAACGTAGTTACAAATGTTGGAAATGCCTATAACCCAAACTCAGGTACTCACATTTATATTTAAAAACACAGATTTTTGAAAGGAGGCATTTATTGAATTGTTTTGGCCTATGTCATCTCACAAGAAAATGTGCAATAGATGTGTTCACAGCTCCAAATCTAGTCGTGTCATAATTCATAACAGATGTAAGTTTCAATCTGAAGGTAACTGTAGTCATTGTACAATGTTTGTGCAAATTACATATTTTGTTGTGGTATTAGATTTTGTTAATATATTTGAATTTTTGTAATATACATTACAAAAAAAGAATATGCACAAATAAACAACATGAAATGTTCCACAGGGTTTTTCATAGCGCCGGTGAGAGGAGCCTACCACTTTGAGTTCTACATTTATGGACCTGGACATCCTTCACATCAGACTGCTGCTGTGCTGGTCAAGAATGGAGATCACGTTTTTATTGGATATGAACATCAAAGTTCAGGGTCTGTTAATCCTGCCAATGGTGTCACATTGTTGTTAGAGGTAGGTGATGTTGTGTTTTTGCGTCAGTGGGCGAACACAAGGATTTATGACAGTTATAATCACCATACTACCTTCAGTGGTCACCTGGTTTTTATCATGTGAGAGTAAACAGTTTTCTTTTGTTCTCTGACAGCCATGCAGTTGTTGTATATCAGAATGTATTGATGTCTCTCAGTTTTTTAATTCACCCAAACACAATTATCAGTAGAAAATCATTAACAGGTTTCATCAAATGACTTTTCTGACTGAACTGTAACAGTGATGGATTGTTTTTTCTAAATTAAAGCTGAATGTGGATGACTGTGTGAATTCTTTTTTAAGTAAACTGAAACCATCTTTCAGTTTCTTCAACACATGTGCTATAATGTTAGTTAAATCATGGTTGTACACTTGTATTTGGTATTTGTCAAATGTTATATCCAGTCTAGTAGTCCTAAAAGGACATCATGTGAATGAGGCTCCATCCTCGAATCTCAAACTGTCAGTAAACTTCACCAGTTTGAAAAGTAATATTTTTTGAGTTCACAAGCACTTTGTCAAGAAACTGTAAAGTTAAGACTTCAGGGTGGATCAAGGCCAATATAACAAAGAAAACGGAACCCAAACTTAAATAAACCAAAAGACAATGACTTACCTCCCTAACTAAAATGAACCAGAAAAAACTAGCATCAAATTAAATGGCAGCCCAACCTTATAAACTCTGGACATTTACGCCAGTGTTTTGAACTACAACTGCAAGTGGCTGGTTGAGAGAAGCGGGAGATCGGAATGAGCCTCTCCTTCCTCCATTGCCTGGCCATTTCATCCATCTGCTGCAGCTCCACGTAGCCAGTCCTCTTCAAGCACTAGAGCACGTGCACACTGCAATTTGCATGTGTAAACTACATACAGTTTCCACCAGACTTAACAAATGTTATGTCGTAAAACTAATTGTGACAGCCAAGATAGACAGAAGAAAAAGTACTAAACTCACAAAGAATAAAGTTTGAATTCCTGAAAATATGAAGGGATCCAAATCGTTGCTCAATTGTTAATCTTTGAGATATAAAAAAAATCTTTTTTTTGTCTTTTCCTTTCTTTAATGGATCAAGCATCCAGTCACATTGCTCGGTTTTAACTTGTCTGTACAGTGTCTCCTTCAATGCCAAAAAAAAAAAATCTAAGAGCAAAGCTACGATCACTCATGTGATCATCCTCCACCCTCACATTTTCCGCATTTAAGCCCAGTGAAAATACCAAGGTCCAGAGTATGGCCTCTTAAGTGGATGGGTCCTGATACATGCTGAATAAAGTTTCAGTCATTGTTAAAAGTTTTGCTGCTGTGCTAGATGAATAATCAATCAATCAACATGGAGATTAAAATCCACAAGAATCAAAACTTTTTTCCAATATTATAATAGAGGATAAAAAGTCATGAAAAACATTTAAAAAGACACTGCATGTGTCCCACAACATGTTCGAGGAATCCCAAGAACAGAGCAGCCAGCTGGGCAGAGCTAATGTAAGTTATGTAAACGGGGATGGTCAAAAGGGTGATGACTGCCAACCACCGGGATTCCTCTGTTGTGCTGGCTCCAGGCAATCAGACGAGACATACTGGGGATGTGGGGGCGAGAACGCGTTTCTGTGCTCGTGCTGGGTAGGGACCAGCAACAGGCCCCTGTACCGTTTCCTTTGTTCTTTCTTCTCTTGTTCTAGATTTGGTTTCTGCAGTGTAAACAGAACAAAGTTTATTTGTAGTACTGACAACATGATGAAGAATAGTGAACATCACACACTGAACAAATCCTTTAAAACATACTGTACATCACTTACCTCTTCTGATCTTCTTGACTCAATTTTGAACTTTGTTAATACTTGCTGGTAAAATCAGATTTAGACTCTTCACATAAAAGCTAGCTGATAACAAATAATTTTTCTGTTTCATATGTTAATGTACTTTTACGTATATAGTCTATAGATGTCTGTCTAAAATTTTATGGTAAAAGCAAGACATTATGTCTTGCGCAAACATTCTCATCTGGCTTGTTACCCAGACTTAAAAAGTAGTATTAATTAAGTATTAATTTAGGTATTAATTTTTAAAGTGCAATAATTTTTCTAACCAGTCCACCCAAACCTGACCCCAAATAACATTATGTATATTTTTGCTGGTGACTGCACTCGACCGCTCAGTTCAGATCAGCCCGCTCATCACTGATCCTTTCTAGCAAAAGATGACAATGGAGTGGAAATATCCTGAAAACAGGAAAAACAATCAGAGAGGTGGGTATCTTCCTCAACTGATTGGAGGTACATTTCAATTGTAATTAATATATGTATACACATATATATATATATGTATATATATATATATATATATGTATATATATATATATATATATATATATATATATATATATATATATATATATATATATATATATATATATATATATATATATATATATATATATATATACACAAAAGAGTAAAGAGAACAGAGTATAGAAAGAATCCAAGTCATCATTCAGTTCATCCGTCCAT
The DNA here is from genome assembly GCA_014839995.1 of Xenentodon cancila. Taxonomy (NCBI): domain Eukaryota; kingdom Metazoa; phylum Chordata; class Actinopteri; order Beloniformes; family Belonidae; genus Xenentodon; species Xenentodon cancila. The sequence continues at coordinate 22,600,949 of CM026204.1, read as the reverse complement.
TATCTACCCTTACTCCGTCTCCGGGTCAGGGGGGTCTGTCGGAGCCTATCCCAATGCATAGTAGGCAAAAGGCAGGGGTAAACCCTGGACAGGTCGCCAGTCGCAGGGTCACATACAAAGACAGACAACCAATCACACTCACATTCACACACAGAAGTATCAGTCAACCTACCATGCATGCTTTTGGACTGTGGGAGGAAGGCGGAATACCAGGAGGGACCCCATGCAAGCACGGGGCGAGCATGCTGCAACCTTCTTGCTGTGAGGCAACAGTGCTAACCACTAAGCCACCGTGCTTCCTGTCATTCAGTTCAGTTCAATTCAAAAATACTTTCATTATCCCAGAAGAGAAATAAATTGTTGTAGAAGTGTTTTCGGTGTCTTCACAAATTCATTGTCTAGGGTTTTAGGGTTATAGTGGATAGGAGGGATCACCTGTTGTGGTCTGTGAGGCAGCAGATCTGAAGAAACCTCTGACTGAACACACTGTTGAATCAGTGTGTTGTTAAGAGGATGATCTCCTGATGTGGTAGGAGACAACGATGGGGCAGAAGCAAGATCCATGACTGAGACACAAAAATGAGACAGCTGAGTTGTGACAGGGATGCTGTGGGTAAAAGGAAGATGGGAGATCTGTGTGGCTGAGGGCAGGAGAGGAGGATGCTGAGCTTGTTTCTGAACTGAACCTGTTCAAAAATGTGTTCAGTTCACTGGCTCCATCCAGACTTCCATCTGGTCTTCAAGCAAGAGGTGACAATGGAAAGGACATATCATGAAAACAAGGGGGAACATCCTCTTACAGAGCCGGCGTCAAGGGGCTGCACTATTTATGGACCTCTCACTATCACAGTGAGAAGTCAAAAGATCATTTGCAAGCCTAATCCTAAAGGTATAGTGTGTGAACAATATCTATATGTATAAATCTGGTTTTGGCATCATTCTACTGCCAAATATCTGCATCCCAAATACAAACTGAGGGCTAGAAATAAAAAATGAAGATCATTAGTAGGCCTAAACACATTATTTGCACAAGTCTATAGTCATATTACGTGAAATTTGTTTGCTGTCACTGAGAAGTTGGTTTTTTCTCAACCTCAAAGTCCACATGTTAAAGTTTTCTTGTTGTTGACGACTGTACATATAAAAGAAAGAAAAAAACAAAAACATTGTCAAAGACTAAACTAATTGGATGAAACTGCATAGATCTTTATAGATTAAGAGAGACCTGTATGAATGTGTTTATGAATCAGTGAATGTGACTTGTAGTGTAAAACACTTTGTATCATCAACACAATCAGAACATTGTTTACTAAAACATACTATTTTCCACAAATTAGCAGTGGTTCTTGCTTTGGCCCTTCCCTGTCCTGATTTCAATCTGGACACCCCTGCACCAGGAGCCACTTCTAAAAACAAAGTGCTAGGGAGATTGTGGAAATAAAAGCCTGTAGAAGGAAACATGGACTTTGACACATGATGGCAAACTTTATAAATTTATTGCTCAAGATAAAGATGCAGCGAACTTTTCACCTTTGATAAGGTCACAATGGATTGAAATGTATGACTTTTATTCCATTTTGTTTCAACAGATTTAATAAGACGTCCAAACTAACATGGTGCACCATTTCATGATAAAGGAAATAAAATCAGGTAATAATTGATCAGATTGTGACTGATTAATTACCAAATAAAATACTGTTTAAGGCTGAGTTCACACAGACTGCAGCTAGTAACATTCAGACAAAAACTATAACCATGTTTCTTCCACTGCTGCTGCTGATCTGCTCTCTCTCTGCAGCCCAGATTCAAGCAGAGTCTGAAAATCAAATTGGAGAAAATTTAAGACAAACTGAGTTGACAGGAAGAGAACCGGGACATGTCTCTGAGCAACAACCAACATGTACAGTTGATATCCATGCAGTCCTGCGAGAGATGAGCGGCTTGTTGGCTGGACTGAAGGTTGAGATGACGTACTTGCAGCGTGAAAATGACGGTATGATTCTGTGTGGTTTAATTTGACAAATAATAATATTAGGAATTACCGCCTTGAACTACTGAAATAATGCTTGCAAAGAAGATTAGTATTATTATCTCTTTTTATTCATTGTGTTTTAGAACATGCAAGAAAGACCAGAGAATTGGAGCAGCAGTACCAAGGTATAGTCACATGAAAATGAAAAAACAATATATTTCACTTCAGAAGTTTTAAGATTCAGGACATGATTTAAATGAAAACGTAACCATTGTAAGTAGTAGCCAAGTGTTACAAATGTAAGTTGCTTCCAGATGCTGCTAATCAAATGAATTTAACTGAACATCAGTAACTGTGTGAGCAGCTCTATTAAAACAGAGGTTGTTTACTGTTTGCTGATCTGGATCATTTGGGTCTGTGTTAAAGACATCAGCAATGACTGTGAAGATGGAGTTGTTTGCTGTGATTTTGTTAAACTGTTAATTGTTATGTTGTTTCTGATGTTTCAGATCAGGCAGCTAAGCTGAGAGAACTGGAGCAAAATCAAACAGGTGAGTTGGACAAACTGAAGCAACAGCACCAAGGTGTTTATTTTATTTTAAGTGCAAATGTAATAACATGTTTTAGAAAATAAATACTCTGAAAATCAGAATTGGCTAAAATATGTAGAAAGGTTTTAATAAATTTCATTATTAAACATATAAAGTATTAAGGTCTATGCTTTATTAAACAGAAATGTTTTAAGTTTGTTTTTAAAGGTGGAGGTGGTGTCAGGCTCCTTAACCCAAAGTGGAAGTTAGTTTCATAGTGATGGTGCCAGATAACAGATATCCGTCCTCCAAACCTACATTTGGATCTTCTAGGAACTACGAGTAAACCTGCACATTTTGGATCAGCTGGAGGATTTTCAGAGAATTACTTGGACATCCTGCTAAGAATACATTACAGTAATCTAGTCTAGAAGATACAAACACGTGAATTAGTTTTTTAGCATCACTCTGGGAGAGGATGCTCTTAATCTTTGGAATATTATGGAGGTGGAAAAACGCAGTCTTACAAACCTGGTTAATATTCTGTTAAAATGACAAATCCTGATCGAAAATAACACCAAGCTTTCGCACAGTTTTACTGGAGGCCATCTAACACCATCTAATCCCTTCCTAAGGTGTTTGAAACCACAAACAAAAACCTCTGTTTTATTTAATTTAGAAGCAAAAAATTAGTGGACATCCAATCATTGATGTCTTTAAGACACGCCTGAAGTTTGTCTAATGGTTCTACCTCACAATAAACCAGACCTCAGACTTATTTGATGTTGTCTGCTACCAAATAGTGAGCACTCTGTGGTATTACACTTGAACAAATGTGTACGGCGAGTTTAAAATCTTGTAAACTCTCAGCATATCAGACGGTCCAGTGAGATTTGTTTCCACACGAGGTTGAGGAGCTGAATGTCGATGTGAACACTCCAGCAGCAGCAGGCTGGGATTTTTTTCCAAACAGTGACGAGAAAAGCATTGACGCAGTTGATTTGCACGTTGTCTTGTTGTTGTTTTTTACAACTCTATATATTTGAAATCTTTATACAGCACCACATTGAAATGGAAATGAAACAATCCAGATGTGACAGAAGGGTTGAACGACTTACACCTTTAATTTAAGACATTTTACAAAAATATTGCATTCACCATCTAGGAAGATGTTTAGACAGTTGATTGGAAAGAACCTCATTGATCAGAGGTGGTCAGTTTTCTTTCTTTACTTAAAATGGTTGTAATTCCTAACATCCCCTAAAACAAAATCTACAAGTCTACATATAAACCACATCGTCATGTGCAGCACATGTATGTAACAGCTCACAGGCCACGTTATTTGATTAGGTACACTGAGTATAATTAAGTGGACACTGTGGTCCAATGAGCATGTTAGTGGTTTATAAACCTGATCTGGATAATTTAATTCATTTCCATTCAATTTTATTTATATTGCTTCTATTACAACACCAGTTGTCTCCAGGATCTTTCCAGAGACCCAGAACATGACCCCCGAGCAATTATTACATAAACAACAACTGGTAAAAACTCCCCTAGTGGGAGAAAAACCTTAAGCCAAACAGTGGCAAGAAAAACTCCCCTTTAAGAGGGAAGAAACCTTAAGCAGGACCTGGATCATAAGGGGGGACCCTCCTGCTGAAGTCAGGCCGGGTAGAACAGGAAAAGAGAGATCAGAAAGAGAGGATGAAGAACAGAGAGAGAAGAGACACAGACACACAAAGGTACAAAACACAGGATACAAAAGTATAACTTGTAGAAACTGATGAAGCTAAAAATTACAATTTTTCTAAAAGTAAGATTGTGTGTTTGGGTCAAAATATGAAGTGACCATCATGAATTCAGGTAAGTAATGACATGACATTCAGAGAGCTGAAGAAAAACCAGAAACTGCATCTGTTCACATGATAAAAACCAGGTGACCACTGAAGGTTGTGTGGCGATTTTGATCATCAAAAATCCTTGTGTTCGCCCAATGACGCAAAAACACAACATCTCCAACCTCTAATAACAACGTGACACCATTAGCAGATTTAGCAAACCCTGAAGTCTGATGTTCATACGCCATAAAAACATGATCTCCGTTCTTGACCAGCACAGCAGTAGCACCATATGAAGAGTGTCCATGTGCACCAATGTAGAACTCAAAGTGGTACGCTCCTCTCACCGGCGCTGTGAAAAAGCCTGCAGAACATTTCACTTTGTTAATTTGTGTAACTTCGTATTTTCTTAAGTCAGTTATGAAGATCAAGATTTAACAGCCACATTTGTATTAAAATAAAATCCCACAACAAAATATGTGAGTTGGACAGAAATTGTACAATGACCACAGTTATGTTCATTACAACTCACATCCGTTATTTAGGTACAGCGGTATCTCAACCTCCTGACCAATTGGTTTAGCAGGAAAACTATTTTATTTTGCTTCTTTTTAGTAGTCTAGGGACAAGACAGAGACCAGCAAGGCCTGGAAAGAGGTGACTGACACAATTAATGGCATGTCATCTGTTACAGAAACATCCAAGAGGTGAAACAAACCCGGTTTGATGTGAAATTCAAGCCAAAAAGACACATTTCTCTCCATAGGTCTTCAGTCAAACTGAACATTTATTATAAAAGTGACAATTGAGTATTTCAACCATAAAACTGATTTCCAGTAACTACAATGACTATTCTCACATTGAATCTCTCCTTTGATGACAATAAATCCAGAACAGGCAGATGAACTGCTTACCATTAAAGCCAGAACAAACACAACAGAAAACCAAGTGAATGCTTTGACAAGAGAAGGAGAAGGTTTGTGAATTTCAAAATAAGATCAGTATTGATACATCTTGAACATCTTTCACTGTAATCTAATTGTGTCACCTGTGTTTTTCTCTCTCAGTGAAACGAGTGGCTTTCTCAGCATCTTTGCTCAGTTCAGGCTCACAAACTATTGGACCATTTAACGCACACACAAACCTGGTCTTCACAAACGTAGTTACAAATTTTGGAAATGCCTATAACCCAAACACAGGTACTCACATTTATATTTAAAAACACAGATTTTTGAAATAATGTATTTATTGAATTGTTTTGGCCCATGTAATCTCACAAGAAAATGTGCAATAGATGTGTTCACAGCTCTGAATCTAGAGTTGTCATAATCCATAATGTTTAGAAACTCTGAGACGGTAACTCATCTGTACTCTAGAAAACATTTTGTGGACTGGCTGGTGGTGAGTCAGTGAACAGAAGCTGCCTTCATGCCATCTGTGACACACTGACCTCTCCACTACTTGTCACAATAGAGTTGAAGGTAAACTAGGCAGAGTATCCAAAACTTCCAACAGTTGTTGGTAGAAATTGAGGAGAGAGAAGAACCTGAGGTGACTCCTGATAACATCAGCGTCAACTTTGGGATGTCGCCCATCTGGTTTCAGTAACATTATGTGGATGTAGAGAAATGTGTCTTTTTGCCTTGAATTTCACATCAAACCGTGTTTGTTTCACCTCTTGGATGTTTCTGTAACAGATGACATGCCATTAATTGTGTCAGTCACCTCTTTCCAGGCCTTGCTGGTCTCTGTCTTGTCCCTAGACTACTAAAAAGAAGCACAATAAAATAGTTTTCCTGCTAAACCAATTGGTCAGGAGGTTGAGATACCGCTGTACCTAAATAACGGATGTGAGTTGTAATGAACATAACTGTGGTCATTGTACAATTTATGACAAACTCACATATTTTGTTGTGGGATTTTATTTTAATACAAATGTGGCTGTTAATTCTTTATCTTCATAATTGACTTAAGAAAATACAAAGATACACAACTTAACAAAGTGAAATGTTCTGCAGGCTTTTTCACAGCGCCGGTGAGAGGAGCGTACCACTTTCAGTTCTACATTGGTGGACATGGACACTCTTCATATGGTGCTGGTGCTGTGCTGGTCAAGAACGGAGATCATGTTTTTATGGCTCTTGAACATCAGACTTCAGGGTTTGGTAAATCTGCTAATGGTGTCACGTTGTTATTAGAGGTTGGAGATGTTGTGTTTTTGCGTCATTGGGCGAACTCAAGGATTTTTGATGATCAAAATCACCACACAACCTTCAGTGGTCACCTGGTTTTTATCATGTGAACAGATGCAGTTTCTCATTTTTCTTCAGCTCTCTGAATGTCATGTCATTACTTACCTGAATTCATGATGGTCACTTCATATTTTGACCCAAACACACAATCTAACTATTAGAAAAAGTATTATTTTTAGCTTCATCAGTTTCTGCAAGTTATATTTTTTTTTTTTTTTTTTTTTTTTATTTCCCTTTTCATTGTCAGTGTGGACATCGTGCACACGCTGTATGTACGATGCACACCGAAATTAGTCTTTGCTTTTAACCCATCAACTAGTTTCACTAGTGAGCAGTGGGGGTGCTAGCAGGGCAGCGCCCCATTGTGAGCAGCCCTGGGCTTGAACCTGGGTCCTCCACACCCAAGCCCACCACTGTAACCACTAGGCCACCACTCCTTTTGTATACTTTTGTATCCTGTGTTTTGTACCTTTGTGTGTCTGTGTCTCTTCTCTCTCTGTTCTTCATCCTCTCTTTCTGATCTCTCTTTTCCTGTTCTACCCGGCCTGACTTCAGCAGGAGGGTCCCCCCTTATGATCCAGGTCCTGCTTAAGGTTTCTTCCCTCTTAAAGGGGAGTTTTTCTTGCCACTGTTTGGCTTAAGGTGTTTCTCCCACTAGGGGAGTTTTTACCAGTTGTTGTTTATGTAATAATTGCTCGGGGGTCATGTTCTGGGTCTCTGGAAAGATCCTGGAGACAACTGGTGTTGTAATAGAAGCAATATAAATAAAATTGAATGGAAATGAATTAAATTATCCAGATCAGGTTTATAAACCACTAACATGCTCATTGGACCACAGTGTCCACTTAATTATACTCAGTGTACCTAATCAAATAACGTGGCCTGTGAGCTGTTACATACATGTGCTGCACATGACGATGTGGTTTAAATGTAGACTTGTAGATTTTGTTTTAGGGGATGTTAGGAATTACAACTATTTTAAGTAAAGAAAGAAAACTGACCACCTCTGATCAATGAGGTTCTTTCCAATCAACTGTCTAAACATCTTCCTAGATGGTGAATGCAATATTTTTGTATAATGTCTTAAATTAAAGGTGTAAGTCGTTCAACCCTTCTGTCACATCTGGATTGTTTCATTTCCATTTCAATGTGGTGCTGTATAAGTCCCTGTCTGTATATAGTCCCTCATGTTACCCCCCTCCCCCCACCTGGCCCATTGATCTCTCAATTTTTTATATATTTTTTATTTACTTATTTATTTATTTATTTATTTTTTTATTGTTACATATATCCCTATACATGTATATACATATACACATTTTTTTTTTTTTTTTCCCTCCCCCCCTCCCTCCGTTCCTTTGTTAATGTATTTGGGTGCATTAAAAAGAGCAGCTGGTACATGTATGGTGAGCACTCCCTACACATACCAGTGCTCTCTATTGTGTATATATATAATAATCTATATATGGTCATGGTGCATTAAAAACAATAAGAAACTGGCATTTACAGGGTGGATGTCCCCTGTAGGCCCCAGCTCTTCTTGTCATGTTTGTCTCGTTGGGGAGGGTTTTTTTTTTTTTTTTTTTTTTTTTTTTTTAATAATAATTACTTTGATTATTATTTATTTATTTTTTTTTTATTTTATTTTATTTTTTTTTTTTTTTAATTAATTTATTTATTTATTTTTTTAAATACGTGTATATACATATATACATACCTGCACATACACATACGTACATACATATAAAACCCCTTTTTTTTTTTTTTTTTTTTTTTTTTTTAATTAATAAATATACAAATATGAGAGAGGGGGTGGTGGGGAGGCGGGCAACCAGGACCAGGGGCGCATCACCTGCGAGCCCCACACAGTCACAGGAGCCAGGCCGCCAGCCACGCCCCACCGTCAGGGACCTCCCCCACAAAGGGGCACCAGCATCGCGAGAGGGCCGACACACGCCCCCAGCCGCAGGCCGGACACCAGGGCCGACCCCAGCGAGGCCCCCGGCCAGACCCGCACGGGGCCGCACCGACCAGGGATCCACGGCGGCGGCGCACAACCCGATCCCCGTCCCCGCGCCACCCCCGGAAGCCGACCGCACGCACCCCCCACCCCCCCCCCCGCCCCCAAACCCAGCCCACCATCCGTATCTAATGCAATAGCATCGGACGGGAGTAGGAGTAGCAATACCCGGACCCCCAGCGCAATGATTAGATAGAAAGATAGAAAGAAAGAGAAAAAAAAAAAAAAAAAAAAAAAAAAAAAAAAACCCTAGACTATCAAGGCAGGAAGACCAGAGCACGACACCAATAACAATAACAATCACCAAGGGCTCTTTTTTTTTTTTTTTCTTCCTTTTTTTTGTGCCACCACCCCTACTTTTGGTAGTAGTTCAGCGGATTTCCAGGCTAATAGTCAACCTGCCAATTTCTAGTCAAGGGTAATGAGGAGTAAGCTTGGGAGTTGGGGTGATTATTTATTTATGAATTAGTCCTTTTAGTTAGTCCAAAATCCGATTATTTATCGAGGATCATTTGAGGGAAGATTTGTGTGTCTTGAATTGGTCAAACTTTATAGTTTGTCTTTTGATTGAGGCTGATAGTTGTTCCATTGAAATAAAATCTGTTAGTAAGTTTTCCCAGAGGATGACATTGATGGAGTTTTTGGTTTTCCAGTTCATGAGGATTGTTTTCTTGGCGATGATTAGGGCAATAGAAAGGATTCTGTTGGAACTATTATCCAGTGATAGAGTAGAAAAATCTCCCAAGAGGCAGAGTGAGGGTAACAGCGGGATGCAGCAATCAAGACGTTAGGAGAGGGTGTCAGTGACACTGTGCCAGAATATTTTGACTGGGTCACAATCCCAGATTGCATGCAAGTATGTGTCCGTCACATTTTGTGTACACTGTGTACAAATTTTTGTATCTTTAAAGCCCATTTTAAACATTCTTTCCCCCGTATAGTGTGCTCTGTGAATTACTTTATATTGTATTAGTTGTAGGTTCACATTAGCGGTAGACATGAATATATTTTTACAGATTTGGGTGCAGAAGTCAGCATTGTAGGTAACCTCTAAATCTTTTTCCCATTTAATTGATGGGATGGACATTGTTGTCTTATTTATTGCAATTAACTTATAAATTTTGGATAAAATTTTCTGTTGACTAGCAATTTGGATTAAATCTAGTACCAGTGGCGGAAGATTAAGGTTAGGTGTTTTACTATTAAGTTTTGTTTGAACAATAGATTTCATTTGAAGGTATTCTAGAAATTGATTTCCTCCAATGCTATACTTCTGTACGAGGTGAGAGAAAGAAACCAGAGTGTTGTTTTCATAGATATGTTTAAGATGCGTAATGCCCTTAGTGATCCATGATGACAGATTTAATGGTTTCCTGTTCATCAAAAAATCCGGATTATTCCAAATAGGAGTGTATGTACTTAGTGATACCGCGGTATTAGTCATTTGGTGAAAGTCCCACCAGGCCGTCAGAGTTGAGGCAATGATTGGATTTTTGAAGCAGGGGTGTCTGGTAATAGTGCGGCTTATAAATGGCAAATCAGAGATATTGATTCCTTTACAAAAAAATTGTTCTAGCCTTATCCAAGAACAATCTGATTCGTTTGGTTTAATCCATTTATAAACATACTGGAGTTTATTTGCAAGATAGTAGTGCTGGAAGTTTGGGGCCTCCAGACCACCATTTAATTTATTTTTTTGTAATGTTGATAGTTTAATTCTGGCCTTTTTATTTTTCCAGTAATAATGTGTAATTATTGAATCTAAAGATTTGAACCAGAGGGTTGGAGGCTTGCTGGGAATCATTGAAAAGAGATAATTTACCATGGGAAGTATGGTCATTTTGACTGTAGCAATTCTACCAATAAGATTTATTGGTAAATTCATCCAACGTTTTAGATTTTCTTCAATCGTTTTCAGAAGTGGATTATAATTAAGGCCAATTAACTCTGACAGCTTAGGGGGAATGTTAATTCCCAGGTATTTGATGTTGCCGGTGGTGATTGAAAATGGTCCAGTGACAGTTGCCACATCCCAGCTGTTAGAGTTCAGTGGTAGTATGGTGGATTTAGACCAGTTAATAGTGTAATCAGAGATCTTAGAGAAATGATTAATAAGGTTGACAGTATCAGGAATTGATGATGATGGGTTTTGTAGATATAAGAGGATGTCATCAGCATATAAGCTAATCTTATGGGTTGTATCTCCTGTTCCGATTCATGAAATTGTGCTGTCTTGTCGTATGGCTGCTGCCAGAGGTTCTATAAAGATGGCAAATAGGGATGGAGAGAGTGGACATCCCTGCCTTGTACCCCTGTGTAGAGTGAACCGCTGTGATATTAATCCATTTGTGGTGACTGTTGCCATCGGTGATGTGTAAAGAATCTTGATCCAATGAATAAATGATTCACCAAAGCCGAATTTTTTAAGTGTTTGGAATAAGAATTCCCAATTAACTTTATTGATTGTGATTGATTAATTACCAAATAAATATTAGGAGGGGTTCACACAGACTGCACTCAGTGATAATCTGACAAGAGGGATGAAAATGTTTCTTCCACTGCATCAGAGTTACGCATCATACACAGGTGCCGAACGAGCACAGTAATTCAAGCAAATGGCAGCTATCCTGCAAGCTCAACAACAGTTTTTTTTTTTTGTGCTAACAAAATACAGGAAAACGCCACAGCAGCAAGCTATGAAGTCGCACAACTTATTGCCCAGCATGGCAAACCGTTCTCAGACGGTGATTTCATAAAGCAGTGCCTCATCAAAGTCACAGGAGTAATGTGCCTGTAAAAAGTGCAGGATTTCAACAACGTGAGCTTATCCAGAAATACAGTGGTGTGGAGAATTGAGGACTTGTCAGCTAACCTGAAACTTCAGCTGAGAGAGAAAGCTTGTGCTTTTGATTTTTACTCGATGAGAGCACAGACGCCACAGACACCGCACAGCTTTTAATTTTTTTGCGGGGAGTCAATGATAATTCTTGCTGTACGGAGGAGCTGCTTGATATGATGAGCCTAAAAGGCACAACGACGGGTGGAAACATTTTTGACGCTGTGTCAGAGGCAATTGAAAAGATGGGGCTTAAATGGGATAAGCTCTGTGGAGTAACAACGGACGGAGCTCCGGCCGGTTAGGCTGTTAGGATGCACTGTATAATCCACTAAGAAGCACTGTGTGCCAAGACTGTCCAGCTGGGCGATGTGATGGACACTGTTGTAAAAACTGTCAACATAATTCGAGCTAGAGGACTGTACCACAGGGAATTTCAAGCTTTCTTATCTGACGTGGATGCTGAATGTGGGGATCTACTCTACCACACTGATGTGCGCTGGCTCAGCCGCGGCTCTTTGCTGCAGCTGTTTTATTCGCTGAGATCAGAAATCGACAAGTTTTTGAAAGAGAAGGGCCGACCTCTTCATGAACTGAGTGACCCTCTGTGGCTGGCAGACCTGGCATTTTTAGTTGATCTCACTCATCATCTGAACACACTGAACAAGAACCTACAAGGCAAAGAACAGCTGGTGTCACACCTGTATGCGCACATGAAAGCCTTCTGTGTACAGCTCCGCCTGTTTGAGACACAACTACGAAGCTTTAATGCTGCACACTTCCCTGCGCTGTCTGAAATCAAGTCTGCTTTTCCAAAGGCAGACCTTTCTGCTAAAATATGCATCTCTCGTGACAGAATTCAACAAGCGTTTTTTTAAGATTTTTCTGTCATTGAAAAACAAATCAAGCTGTTCTCGACCCCCTTCCTGGTGGATGCAGAAGAAGTGGAGGAGAGTCTGCAGTTAGAACTGATTGAAATGAAATGTGATCAGCAACATCAGCTTCTCTCCCTCCCTGACTTCTATCAGAGTTTGGATCATGCCAAGTTTCCTCTGATGAGACGCCACGCAAAAAGAATGATGAGCCTGTTCAGCTCAACATACATATCTGAACAAACATTTTCTCTGTTAAATCAGAACAAAAGCAGACTGAGATCCAGAATGACTGATAGCCATCTCTGTGAAGTCCTTCATGTCTCAACCACCAAACTTTCTCCTGACATCCCAGCCATCGTTCAATACTAAGGACAGCATCACTGCTCCCAGTGAGAGCAATGTTCTTCACATTATAGGTGAGTTAGAAATACACACAGTAATCATGTGTCAATATGTCGCCTCTTGTGTGTGGCCCGAGCCTTTGCTTATTTTTCTGTATTTGGCCCTCACCAAAAAAACACCCCTTCTCTGGATGTTTACGCCAGTGTTTTGAACTACAACTACAAGTGGCTGGTTGAGAGAAGCGGGAGATCGGAATGAGCCTCTCCTTCCTCCATTTCTTGGCCATTTCATCCATCTGCTGCAGCTCCAGGTAACCAGTCCTCTTTATGGACTCTTTAAAGACTCTTTTTCTTTCTTTAAGGGACATCCAGCATCCAGTCACATGCCAAATGCCAGAAAAAAAAAATCTAAGAGCACAAAGCTACGATCACTCATGTGATCATCCTCCACCCTCACATTTTCCGCATTTAAGCCCAGTGAAAATGCTGAGTAAAGTTGAACGTTTCAGTCATCGTTAAAAGTTCTGCTGCTGTGCTAGATGAATAATCAATCATCAATATTAAAATTAAAATCCACAAGAATCAAAACTTTTTTCCAATATTATAATAGGGGATAAAAAGTCATGAAAAACATTTAAAAAGACACTGCATGTGTCCCACAACATGTTTGAGGAATCCCAAGAACAGAGCAGCCAGCTGGGCAGAGCTAATGTAAGTTATGTAAACGGGGATGGCCAAAGGGGCGATGACTGCCAACCACCGGGATTCCTCTGTTGTGCTGGCTCCAAGAAATCAGACGAGACATACTGGGGATGTGGGGGCGAGAACGCCTTTCTGTGCTCATGCTGGGTAGGGATCAGCAACAGGCCCCTGTACCGTTTCATTTGTTCTTTCTTCTCTTGTTCTAGATTTGGTTTCTGCAGTGTAAACAGAACAAATGAACCAGTTTATTTGTAGTACTGACAACATGATGAAGAATAGTGAACATCCCACACTGAACAAATCCTTTACAACATACTGTACATCACTTACCTCTTCTGATCTTCTTGACTCAATATTGAACTTTGTTAATACTTGCTGTTAAACTCAGATTTAGACTCTTTACATAACAGCTGATATGTTAAAGTTAATGTACCTTTACGTATATAGTCTATAGCTGTCTGTCCGAAATTTAATGGTAAAAGCAAGACATTATGTCTTGCGCAAACATTCTCATCTGGCCTGTTACCCAGTACTAAACATGGCTTTCTGTGACCAGTTATTGGATAGATTTGCAAAATATTGCTGTTGTTACTGGCATTTGATTTTAATAGAAAAGGGGCTGCACTATCTATGGACCTCTCATATCAAAGCGAAAAGTCAAAACGCCGTTTGCATATCTATGTGTATGAATCTGGTTTGCAGCACTCAAGTGTTTTGGCATCATTTTACCGCCAAATATCTGCATCACAAATACAAACTGAGGGCTAGAAATAAAAAGTTAAGATCATAATTAGGCCTAAACACATTATTTGCACATATATTACAGGATATTTGTTTGCTGTCAGTGAGAAGTTGGTTTTTTTCATCCTCAAATGTTGCACCAGGAGTCACTTCTGAGAACAAACTGCTAGGAGATTGTTGAAATAAAAGCCTGTAGAAGGAAACATGGACTTTGACACATGATGGCAAACTTTATAAATGTATTGCTCAAGATAAAGATGCAGCGAACTTTCCACCTTTGAAAAGGTCACAATGGATTGAAATGTATGACTTTTATTCCATTTTGTTTCAACAGATTTAATAAGACGTCCAAACTAACATGGTTTATCATCTGCACCATTTTATGGTAAAGGAAATAAAATCAGGTAATAATTGATCAGATTGTGATTGATTAATTACCAAATAAATATTAGGATGGGTCCACACAGACTGCACTCAGTAATAATCTGACAACAGGGATGAAAATGTTTCTTCCACTGCTGCTGCTGATCTGCTCTCTCTCTGCAGCCCAGATTCAAGCAGAGTTTGACAATGAAATTGGAGAAAATTTAAGACAAACTGAGTCGACAGGAAGAGAACCGGGACATGTCTCTGAGCAACAACAAACGTGTACGGTTGATATCCATGCAGTCCTGCGAGAGATGAGCGGCTTGTTGGCTGGACTGAAGGTTGAGATGACGTACTTGCAGCGTAAAAATGACGGTATGATTCTGTTTGGTTTACATAAAATTAAAATTTAACATTTGTAAGTAGTAGCCAAGTGTTAAAAATGTAAGTTGCATCCAGATGCTGCTAATCAAATGAATTTAACTGAACATCAGTAACTGTGTGAGCACCTCTATTAAAACAGAGGTTGTTTACTGTTTGCTGATCTGGATCATTTGGGTCTGTGTTAAAGACATCAGCAACGACTGTGAAGATGGAGTTGTTCCTGCCAAACAAAGTATTAAGGTCTATATATGCATCGTTCTACCAAAGTGGAGAAGCTTGACCTTAATGCACATCTCTATGTGTGAGAACCAAACAGAGCAGCTGAAACGCCTCATATCAGTTGTGATGCACTGTCAGGTTTAAACGACCTAACATTTATTAAACACACAATAAGGAAGAAAGACAAAGTCAGTAAGTTTTTCATTCATCAGCACGGAGGACGGACAGAGAACTCAGCCACATCTCCGCTGTTCTCGTCTCTGTCCTTTTTTTTGTCCTCTGTGCTTTTATTGAAAATAAGGAGGTCAGTTGTGATGCACAGAGGTGAAGAGTCAAGTTCCTGTTATGTTTTGCAGCAACAGAACCTGTAACCCAGATTTACAACTCTGCCATGGAAAGAATTTAAAATCTAGAGTCTAAAATATAAGATTCTCCTTTGACTCCTGTATTCCACTGTCTGTGATTATTCCAAAGTTAATGTGAGCACAATTAAGGTACTAAAAGGTAGCATTTTTGTTAGTCCTTTTTTATTTTTATTTTTCATAGATTCATATTGTATTTATATGTATTGATTGTTTTTAATTATGGACTGAAGACTAAGCTATTGAACCACAATTGTATTATTCAATATGCAATTGCTATATCAAATTCTTACATTTTTAATTTTTTTTTCTGTTTTAGAACAGGCAGCTAAGCTGAGAGAACTGGAGTTTCAAAAGATGGAGCTGAAGCAACAGTACCAAGGTAAACTCATTATATTTAGTAGTACCATAAATAGTATTTAAATTATATTAGGACAATTAGGGTGTGAAAAGGTAGTTATGTATAATGACATCATTCACACGTATTAATAGGTTGTTTTTTTTCTTTCAGGACAATAAACTAATTGCTTTGAAGCACTGATTTTTCTTTTAATTACTTATTGATTTTGCTATGACTTTGTTAAACTGTTAATTGTTATGTTGTTTCTGATGTTTCAGATCAGGCAGCTAAGCTGAGACAACTGGAGGAAAATCAAACGGTTGAGTTTGACAAACTGAAGCAACAGCACCAAGGTGTTTATTTTATTTTAAATACAAATGTAATAACATATTTTAAAGAAATAATACTCTGAAAACTAACTAACTAACTACAATGACTATTCTCACATTAAATCTCTCCTTTGATGACAATAAATCCAGAACAGGCAGATGAACTGCTTACCATTAAAGCCAGAACAAACACAACAGAAAACCAAGTGAATGCTTTGACAAGAGAAGGAGAAGGTTTGTGAATTTCAAAATAAGATCAGTATTGATACATCTTGAACATCTTTCACTGTAATCTAATTGTGTCACCTGTGTTTTTCTCTCTCAGTGAAACGAGTGGCTTTCTCAGCATCTTTGCTCAGTACAGGCGAAGCAACTATTGGACCATTTAACGCGCTCACAAACCTGGTCTTCAGAAACGTAGTTACAAATGTTGGAAATGCCTATAACCCAAACACAGGTACTCACATTTATGCATTTAAAAACACAGATTTTTGAAAGAATGTATTTATTGAATTGTTTTGGCCCATGTAATCTCACAAGAAAATGTAGAAACTCTGAGACGGTAACTCATCTCTAGCCTGTCTAGGATAACATTCACATCACATTAAACCAGATAGCACGGTTGCTCAGTGGTTAACACTGTTGCCTCACAGCAAGAAGGTTCCTGGTGTGATTCCCTGGCCCGGGGGCAAACTCCATAAGGAGTTTACATGTTTGCGTGGGATTTCTCTGGGTTCTCCGGTTTCCTCCCACAGTCTAAAAACGTGCCTACTAGGGTGACTGATCATTTTAAATTGCCCGTATATGTGAGTGTGGTTGTTTGTTTGTGGCAACCTGTAGTATATTTTCCCTGTAATGAGCCAGGATATGCTTTGGAAGAGCCCTGTGACCGCAAAGGATAAAACAGGTATAGATGTCCCCTATCTGATTTAAATAATATGAAAATTATGTGTATGTAGAGAAATTTGACTTTTTGAAATAGAGACTTATATAAGTATACATTATTACAATTTGATTTGAGTTTTACGCAGCATTTATAAGTCCAGAGCGAGTATTTAGGAAAGAGGTGATTTATATCCAAAACCTCCTAACCAGAGATTTATGAAATTTTCATGAATAAGACCTAATGTTTGTACATTACCAAACTAACCATGAGAATAAAAAAATATCAGAAAGGACAAACATATTAGTTCTGATGACTTGTAAAATGTCAGGAGGTCAGGAGGAAGAGATACTGCCCTCCTTAAATAACAGACGTGGGTTGCAATCTGAACGTAACTAAAGTCATTGTACAATTTTTTTTGTGGTATTAGGTTTTTTAATATATGTGACCGTTAATTCTTTGTATTAAGGCCTAAACTTTGTAATATACATCAAAATGAACAAACAAACAAACAAACAAACAAAAATTATGCACAAATGAACAAAATGAAATGTTCCACAGGGTTTTTCATAGCACCGGTGAGAGGAGCCTACCACTTTGAGTTCTACATTTATGGACCTGGACATCCTTCACATGGAGCTGGTGCTCTGCTGGTCAAGAATGGAGATCATGTTTTTTTTGGATTTGAACATCAAAGTTCAGGGTCTGTTAATCCTGCTAATGGTGTCACATTGTTGTTAGAGGTGGGTGATGTTGTGTTTTTGCGTCAGTGGGCAAACACAATGATTTTTGATAGTCAAAATCACCATACCACCTTCAGTGGTCACCTGGTTTTTATCATGTGAGAGTAAACAGTTCCTTTTTATTTTTCAGTTTTCTGAGAGCCATGCAGTTGTGTATCCAAATTTATTGTTGTCTCTCAATTTTCTAATTCACCCAAACACAATCTTGCTATTAAACAAAGTTTTATTTTTAGCTGCATCTATTTCTGGATTTGCATAAATGTGGCAACGACTAGTTGGTTTGGCTGGCCTTGCTGTTGCTTTTAAAACCCAAACTCCTCCCCAGCTCTACATGTAGGCTATGAATATATCTGTGTCTTCCTTCAAATAGGGGATTTATTTAAATCTGAGCCTCTTAACAAAATCCTTTGATGGCTTGATCACATGACTTGATTGAAATATACACTAACAGAAGATAATGAATTTTTTAAAAATTAAAACTGAACATGATTGATCACATGCTTAATCGTGGTGGTGTATAAAGTAAAAATAATAAAAATAAATACATTAAAATATAGTTGCTTTCATTGTAAAATTAATTTTCATACAGCTGATTTCTCCCTTTTTGATGAAAACAACTGGTTGCTGAGAGGGAAAGCTGGTCTTGACTGTTGGTGCTGTACAATATTGGAGAACATATTTAAAAAATTGTGAACATTTTAAAACACACACACTAAACAAGCATGAAAGTGTATAAAATCCCAAACTTTAGAGCTACTTGTTATGCTTTTACAGTTAACTCTTCGACCTCGCGTAGAAACAATTTTCAGGAGACTGTGATATGTTAGGGAGCTCACGGGATTTACAACTTGACACACTATTTTGGTCAAGCGTAGTACTACCAAGTGCTCGCTAGATGGCAGCAGACAACATAACTTAAAACTCGTTGCTTCGTTCTTCCTTTACAAAGTAAAGGTTTGGCAACATGTTTGCTGTGGTGCTAATGAGAATGGTCATAAACACACGATAGACACCCAATATTGCGGAGCTTTAATGGCAGTAATCCACGATCACTGTAATTCATTGATTACATTAAAACCCACATCTCCCATTTCACATTTACAGTTAATCACCTGTGATATGACACATGAAAAAGAATTAGTAACTGGAATTACCCAATGCACATTCATTTACTATGAAAAAAATAGATTTAAAACTTCATATTTAGTCAAGTCACTTAAATAAAATATAAATTGGGGGGCCCAATTTTTGTTTTGTTCTATCTTAGGTAATCATTTTGCAACAATTTCAAATACACAATTGTAGACAGTTATTTTTTTTTTTGGATTAGATGAATGCGAAAGACCTTCAGAGATCAGCAATAGCAAAACAGCTTTTATAAAGATAAATGTTTTAAAAAAATAAATATGTTTTAGAGTTCAGCAGGCAGATTTCTATAAAACGAACATCTGTAATGGTCTCTAATCTAAACTGTTCAAGTTC
This sequence comes from Xenentodon cancila, assembly GCA_014839995.1. Lineage (NCBI taxonomy): Eukaryota > Metazoa > Chordata > Actinopteri > Beloniformes > Belonidae > Xenentodon > Xenentodon cancila. Next base: position 22,581,731 of record CM026204.1, on the reverse strand, counting down.
AAACTCTTTATAGCCAGACTGAAATGTTGTTTAAAACCATCAAAGCATCAACAAAGCAGAAATAACTTTCTAAAATTCCTTGAATATAAATGTCCAATTAAGAGGACTTTGAGAGAAAAATCTTTGTTAGATAAGATGAGAGATGGTTTGTATTAAATCTGTTTGAGAAGGAAAATCTGTCCAGCAACATATCTATCTATCTATCTATCTATCTATCTATCTATCTATCTATCTATCTATCTATCTATCTATCTATCTATCTATCTATCTATCTATCTATCTATCTATCTATCTATCTATCTATCTATCTATCTATCTATCTATCTATCTATCTATCTATCTATCTATCTATCTATCTATCTATCTATCTATCTATCTATCTATCTATCTATCTATCTATCTATCTATCTATCATTAGATGGTAAGGAATATTCGTTTTTATTGGGAACCAAAACAATGTGAATCCAAGTAGTTTTGAGTTAGAATTGCACATCTACGCAACATCAAATATATAGCTTTTTGAATTAAACGCATTACAACAATGAAAAAGCACACAGGTTTTATTGCATATCAATTTCATGTATAAATTCTTCATAGCATTGGAAAGATTACATTTGGTATACATTGCTATTCTACAGAATTAACATCAGAGTCATATCCTTTCAATGAAATTTCTCTAAAGTACATCTGCAATAATCACAAGCATCAAAAGAACTGCAATTTCGGAATTGTTCAACATTATTCTACAATCCTTAATTGTTTTTCGTTATGTCTTCTCCTGCAAGTGTTTTCTATGTCTTTCAGAACCTGCCCAAACATCTGTAAGGCAGTCAGAACTTGAAGTCAAACCTACTAACCTAACCACATGTACAATAAGTGCATCTACGGACTTATTTATTATTTTTTTTTATCTTTTCCTCTTTTTTTTTTGATTTGATACACATTTCACAAATGGACATCATTATGACTGCTAAACACGTCATGCACAACAAATGTTTTTGTTTGTTTGTTTGTTTTCAATAAACATAACAGAGGTGATATACAACTCAGATCGAAACAAAACAAGCACCATCCATTTAAACCCATATTTTCAAATATTTTTTTCTTCAGACAAATGCACCATTGTTTTTCATTCTTTAAAATACTATACAGATAAAAAGAAACAATGTATATTTTAACTTTTTCCTGTAACAGTGGGGGCAAACAGCAACCATGTTCTTTTATGTTGAAACATGTTTCAGTGACCATCTGCCAGAATACTTTCTGAAGTTGGCAAAATGGAAAACATCAATGCCTTTGATTTATTTGCTTTGCACAGCGCGTAATTATTACAGTAGTCCATGACATGAATTACTATATATAGTCAACCAAAAAACTTATTGACCAAAGTCTTTACATTTTGTAACCACAAGTTGGAAAACAATGTGTTTACCATGAATGGAATCTCATTCAGTAGAATTATAAAAAAAAGACTTCTGTCTTTAGAAAAATGAGATGATGCAGCAGTCCTCGCATCACACTACCACCTGCTGTCGAGAAGAAAAATTACAGTGCTTCCGTTATTCATGTCTCTCCATGTTGAGCCCAACTTCCCCACCGACCGAAAGTCAAACAAACTTCAAAAATGTGTCTGTGTTGTACAAAGAGACCCAAGTCTGATCAATTTATGGCTTGGACCCAGAAGGTTTAAGTGCTAGTTTGAAAACACGGCAATCAGGCCTGGTTCTGAAAGTTTGCTGGGAGGAACAGTGATCAACAATGCTCAGCCCCGCCTCCTGCAGCTATCTACAGTAAATGACCCATGCCATCCATGGCACAGCTCAACGTGGATCACATGGAATGGGTTCTCAGTATAATCTAAGAAAAACAATTTAAAGTTAAGGTGTTATGAAGTGTTTTTGTTTTCCCCATTTACTCTGTCTCACTCTATCTTCCTTCAGCTCTCCCGTCAACCTTTGGACTCCAGCCGGTGAGGTGGAAAATCAGCCTTGGAATTTAGAAATGTCCACGGTTTTCCTGAAGTCCACCACACCCGCTGGATTCCTTGGTATGTTGGAAAACGGCACGATGGACCATTTAAATGTCAGGTTTAAACAACCTAAACATGTATTAAACACACAATAAGGAAGAAAGACAAAGTCAGTATTTTTCAGGATGAACAGAGAAACTCAGCCCCATTTCCACCGCTCTTGTCTCTTCCCGCAGTGCATCTCTGCTGTCCTCCTTTCTTTTTGTTGAAATAAAGGAGGTCCTCTAGCCCTCCTCTGCAGAATATTTATACGCCTCTTTCTGACTCTTCCTTTACTTTTATCTTGTTTGATTTCTCCAGGGATCAATAAAAATATAGTCTGACTGTTATGAGGGCTGGTGAAGGTAGCACACTTGCACACACCCACCCACACACACAAAACACCCTTGGTTACCAGATTAAAATGCATATATACAACTCCGGTTATACCAACATGGTATCAACCACAAATATATGTGCAAACAAGGGCAACAAAAAAAAATAAAATAAAATAAAAAATAAAAAAATAAAGGAGGTCCCTAATCACATTAACAAGACAAGCAGTTAGTGCGCAAACAAAGATGAGATAAAATAAAAGAGTGTGGTAAATACGAATTACTTCATCACTTTGTTAAACTGTTAATTGTTATGTTGTTTCTGATGAGCTTCATTGTAGAAATGCTGCTATAGACCTATTGTGCAGGGGGACACCACAACAGCTCATAAGATTTTAAACTCGTCGTACACGTTTGGTCGAGTTTAATACCGCCAAGTGCTCACTGACTGGTAGCAGACAAATTTAAATAAGTCTAAAGGTCTGGTTTATTGTTTGGAAAAATAATCCACAATACTGTCTGTTTTGATTGAAAAATGTTGTGTTTACACTCAAAACAACAAAAAAGTACACTCCAAAATATATGGAAATATTACATGTTTACTTTGGAGATGATGAAAATTGTAATAATCTTAAGATACGAAACAAGTGACATGTGGAAAGAGGAACTTGTTTACTTTAGACACCCAGTGTGGTGGCACATATTTTTTCTTTTCTTTTGATGAGCTTCTTAAATTCAGGCTTAATGTCTACACTTTAATCATATCTTGATTTTTATATTCATTTTAAATCCATGTTGGTACAAAAGCAAAAACAAAAGAACCAGACCTTCTGGATCTGAGTCCACATGTTATGAGTTAATTAAACACTAGAGTCTATGTTTTACAAGTTCATTTGGGAAACGCTTTTATCTCATTAAAGAATCCAAATCCCACATTTCTTTACACTGAATCACCTGTGAATGACAGTTGAGAAAGCAGTAAATTATCAGCTGTAGCCTCCTCATGAAGCTGGAGCTGGTCGATGTCATGTGTTTTCTCAAAAGCAGAGACACTCAGGTCTTTTGTAGATGAGGTGAAACATGTCTGTGTATGTGAATGGCTCCTTTCTTTCTCTGTAGCGTAAAAACTTTTAGGATCCTTGAAAAGATTAGAAAAGTGTCATACAAATGCAGACTTTTTTCTACCATCCAGTAGTGGTTCCTGCTTTGCCTCAAGTGTCTGACCTGTTTTCCACCCAGACAATCCTGCACCCGGAAGCACTTCTGAAAACAACCAGACAGGCGGATTGAAGAAAATAAAAGTCAGGAGGACGGAACGGGGACTTTGATGCGTGGTGGCAAACTTTATCATGTTATCGCTGAAGATAAAGATGCAGCAAACATTCAACCTTTGAAAAGGACACTAGGATAAAAATTTATGACTTTCATTTTATTTTGTTTCAACAGAATTCAGAACAAGTTCAAACTAACATGGTTTATCATCTGCACCATTTTATGGTAAAGGAAATAAAATCAGGTAATAATTGATCAGATTGTAACTGATTAATTACCAAATAAAATACTATTTAAGGCTGAGTTCACACAGACTGCAGCTAGTAACATTCAGGCAAAAACTATAACCATGTTTCTTCCACTGCTGCTGCTGATCTGCTCTCTCTCTGCAGCCCAGATTCAAGCAGAGTTTGACAATCAAATTGGAGAAAATTTAAGACAAACTGAGTCGACAGGAAGAGAACCGGGACATGTCTCTGAGCAACAACCAACGTGTACGGTTGATATCCATGCAGTCCTGCGAGAGATGAGCGGCTTGTTGGCTGGACTGAAGGTTGAGATGACGTACTTGCAGCGCGAAAATGAAGGTATGATTCTGTGTGGTTTAATTTGACATGTAACAATATTAGGAATTACTGCCTTGAACTACTGAAATTATGCTTGCAAAGAAGATTAGTATTATTATCTCTTTTTATCCATTGTGTTTTAGAACAAGAGAGAAAGACCAGAGAATTGGAGCAGCAGTACCAAGGTATAGTCACATGAAAATGAAAAAACAATATATTTCACTTCAGAAGTTTTAAGATTCAGGACGTTATTTAAATGAAAACATAACCGATGTAAGTAGTAGCCAAGTGTTTTACAAAAGTAAGTTGCATCCAGGCAGCACGGTGGCTTAGTGGTTAGCACTGTTGCCTCACAGCAAGAAGGTTCCCGGTTCAATTCCCGGCCCGGTGGGTCTTTCTGTGTGGAGTTTGCATGTTCTCCCCGTGCTTGCGTGGGTTTCCTCCGGGTACTCCGGCTTCCTCCCACAGTCCAAAAACATGCAGAGTAGGTTAATTGATCTTTCTAAATTCTCCCTAGGTGTGAATGTGAGTGTGATTGGTTGTTTGTATGTGGCCCTGGATAGACTGGCGACCTGTCCAGGGTGTACCCCTGCCTTTCGCCTGATATGCGTCGGGATAGGCTCCGACAGACCCCCGTGACCCGGAAACGGATGAAGCGGGTATAGATAATGGATGGATGGAAGTTGCATCCAGATGCTGCTAATCAAATGAATTCAACTGAACAGCAGTAACTGTGTGAGCACCTCTATTAAAACAGAGGTTGTTTACTGTTTGCTGATCTGGATCATTTGGGTCTGTGTTAAAGACATCAGCAATGACTGTGAAGATGGAGTTGTTCCTGCCAAACAAATTATTAAGGTCTATATATGCATCGTTCTACCAAAGTGGAGAAGCTTGACCATAATGCACATCTCTATGTGTGAGAACCAAACAGAGCAGCTGAAACGCCTCATATCAGTTGTGATGCAATTGTCAGGTTTAAACGACCTAACATTTATTAAACACACAATAAGGAAGAAAGACAAAGTCAGTAAGTTTTTCATTCATCAGCACGCCGGACGGACAGAGAACTCAACCACATCTCCGCTGCTCTCGTCTCTGTCCTTTTTTTTGTCCTCTGTGCTTTTATTGAAAATAAGGAGGTCACAGACGACATGTAGATAAGCAACTTGTACAAGATATATATTCTGATGTGTACAATTATCTTATATGACAAGCAGAGTACAGTGCGTAAAATAACAATGAGATTAAACAAAGAGTGTGTTAAAGTTTAACCCTATAATGCACAGAGGTGAAAAGTCCAGTTCCTGTTATGTTTTGCAGCAACAGAACCTGTAACCCAGATTTACAACTTTTCTGTTTAAAGAGTTTAAAATCTAGAGTCTAAAATATGACATTAATTCCATCTTCCAACATGTGATTCTTCCAGCATCTATGGATTCAGAGTTTTTCCACCAATATATACGAGAGTGATAAAACCGTACAGAAGCTGTTAACTCCAAGTTATGGCTCCTATTGCAAGGTTTTGACTCAGAGGGTGCACTTAATTTTTATACTGCAGAATTACTGTGTGTGTTTGTGTCGGTGTGTGAATTATAGCACAATCAGCTAAGGTGAATCAACTGGAGTCTCAAAAGACGGAACTGAAGCAACAGTACCAAGGTAAAGTCTGTAAATTTAGCAGTGACAAAAATAGTATTTTAATTTGATATTAGCACAATAAAGGCACTAAAAAGCAGTTTTATACTTATATTAATATATAATTATCTTTATTCAGATGTATTCATTTTTAGTAATGGACTGTAAACTAATTGGTTAAACCATAATTTCTTATTTTTTACTTTATTCAATATGCAATTGCTTTATCAAATTATTATGTTTTAATTTTTGTATCTGTTTTAGAACAGGCAGCTAAGCTGAGAGAACTGGAGTCTCAAAAGACGGAGCTGAAGCAACAGTACCAAGGTAAAGTCTGTAAATTTAGCAGTGACAAAAATATTATTTTAATTTGATATTAGCACAATTAAGGCACTAAAAAGCAGTATTAATATATCCATCCATCCATCCATCTTCTTCCATTTATCCGGGTCGCGGGAGCAGAATTTATTCATATATAATTATCTTAACTCAGATGTAATTATATGTTTTTAGTTATGGGCTGTAAACTAATAGTTTAAACCACAATTTCTTATTATTTACTTTATTCAATATGCAATTGCTTTATCAAATTATTATGTTTACATTTTTTTATCTGTTTTAGAACAGGCAGCTAAGCTGAGAGAACTGGAGTCTCAAAAGATGGAGCTGAAGCAACAGTACCAAGGTAAAATCTGTATATTTAGTAGTACCATAAATAGCATTTAAATTACATATTAGAACAATTAGGATACTAAAAGGTAGTTATGTATAATAACTACATTCACATGTATTAGTTGTTTTTTTTTCGGGACATTAAACCATTTGCTTTGAACCACTGATTTTTATTGAAATACTTATTGATTTTGCTGTGACTTTGTTAAACTGTTAATTGTTATGTTGTTTGTGATGTTTCAGATCAGGCAGCTAAGCTGAGAGAACTGGAGCAAAATCAAACGGGTGAGTTGGACAAACTGAAGCAACAGCACAAAGGTGTTTATTTTATTTTAAGTGCAAATGTAATAACATGTTTTAGAGAATAAATACTCTGAAAATCAGAATTGGCTACAATATGTAGAAAGGTTTTAATATATCTCATAATTAAACAAAATCCAGGTCTTCAGTCAAACTGAACATTTATTATAACAGTGACAACTGAGAATTTCAACCAAAAAACTGATTTCCAGTAACTACAATGACTATTCTCACATTGAATCTCTCTTTTGATGCCAATAAATCCAGAACAGGCAGATGAACTGCTTACCATTAAAGCCAGAACAAACACAACAGAAAACCAAGTGAATGCTTTGACAAGAGAAGGAGAAGGTTTGTGAATTTCAAAATAAGATCAGTATTGATACATCTTGAACATGTTTCACTGTAATCTAATTGTGTCACCTGTGTTTTTCTCTCTCAGTTAAACGAGTGGCTTTCTCAGCATCTTTGGTCCTTTCAGGGTCAGAAACTATTGGACCATTTAACGCACTCAGGAACCTGGTCTTCAGAAACGTAGTTACAAATATTGGAAATGCCTATAACTCAAACACAGGTACTCAAATTTATATTTAAAAACACAGATTTTTGAAAGAATGTATTTATTGAATTGTTTTGGCCCATGTAATCTCACAAGAAAATGTGCAATAGATGTGTTTACAATTCCAAATCTAGTCGTGTCATAATTCATAACAGATGTAAGTTGCAATCTGAAGGTAACTGTAGTCATTGTACAATGTTTGTGCAAATTACATATTTTGTTGTGGTATTAGATTTTGTTAATATATTTGACTTTTTGTAATATACATTACAAAAAAATAATATGCACAAATAAACAAAATGAAATGTTCCACAGGGTTTTTCATAGCACCGGTGAGAGGAGCCTACCACTTTGAGTTCTACATTTATGGACATGGACATCCTTCACATCCAACTGGTGCTGTGCTGGTCAAGAATGGAGATCATGTCTTTATTGGATATGAACATCAAAGTTCAGGGTCTGTTAAACCAGCTAATGGTGTCACATTGTTGTTAGAGGTTGGAGATGTTGTATTTTTGCGTCAGTGGGCGAACACAAGGATTGTTGATAGTCAAAATCGCCACACAACCTTCAGTGGTCACCTGCTTTTTATCATGTGAGAGTAAACAGTTTTCTTCTGTTCTCTGACAGCCATGCAGTTGTTGTATATCAGAATGTATTGATGTCTCTCAGTTTTCTAATCCACCCAAACACAATTATCAGTAGAAAATCATTAACAGGTTTCATCACAAGACTTTTCTGACTGAACTGTAACAGTGATGGATTGTTTTTACTAAATTAAAGCTGAATGTGGATGACCGTGTGAATTCTTTTTTAAGTAAACTGAAACCATCCTTCAGTTTCTTCAACACATGTGCTATAATGTTAGTTAAATCATGGTTGTACACTTGTATTTGGTATTTGTCAAATGTTACATCCAGTCTAGTAGTCCTAAAAGGACATCATGTCAATGAGGCTCCATCCTCGAATCTCAAACTGTCAGTAAACTTCACCAGTTTGAAAAGTAATATTTTTTGAGTTCACAAGCACTTTGTCAAGAAACTGTAAAGTTAAGACTTCAGGGTGGATCAAGGTCAAAATAACAAAGAAAACAGAACCCAAACTTAAATAAACCAAAAGACAATGACTTACGAGGCATCCTAAGAACAGAGCAGCCAGCTGGGCAGAACTAATGTAAGTTATGTAAACGGGGATGGCCAAAGGGGCGATGACTGCCAACCACCGGGATTCCTCTGTTGTGCTGGCTCCAGGCAATCAGACGAGACAAACTGGGGATGTGGGGGCGAGAACGCCTTTCTGTGCTCGTGCTGGGTAGGAATCAGCAACAGGCCCCTGTACCGTTTCCTTTGTTCTTTCTTCTCTTGTTCTAGATTTGGTTTCTGCAGTGTAAACAGAACAAATGAACCAGTTTATTTGTAGTACTGACAACATGATGAAGAATAGTGAACATCACACACTGAACAAATCCTTTACAACATACTGTACATCACTTACCTCTTCTGATCATCTTGACTCAATGTTGAACTTTGTTAATACTTGCTGTTAAACTCAGATTTAGACTCTTCACATAAAAGCGTTGTAAGTTAACATAAAAGTTATGTTAAAGTTAATGTACCTTTACGTATATAGTCTATAGCTGTCTGTCTGAAATTTTATGGTAAAAGCAAGACATTATGTCTTGGGCCAACATTATCATCGGGCCTGTTACGCAGACTTAAACGTGGCTTTCTGTGACCAGTTATTGGATAGATTTGAAACATATTGCTGTTGTTACTGGCATTTGATTTTAATAGAAAAGATAAAAAAAGTGATCTTGTTTCCTTGTGCTAGGAATATTCATGGTCGGTCTGAACCCAAATGTTCTGGTGATCCATCAGACAAACAAATACGATCCCGATTTACAATTCTCACTTCACTTTTTCTATCTGTGTGTCTTTTTGTTTTTAGTACCCCAGTCTTTAACTTTTCTCTGATCATCTCCATCACCTGCCTCGTGTCCCACTCACCTCCACCTATGAGGAGAGCTTGTGCTGGATCTCTGTGTCAGTCAGCAAAAGACGTCTTAGTATTTATAACCTACATAGTGTTTGCATTTTTATATGCTATAAAATTGTGTTTAAGTATTAATTTTTACAGTGCAATACTTTTTCTAACCAGCCCAACCAAACCTGACCTCAAATAACATTATGTATATTTTTGCTGGTGACTGCAGTCGACCGCTCAGTTCAGATCAGCCAGCTCATCACTGATCCTTTGAAGCTAAAGGTGACAATGGAGTGGAAATATCCTGAAAACAGGAAAAAAAATCAGAGAGGTGGGTATCTTCCTCAACTGATTGGAGGTACATTTCAATTGTAATTAATATATATATATATATATATATATATATATATATATATATATATATATATATATATATAGGCAGCAGATCTGAGGAAACCTCTGACTGAACACACTGTTGAATCAGTGTGTTGTTAAGAGGATAATCACCTGATGTGGTAGGAGACAACGATGGGGCAGCAGCAAGATCCATGACTGAGACACAAAAGTGAGACAGCTGAGTTGTGACAGGGATGCTGTGGGTAAAGGAAAGATGGGAGATCTGTGTGGCTGAGGGCAGGAGAGGAGGATGCTGAGCTTGTTTCTGAACTGAACCTGTTCAAAAATGTGTTCAGTTCACTGGCTCCATCCAGACTTTGATTTGGTCTTCAAGCAAGAGGTGACAATGGAAAGGACATATCCTGAAAACAAGGGGGAACATCCTCTTACAGAGCCGGGGTCAAGGGGCTGCACTATCTATGGACCTCTCACTATCACAGCGAGAAGTCAAAAGGCCATTTGCAAGCCTAATCCTAAAGGTATAGAGTGTGTGATCAATATCTATGTGTATAAATCTGGTTTTGGCATCATTCTACCGCCAAATATCTGCATCCCAAATACAAACTGAGGGCTAGAAGTAAAAAATGAAGATCATAATTAGGCCTAAACACAATATTTGCACAAGGCTATAGTCATATTACATGAAATTTGTTTGCTGTCAGTGAGAAGTTGTTTTTTTCTCAACCTCAAAGTCCACATGTTAAAGTGTTCTTGTTGTTGACGACTGTACATATAAAAGAAAGAAAAACACAAAAACATTGTCGATGACTAAACTCATTTGATGAAACTGCATAGATCTTTATAGATTAAGAGAGACCTGTATGAATGTGTTTATGAATCAGTGAATGTGACTTGTAGTGTAAAACACTTTGTATCATCAACACAATCAGAACATTGTTTACTAAAACAGACTATTTTCCACAAATTAGCAGTGGTTCTTGCTTTGGCCCTTCCCTGTCCTGATTTCAATCTGGACACCCCTGCACCAGGAGCCACTTCTGAGAACAAACTGCTAGGAGATTGTTGAAATAAAAGCCTGTAGAAGGAAGCAAGGACTTTGACACATGATGGCAAACTTTATAAATTTATTGCTCAAGATAAAGATGCAGCGAACTTTTCACCTTTGATAAGGTCACAATGGATTGAAATGTATGACTTTTATTCCATTTTGTTTCAACAGATTTAATAAGACGTCCAAACTAACACGTTTTATCATCTGCACCATTTCATGATAAAGGAAATAAAATCATGTAATAATTGATCAGATTGATTATTTACTAAATAAAATACTATTTAAGGCTGAGTTCACACAGACTGCAGCTAGTAACATTCAGACAAAAACTAAAACCATGTTTCTTCCACTGCTGCTGCTGATCTGCTCTCTCTCTGCAGCCCAGATTCAAGCAGAGTTTGAAAATCAAATTGGAGAAAATTTAAGACAAACTGAGTCGACAGGAAGAGAACCGGCACATGTCTCTGAGCAACAACCAACGTGTACGGTTGATATCCATGCAGTCCTGCGAGAGATGAGCGGCTTGTTGGCTGGACTGAAGGTTGAGATGACGTACTTGCAGCGTGAAAATGACGGTATGATTCTGTTTGGTTTACATAATTTAAATGAAAACGTAACCTCTGGAAGTAGTAGCCAAGTGTTACAAAAGTAAGTTGCATCCAGATTCTGCTAATCAAATGAATTTAACTGCACATCAGTAACTGTGTGAGCACCTCTATTAAAACAGAGGTTGTTTACTGTTTGCTGATCTGGATCATTTGGGTCTGTGTTAAAGACATCAGCAATGACTGTGGAGATGGAGTTGTTCCTGCCAAACAAATTATTAAGGTCTATATATGCATCGTTCTACCAAAGTGGAGAAGCTTGACCATAATGCACAGCTCTATGTGTGAGAACCAAACAGAGCAGTTCAAATGCCTCATATCAGTTGTGATGCACAGAGGTGAAGAGTCAAGTTCCTGTTATGTTTTGCAGCAACAGAACCTGCAACCCAGATTTACAACTTTTCTGTTTAAAGAGTTTAAAATCTAGAGTCTAAAATATGACATTCCCTTTTCATTCTGTGTTCTGCTGTCTGTGATCCTTCCCGTATCAAAAGTTAATGTGAGCACAATTAAGGTACTAAAAGTAGTATTTTGTGTGTGTTCTTTTTTTTTAATTTTAAGTTTTTTTTCTTTCCAGGGCAATAAACTAATTGTTTAAACCACAATTTCTTATTATTTACTTTATGCAATATGCAATTGCTTTATCAAATTCTTACATTTTTTATTTTTTTTCTGTTTTAGAACAGGCAGCTAAGCTGAGAGAACTGGAGTCTCAAAAGATGGAACTGAAGCAACAGTACCAAGGTAAACTCATTATATTTAGTAGTACCATAAATAGCATTTAAATTATATATTAGGACAATTAGGATACTAAAAGGTAGTTATGTATTAACTACATTCACATGTATTTATTATTTTTTTTTCTTACAGGACAATAAACTAATTACTTTGAACCACTGATTTTTATTGAATAACTTATTGATTTTGCTGTGATTTTGTTAAACTGTTAATTGTTATGTTGTTTGTGATGTTTCAGATCAGGCAGCTAAGCTGAGAGAACTGGAGCAAAATCAAACAGGTGAGTTTGACAAACTGAAGCAACAGCACCAAGGTGTTTATTTTATTTTAAGTGCAAATGTTATAACATGTTTTAGAGATTAAATACTCTGAAAATCAGAATTGGCTAAAATATATAGAAAGGTTTTAATATATCTCATAATTAAACCAAATCCAGGCCTTTAGTCAAACTGAACATTTATTATAACAGTGACAACTGAGTATTTCAACCATAAAAGTGATTTCCAGTAACTACAATGACTATTCTCACATTGAATCTCTCCTTTGATGACAATAAATCCAGAACAGGCAGATGAACTGCTTACCATGAAAGCCAGAACAAACACAACAGAAAACCAAGTGAATGCTTTGACAAGAGAAGGAGAAGGTTTGTGAATTTCAAAATAAGATCAGTATTGATACATCTTGAACATGTTTCACTGTAATCTAATTGTGTCACCTGTGTTTTTCTCTCTCAGTGAAACGAGTGGCTTTCTCAGCATCTTTGCTCAGTTCAGGCTCACAAACTATTGGACCATTTAACGCACTCACGAACCTGGTCTTCAGAAACGTAGTTACAAATTTTGGAAATGCCTATAACCCAAACACAGGTACTCACATTTATGCATTTAAAAACACAGATTTTTGAAAGAATCTATTTATTGAATTGTTTTGGCCCATGTAATCTCAGAAGAAAATGTGCAATAGATGTGTTCACAGCTCTGAATCTAGTCGTGTCATAATCCATAATGTTTAGAAACTCTGAGACGGTAACTCATCTCTACTCAAGAAAACATTTTGTGGACTGGCTGGTGGTGAGTCAGTGAACAGAAGCTGCCTTCATGCCATCTGTGACACACTGACCTCTCCACTACTTGTCACAATAGAGTTGAAGGTAAACTAGGCAGAGTATCCAAAACGTCCAACAGTTGTTGGTAGAAATTGAAGAGAGAGAAGGACCTGAGGTGACTCCTGATAACATCAGCGTCAACTTTGGGATGTTGCTCATCTGGTTTCAGTAACATTATGTGGATGTAGAGAAATGTTCCCTTTTGCCTTGAATTTCATATCAAACCGTGTTTGTTTCACCTCTTGGATGTTTCTGTAACAGATGACATGCCATTAATTGTGTCAGTCACCTCTTTCCAGGCCTTGCTGGTCTCTGTCTTGTCCCTAGACTACTAAAAAGAAGCAAAATAAAATAGTTTTCCTGCTAAACCAATTGGTCAGGAGGTTGAGATACCGCTGTACCTAAATAACGGATGTGAGTTGTAATGAACATAACTGTGGTCATTGTACAATTTATGACCAACTCACATATTTTGTTGTGGGATTTTATTTTAATACAAATGTGGCTGTTAATTCTTAATCTTCATAATTGACTTAAGAAAATACAAAGATACACAAATTAACAAAGTGAAATGTTCTTCAGGCTTTTTCACAGCGTCGGTGAGAGGAGCGTACCACTTTGAGTTCTACATTGGTGGAGGTGGACATTCTTCACATGCTACCGGTGCTGTGCTGGTCAAGAACGGAGAACATGTTTTTATGGCGTATGAACATCAGACTTCAGGGTTTGCAAATGCTGCTAATGGTGTCACGTTGTTATTAGAGGTTGGAGATGTTGTGTTTTTGCGTCAGAGGGAGAACACAAGGATTTATGATAGTGAAAATCGCTATACTACCTTCAGTGGTCACCTGGTTTTTATCATGTGAACAGATGCAGTTTCTGGTTTTTCTTCAGCTCTCTTAATGTCATGTCATTACTTACCTGAATTCAAGATAGTTTTTGTTGTTGTTCTATCTCACAATGTTAGATTCCCTCCCGTTATAATTTATCTTATGTCTGTATAAATGTCTCTGTTGGACACCTACTGACATCCTGACCTGCAGTCCCACCCTCTGACCACCTCAGTGTCTGCTGTCTACACCTGTTTACATAGTCGTCTCTGTAGAGGTTCTTTTCAATCAACTGTCTAAACATCTTCCTAGATGGTGAATGCAATATTTTTGTATAATGCCTTAAATTAAAGCTGTAAGTCGATCAAGCCTTCTGTCACATCTGGATTGTTTCATTTCAATTTCAATGTGGTGCTGTATAAAGATTTCAAATATATAGAGTTGTAAAAAACAACAACAAGACAACGTGCAAATCAACTGCGTCAATGCTTTTCTCGTCACTGTTTGGAAAAAACTCCCAGCCTGCTGCTGCTGGAGTGTTCACATCAACATTCAGCTCCTCAACCTCGTGTGGAAACAAATCTTGCTGGACCGTCTGATATGCTGAGAGTTTACAAGATTTTAAACTCGCCGTACACGTTTGGTCAAGTGCAATACTGCCAAGTCCTCGCTATTTGGTAGCAGACAACATCAAATAAGTCTGAGGTCTGGTTTATTGTTTGGAAAACTAATCCACAATGCTGTCTGTTATGATTGAAAAACGTTGTTTTTCGACTCAAAACAATAAAAAGTACACTCCAAAATGTATGGAAATAATACTTGTTGCTCTTTTCTTATCTTATCCGGAACCACGGCGTTCATTTCATTGTTATGCGGATGATACTCAGATGTATGTGTCTATGAGGCCAGATGAAACAGGACCATTAGCCAAACTTCAGGTGTACCTTAAGGACATCAAGGACAGGATGTCTACTATTTATTTTGCTCCTAAATTCTGATAAAACAGAGGTTATTGTTTTTATTCCCAAACACCTTAGGAAGGGATTAGATGGTGTTGCGATGGCCTCCAATACAACTGTGCGAAACCTTGGTGTTATTGTCAATCAGGATTTGTCATTTAAACAGCATATTAATCAGGTTTGTAAGACTGAGAAGTAAGATTAGAAAAGTGTCATACAAATGCAGACTATTTTCTACCATCCAGTAGTGGTTCCTGCTTTGAGTCAAATGTCTGAC
Source organism: Xenentodon cancila (assembly GCA_014839995.1). Taxonomy (NCBI): domain Eukaryota; kingdom Metazoa; phylum Chordata; class Actinopteri; order Beloniformes; family Belonidae; genus Xenentodon; species Xenentodon cancila. Next base: position 22,566,473 of record CM026204.1, on the reverse strand, counting down.
CTGTTTTCCACCCAGACAATCCTGCACCCGGAAGCACTTCTGAAAACAACCAGACAGGCAGATTTAGGAAATAAAAGTCAGGAGGACAGAACGGGGACTTTGATGCGTGGTGGCAAACTTCATCATGTTATCGCTGAAGATAAAGATGCAGCAAACATTCAACCTTTGAAAAAGATTTATGACTTTCAATTTATTTTGTTTCAACAGATTTAATAAGAAGTCCAAACTAACATGGTTTATCATCTGCACCATTTTATGGTAAAGGAAATAAAATCAGGTAATAATTGATCAGATTGTAACTGATTAATTACCAAATAAAATACTATTTAAGGCTGAGTTCACACAGACTGCAGCTAGTAACATTCAGACAAAAACTAAAACCATGTTTCTTCCACTGCTGCTGCTGATCTGCTCTCTCTCTGCAGCCCAGATTCAAGCAGAGTTTGACAATCAAATTGGAGAAAATTTAAGACAAACTGAGTCGACAGGAAGAGAACCGGGACATGTCTCTAAGCAACAACAAACGTGTACGGTTGATATCCATGCAGTCCTGCGAGAGATGAGCGGCTTGTTGGCTGGACTGAAGGTTGAGATGACGTACTTGCAGCGTGAAAATGAAGGTATGATTCTTTTTGGTTTACATAATTTAATTGAAAATGTAACCCCTGGAAGTAGTAGCCAAGTGTTACAAAAGTAAGTTGCATCCAGATGCTCCAGATACTGCAGAATTACTGTGTGTGTTTGTGTCGGTGTGTGAATTATAGCACAATCAGCTAAGCTGAATCAACTGGAGTCTCAAAAGACGGAGCTGAAGGTTGAGATGACGTACTTGCAGCGTGAAAATGAAGGTATGATTCTGTGTGGTTTAATGAGACAAGTAATAATATTAAGAATTACTGCCTTGAACTATGAAATTGTGCATGCAAAGGACTGAACTATAAACTAATTGTTTAAATCGTAATTTCTTATTAATTACTTTATTCAATATGCAATTGCTATATCAAATTCTTACATTTTTAATTTTTTTTTCTGTTTTAGAACAGGCAGCTAAGCTGAGAGAACTGGAGTTTCAAAAGACGGAGCTGAAGCAACAGTACCAAGGTATTTGCTGTATATTTAGTAGTACCATAAATAGCATTTAAATTACATTTTAGGGCAATTAGGGCAGTAAAAGGTAGTTATGTATAATAACTTCATTCACATGTATTAATAGCTTTTTTTTGTTCTTTCAGGACATTAAACTTATTGCTTTGAACCACTGATTTTTAAAAAAATTAATTATTGATTTTGCTGTGACTTTGTGTCAGGTTTAAACAACCTAAACATTTATTAAACACACAATAACGAAGAAAGACAAGGCCAGTATTTTTCATTTATCTTGCAAGGAGGACGGACAAAGAAGTACAGCCCCATTTCCACTGATCTCGACTCTTCCCGCACTGCATCTCTGTTGTCCTCCTTTCTTTTTATTGAAAATAAGGAGGTCCCCCAATCACATGAAGATAAGCAGCTTGTAAGAACAACTACAAGATATATTCTGACGTGTACAAACATCCTATAAGACAAGCAGTAAGTGCGTAAACAAAGAAGTGATAAAATAAAAGAGTGTGGTAAATACGAATTACTATATCATTTCCCTCCTGTTTAACACATCTTTGTTTATTTCACGTAGTCCAAGACCACTTCAGACAATTTTCAGTTATGGAGTCATTCTTCATGGGCTCAAAGATATTTACACTGAGAGGGGTTTCTATAAGGCAAAAAGAGGAGAGATATTAATGTCATCTGTATCAGAGTCCAGACTCAAAAGCGGATACATTCTTCCACGGGTGAGATGGCTGTGGTGATCAATCGGTTAAGCAGTGCACGCAGACATCGGAATGCAACAACAACCACACAATGACAGAATTGCTGATGGACACTAGTACAGAAAATACTAAGGGTCGATAATAGCCAAATGTATTCAGCCAGGAGTCCCACATGGAGGTGTCAAACACCGGAGTTCTCCTTCAGCAATTTTGCCATTCAGGGTACACAGCCCTCGTAAGGCTGTGGTAAGCCTCCATCTGCAGCGGCGTTATCAAAAAGAGCAACACTGTTTTCCAAACATGGCACACACACACACCTCCCTTCTCCAGGGCAATCCTGTTCTGGAAAGTCATAAGAGACGTTGCAGACAGCTGTCCAAATACAGCCTCGAACCCGTTTTATGTCCAGCTTTCTAATTTCTGAATATCGTAGTGGATGTAGTTTATTCTGTCTACAGTTTTGTTTAACATGCACCAAACAGAGGACTCAAATCCTGCTGCTATCTGGTCTACAAATTTATACTCATCTGAAACCCTGTGGAAATCTGATGACATCAATGTATGTGGGATCATTGTCAGAGGCCCTAAGTGCGTTAAAAAAGATGTGATAAAATAAAAGGGTGTGTTAAGTACGAAGTACTTCATCACTTTGTCTAACGGTTAATTGTTATGTTGTTTGTGATGTTTCAGATCAGGCAGCTAAGTTGAGAGAACTGGAGCAAAATCAAACGGGTGAGTTTGACAAACTGAAGCAACAGCACCAAGGTGTTTATTTTATTTTAAGTGCAAATGTTATAACACGTTTTAAAGAAATAATACTCTGAAAATCAGAATTGGCTAAAATATATAGAAAGGTTTTAATATATCTCATAATTAAACAAAATCCAGGTCTTCAGTCAAAATGATTATTTATTATAACAGTGACAACTGAGTATTTCAACCAAAAAACTGATTTCCAGTAACTACAATGACTATTCTCACATTGAATCTCTCCTTTGATGACAATAAATCCAGAACAGGCAGATGAACTGCTTACCATTAAAGCCAGAACAAACACAACAGAAAACCAAGTGAATGCTTTGACAAGAGAAGGAGAAGGTTTGTGAATTTCAAAATAAGATCAGTATTGATACATCTTGAACATCTTTCACTGTAATCTAATTGTGTCACCTGTGTTTTTCTCTTTCAGTGAAACGAGTGGCTTTCTCAGCATCTTTGGTCAGTTAAGGCGAAACAATTATTGGACCATTTAACGCACTCACGAACCTGGTCTTCAGAAACGTAGTTACAAATGTTGGAAATGCCTATAACCCAAACACAGGTACTCAAATTTATGCATTTAAAAACACAGATTTTTGAAAGAATGTATTTATTGAATTGTTTTGTCCCATGTAATCTCAGAAGAAAATGTGCAATAGATGTGTTCACAGCTCCAAATCTAGTAGTGTCATAATCCATAACAGATGTAAGTTTCAATCTGAAGGTAACTGTAGTCATTGTACAATGTTTGTGCAAACTACATATTTTGTTGTGGTATTAGATTTTGTTAATATATTTGACTTTTTGTAATATACATTACTAAAAAAGAATATGCACAAATAAACAAAATGAAATGTTCCACAGGGTTTTTCATAGCACCGGTGAGAGGAGCCTACCACTTTGAGTTCTACATTTATGGACATGGACATTCTTCACATCCAACTGCTGCTGTGCTGGTCAAGAATGGAGATCACGTTTTTATTGGATATGAACATCAGAGTTCAGGGTCTGTTAAACCAGCTAATGGTGTCACATTGTTGTTAGAGGTAGGTGATGTTGTGTTTTTGCGTCAGTGGGTGAACACAAGGATTCATGACAGTTATAATCACCATACTACCTTCAGTGGTCACCTGGTTTTTATCATGTGAGAGTAAACAGTTTTCTTTTGTTCTCTGACAGCCATGCAGTTGTTGTATATCAGAATGTATTGATGTCTCTCAGTTTTCTAATCCACCCAAACACAATTATCAGTAGAAAATCATTAACAGGTTTCATCACATGACTTTTCTGACTGAACTGTAACAGTGATGGATTGTTTTTTCTAAATTAAAGATGAATGTGGATGACCGTGTGAATTATTTTTTAAGTAAACTAAAACCATCCTTCAGTTTCTTCAACACATGTGCTATAATGTTATTTAAATCATGGTTGTACACTTGTATTTGGTATTTGTCAAATGTTACATCCAGTCTAGTAGTCCTAAAAGGACATCATGTGAATGAGGCTCCATCCTCAAATCTAAAACTGTGAGTAAACTTCACCAGTTTGAAAAGTAATATTAATTGAGCTCACAAGCACTTTGTCAAGAAACTGTAAAGTTAAGACTTCAGGGTGGATCAAGGCCAAAATAACAAAGAAAACAGAACCCAAACTTAAATAAACCAAAAGACAATGACTTACGAGGCATCCTAAGAACAGAGCATCCAGCGTAGCAGAGCTAATGTAAGTTATGTAAATGGGGATGGCCAAAGGAGCGATGACTACCAACCACTGGGATTCCTCTGTTGTGCTGGCTCCAGGCAATCAGACGAGACATACTGGGGATGTGGGGGCGAGAACGCCTTTCTGTGCTCATGCTGGGTAGGGATCAGCAGCAGGCCCCATTACCGTTTCCTTCGTTCTTTCTTCTCTTGTTCTAGATTTGGTTTCTGCAGTGTAAACAGAACAAATGAACTAGTTTATTTGTAGTACTGACAACATGATGAAGAATAGTGAACATCCCACACTGAACAAATCCTTTTGTCGTGGAAAAAATCGTTGGTGGAAGAAAGACTACTGTCTTCGTACACTCGTTTATTTTAAAACAGCCGGAAATAAACAGAGTGGAGGGTTCTGCAGAAGTCCTCCCGCTAAATGAAGGGAGGCGTCTTTTATACAGAAGGCATGAATTTCAAGACAAAGGCATATACATTAAAAAAGGCTCTTGCGCTTTACAGTGAGGGCGCGCTCATTTCATGACAAAGGGGGTTTGGCTGGGTGACGGGTGCGCGCTCATTTCATGACGAAGGTGTTTGCTCCGCGTCCGAAGCGCACACATTCCATAACAAAGGGGTTTGCTCCGTGTCCGAAGCGCACACATTCCATGACAAAGGGAGCATATGTTCCACGTCTGGGCATACCTGTTTTCGTGACAAAGAGATATGCATTTTACAATAGACGTGTCTTCTGACCGGCAGTCCTTGTGGCGACGTTCTTTTGTTCACGACGCCAATAGTACGGAGAAGGTGTCATTTATCAGGCTGGAGTCAGGATGTGAAGTGGTGTGTGGGGAGGGGGGGGAGTCTGCTTCCTCATGTAGGGGGAGTTGGTCAAAAGAAAAGCTGCATCCAAAGAATTACAAAGAAAGTAAGGAGTGTAATATAAAATTTCCACCACACTTCCCTTCTCTTGATCCTGTATCGATCACCATGATTGGTAAACAATACTCGAAGAATCGGGACGACGAAGAGGATGGCTATGAGGATGAGGCAGCTGGTGGCGTTTTCTAGAGACCATTCCAGGTCCCATTTGGGGTGTCAGGGGTGTGGTTGATCCATGTCAGGGGCTAGCGGTGGAACTTGGCATGTTACTGTTGCAGTGGGACACTATTTCATTCCGCACTGATCTTGCTAGTGAGCGACGACCTTACGGCGGTGTAGTCTGTGTCTGGTTGGTTGAAGTTGGGCGACTGGTCAGGAGGAGGAGTGATCTTCTTGCAGTGTGAGGCATGAATCCAGGTGGCTCTCTCAGCAATCTTGACAGCAGTTTGTGTGGTCAGGAGGATCTGGAACGGGCCAACCCAGCGCTGATGGTTTCACTTCTGTCTTTTGAAACTTCAGCACAAAGTCACCAGGGACCAGGGTGTGGAGTTGTCCTTCAGCAGGGCTCGGGAGGGCAGCAGCAATCTAAAAATGAATGTCTGAGAGGGCTTTTGAAAGGTTAGCACAGTAAGTTAGCATGTTGGCTTCACACAGGGCTGTGTCGGAAGGAGGAGCTGTGGGGGGTTTCAAGCCCACATTAGGAGGAGTTGCAAACAGGATTTCATTGCAGCTGCGTCAGCACGTGCGTTACCTACAGAAACAGGGGCAGGGGAGTTAGTGTGAGCAGAACATTTGCAGACAGCAATTCGTTTTGGGAGAAGGATGGAGTCTAGTAAATCTGCAACCAAAGAGTGGGTTAAAATTGGTTTCCATTCAGATTTGAGGAATCCGCTGTGTTTCCAGAGCTGACCATAGTCGTGAATGATGCCAGAACCATATCTGGAATCCGTCCAGATGGTGGCTGATTTGTTTGCGGCGAGAATGCAGGCACGTGTTAAAGCAACGAGTTCAGCGACCTGTGCAGAGTAATGGCAAGACAGAGGTGCGGTCTCTACAATGTCATGGTCTGAACAGACAGCATAACCGGTACGGCAGTTACCGGTGGCGGGGTCACGAGAGGCGGAGCCATCGACATGTAGGATTAAGTCAGGGTTGTCAAGGGGGAGGTCAGATAAGTCAGGTCGGGGAGTGCAGGAGAGAGAAAGTTCAGTCACACAGTCATGAGGCTCTCCATACTATCAGGGACTCACAGTTTTTATGAGGCCTACATCATATTTATGAGTGGTCCAGACAGAAGGCGGTATTGAATTCAAATCAGGGGTGGAGTCAGGGGAGTTGAGAAGTGAAAGAATAGGACCTAGAGGAGAAGCTTTCAAACCACAAAATTTTAGACATGCCAGTTGATGGGAACAGGTGGTTTTTGAAAGCAGTGTGGAAGAAGAAAAAGAACATCAATGGATTTGGGGTGGGGGTCCAATCGGTAGTTAAGTTGCAGGATCGAGTCCAGGGTCCCAAATTCTTCCATTGGTTAGTTTTAGACTTAGCTAGGGAGATGTGGGGATCACTGTCAGGTACCTTAAAAAATGTGGATAGTAGGGGGGTGAGGGAGACAGAAAGAGCGCTGCGCGTTGCAGACCAGTAAAGGCTGCATGTTTGCAAAACATCAGTTAGATCCAAGAAGGACTGCTGTTCAAACTCGGAGTCAGGTTCTGATGTTATCCAAACGGTACAATGAACATTTTGTGGTCTCATGAAAACAACAGTTCGTGGAACTCTAGCTTTTGCCATGGTAATTAGGGGCTGGGATTCGTCTACAGAAATCCACCGTTGATATACAAGGGTGGGAGGAGAAGTCATGATCTCCTTCGTCATTGTGTAGGAACAGGTGGTAGGAGAAATTACCTTCATGCCTTCAGGGGAGGAACGGAGCCCGAGGCCTAAAGATAGCATGAGGTCACGGCCCAGCAGATTAAAAGGGCAGCACTGTGATAACAGGAAAGAGTGTTTTAATGGGGGGAGATTATCAACAGAGCAAGATAGAGGGACTGTAAAGTGTTCTTTTATTTCTGTGCCACTAGCACCCAAAGAGTAAAGAAATTTACCACTAAGTTTAGTACCAGGCAAATCAGCTGATTTAACCACTGAAAAAGTTGCACCAGATTCCACAATAAAAACAATATTTTTTACCAGCAACTGTCATTTTAAACAGAGGAAGATTTAAAATGTTTTCTTCAGTTGGGCAATGAAATAATGTGTGTGTGTATGTGTATGTGTGTGTGTGTGTGTGAGATCGTGATCTTATCTGTTTGTTGGGGGGGTTCCTCCTCCGACGTGCCCACCGGATCTACACCCCGCTTCGCCTTTCAGTCCGAATAATGAGTTTTAGAGTGCTCTCCTCTTTGGTCTCTATAGTTGCCTCTTTTTCTGCGCTTGTGTGGTTTTAATAAGCAGGTGTTGGTTCAGTGTCCCTTTTTTTTTTTTTTTTTTTTTACAGTAGCAGCAGGTGTCACTTGAGCGGTTGGGTGGGTTTGGGGGACTGATCGGTGCAGGAAAGAAATCCGGCAGGAGAGTCAGTGGATGCTGTAGGACCGTGGAGCAGGCGCAGCTGGGCTCGGTGGTTTATGTCATCTTTCTCCTTTTTGTCGGTCGTTTCCTGGTCTTTAAGTCTTTTTTGCTGATGGTCAGCGTGTCTCAGGATGTCATCTAGACGCATGGAAGCTTTCTGCCACCCGATGCAGGAGTCTTTTGTCATGGCACTCAGGGGACTCAGAAGTCCATTCAGGAAGCTCTGTTTGAGGTGGCTCTCATAGGGGGTCATGATGGGGCCGGGGTAGGGATCAGGCTTAGTCATTCCACTGTAATCATCTTGGATCGACTGGAGACGGAGAAGGTAGTTGTCCACCTCCTCTCCCTCTTTTTGGGTGCACGCTGTGATCTTTGACAGGTCACACGCGATTGGGAAGCTATCTCGGAGGGCTTGGAGGAAGTTAGTGACCCAATTTCTGTAGTCAATGTCGTCTGCGATGTCACCATCACGTAGGTTGACTGTGGTCCAGTTTGGAGTTGCAGGTTGACGGTGATGGAGGAATTGTGGCTTCAGCAGGGCAAACTGAGCTGGGGTGAGAAGGTTGAGGAGAACTCTGGACATTTCAGAGGATGTGGGGACATAGTCTCTGATGAAGTCTTTAAATGCATTGGCAAGGGCTTGTCCGCCCTTTTCTGGCTTTGGTAGGTGTTTAGAGGCCACGATGATGTCATCCACAGTCCAGGGACGGTAAACATAGGCGGATAGCCCTTGTGGTCCGGCAACCTGAACCATGGGGGCAGTGAACACCTTATTTGTGGCTGAGCGTAGGTGCATTGGTGAAGGGGGGGGGGGGGGGGGGGGGGGGGGGCGGTTTTAGAGTTTTGAAAAGAATTTCAGAGTTATTGGGTTGGATATCGGGGATGAGGGATGAGTGTCCAGTAGGTGATGACAGAGAGGAGGTGGGAGGTCTCAGGGACGTGTGGGTTTGGTCTGCAGTAGGAGTAGAGGAGGAGGAGCCGTCTGCCGACGAATCAGGGGCTAGGCCACGTCTGGTCGTTCCCGTCTGCTGGTGTAGAGGGTGGTGGTTGGTAAGGCGGAGGGGTGGAGTCCAGTGAGGCGTCGACTGAGGATCCCCACAGGCCCTGCATAGAGGGATAGAAAAACTACTAACAGTGTTATCATTCTTTGCATCAGTTTCGTTAAGTTCCCTTTTTTTTTTTTTTTTTACATGCTTCTTGGCGTTCACGCTTATCACACTCAGTTTCTCACAATATCAAGCATTCATCCATTCTTATCATTTGTTGGACATCGTGTGATTTGACTTTTTTGTTAGTGCTTAGTTGCCGGTTTCTATCCTCAGTTAACTTTTCACGCAATTGTTTTAGTTAAATTGCACTCAGAGATCCCCCTTCAGGGAAAATATCACTCCAATTATCACTCCAATAGTAGACAAATTCACATGAATCTTTCCCGTATTTGTCTTTCATAAATATAATTAAATTCGAATTTGTTTTGTTCTTGTTTTTTTTTTTTTTTTTTTTTTGTTAATTTGGTTAATTTTCTGGTTGCTGTGCCTTATTGTTAACATGTTACCCATGCCTCTTAACCTGATCTCGTGACGTCACCTCACAGGACTAAATGCACATTAAGCTCACGGGACTAGGAGTTCGATCTTGTCTTAGCTAAAGGCTCACAATATACTATTATGTGCGCGTTTACAACCCGATCTCGCCTCAGCTCACGGGACTTCAAAAAATTGGTCTCGCCTCAGCGCCGACTCACAACTCGGGTGCCGCTAGAATAACTTGGTTTTGGCCTCCTGGAAGTTATGGTACGTTATGTCCCGAGTATCCAGGATATGAGAGAAAAGAAAACAAAAAAACAATAAAAATAATCTCTTCTCTTCGACACCAAAACCTTGTTATCTGAACATACAGAGCTTGATCGGATGTAAATCAATGTTTGAGCTGGTTTTTGTTCATCAGTTCACTGATTCAATCCGATCTCATTCTGATGCGCGCAAATACCCGATCTTGCTTAAGTGCTATGATCGCATTTTTCAGCAATCTCTTTCAGAACATCAACCAGAAAATTAATGAAGACAGTTGACTATAAAATTATAAAAAAATCTTCGTTTCATTTAGGTTTTAGAATTTGGAATAAATTTGTCTTATCCTATGGGCTCCAATCTGAGCCTTTTAATCCTTTGGATAGAATTGGAAGAAAAATACTTCTCACCGTTTACTTTTCCCAGAGCGAGTTCGGAGATGCCGTCACGGTCGACTGAGATCTCAGGTAGAAGTCCTCTCTCTCAGAAATGCTAAGCGAGGTAATGAGGATGAATCTCTGTAGATTCAGGTGGCCAACCCGTCATCCAGATCTCAGCGGCCCGCTTGGCATCCCACTTCTGACACCAAATTGTCGTGGAAAAAATAGTCGGTGGAAGAAAGAGTAAAAAGTCTACTGTTTTCGTACACTCGTTTATTTGAAAACAACCGGAAATAACGAGCGGAGGTTCTGCAGAAATCCTGCCGCTCACTGAAGGGAGGCCTCTTTTATACAGAAAGCATGAATAAAAAGACAAAGACATATACATTAAAGAAGGGGCTCGCGCTTTACAGTGAGGACGCGCTCATTTCATGACAAAAAGGGGGGTTTGGCTGGGTGACGGGTGCGCGCTTATTTCATGACGGGGGTGTTTGCTCCGCGTCTGGAGTGCGCACAGTCCATAACAAAGGCTTTTGTTCCGTGTCCGGAGCGCACTCATTCATAACAAAAGCTTTGCTTCGTGTCCGGAGCACACACATTCATTCACGTCTCGTAAATTAAAGGTGTAAGTCGATCAACCCTTCTGTCACATCTGGATTGTTTCATTTCCATTTCAATGTGGTGCTGTATAAAGATTACAAATATATAGAGTTGTAAAAAACAACAACAAGACAACGTGCAAATCAACTGCGTCAATGCTTTTCTCGTCACTGTTTGGAAAAAAATCCCAGCCTGCTGCTGCTGGAGTGTTCACATCAACATTCAGCTCCTCAACCTCGTGTGGAAACAAATCTTGCTGGACCGTCTGATATGCTGAGAGTTTACAAGATTTTAAACCCGCCGTACACATTTGGTCAAGTGTAATACCGCCAAGTGCTCGCTGTTTGGTAGCAGACAACATCAAATAAGTCTGAGGTCTGGTTTATTGTTTGGAAAACTAATCCACAATGCTGTCTGTTATGATTGAAAAATGTTGTGTTTCGACTCAAAACAATAAAAAGTACACTCCAAAATGTATGGAAATAATACTTGTTGCTCTTTTCTTATCTTATCCGGAACCACGGCGTTCATTTCATTGTTATGCTAATGATACTCAGCTGTATTTGTCTATGAGGCCAGATGAAACAGGACCATTAGCCAAACTTCAGGTGTACCTTAAGGACATCAAGGACAGGATGTCTACTATTTATTTTGCTCCTAAATTCTGATAAAACAGAGGTTATTTTTTTTATTCCCAAACACCTTAGGAAGGGATTAGATGGTGTTGCGATGGCCTCCAATACAACTGTGCGAAACCTTGGTGTTATTGTCAATAAGGATTTGTCATTTAAACAGCATATTAATCAGGTTTGTAAGACTGAGAAGTAAGATTAGAAAAGTGTCAAACAAATGCAGACTATTTTTTCTACCATCCAGTAGTGGTTCCTGCTTTGAGTCAAATGTGTCTGACCTGTTTTCCACCCAGACAATCCTGCACCCGGAAGCACTTCTGAAAACAACCAGACAGGTGGATTGAGGAAATAAAAGTCAGGAGGACAGAACTGGGACTTTGATGCGTGGTGGCAAACTTTATCATGTTATCGCTGAAGATAAAGATGCAGCAAACATTCAACCTTTGAAAAGGACACTAGGATAGAAATTTATGACATTCATTTTATTTTGTTTCAACAGATTTAATAAGAAGTCCAAACTAAGTCCGAAGCCTTTATGCCATCTGTGACACACTGACCTCTCCACTACTTGTCACAATAGAGTTGAAGGTAAACTAGGCAGAGTATCCAAAACTTCCAACAGTTGTTGGTAGAAATTGAGGAGAGAGAAGAACCTGAGGTGACTCCTGATAACATCAGCGTCAACTTTGGGATGTCGCCCATCTGGTTTCAGTAACATTATGTGGATGTAGAGAAATGTGTCCTTTTGCCTTGAATTTCATATCAAACCGTGTTTGTTTCACCTCTTGGATGTTTCTGTAACAGATGACATGCTATTAATTGTGTCAGTCACCTCTATGTTGTCCTCACTACAGTGTAGGGACTGTAGCTATACAACAAGCTAAACTTGTGCTTGCAGAAATGAAGAGGAGTCGTGGTAAGTTATACTTTTCCCTTTACTGTGGCTCTCTGCATCATTTCACACAGACAGAGTGAAAACTGTAACAAACGGAACACAAAATTACTATCGTAACGTGTATAAACATTTCTTCTTACAGCAAACACATGCATGTTAACGCTAACTAGTTGTACTCACAACATTGCCTCTGCTGCATTACCGCGTGGATGCTCTGGATTTTAAAGCATACGTCTGATCTGCTCGGTAACACGCGGTGAATACCCGGGAAATAACAAAAATGCACTACAAAATAAAAGTCACCCTTTCAAAGTAAAATACAAACTAACATTTTGTCTTGAAGACAACACAACCTCTTTCCAGGCCTTGCTGGTCTTGTCCCTAGACTACTAAAAAGAAGCAAAATAAAATAGTTTTCCTGCTAAACCAATTGGTCAGGAGGTTGAGATACCGCTGTACCTAAATAACGGATGTGAGTTGTAATGAACATAACTGTGGTCATTGTACAATTTCTGACCAACTCACATATTTTGTTGTGGGATTTTATTTTAATACAAATGTGGCTGTTAATTCTTGATCTTCTAGTGAAATGTTCTTCAGGCTTTTTCAAAGCGCCGGTGAGAAGAGCGTACCACTTTGAGTTCTACATTGGTGGAAGTGGACATTCTTCACATGGTGCTGGTGCTGTGCTGGTCAAGAACGGAGAACATGTTTTTATGGCGTATGAACATCAGACTTCAGGGTTTGCAAATGCTGCTAATGGTGTCACGTTGTTATTAGAGGTGGGAGATGTTGTGTTTTTGCGTCAGAGGGAGAACACAAGGATTTATGATAGTCAAAATCGGTATACAACCTTCAGTGGTCACCTGGTTTTTATCATGTGAACAGATGCAGTTTCTCATTTTTCTTCAGCTCTCTGAATGTCATGTCATTACTTACCTGAATTCATGATGGTCTATCTTGTTGTTCTATCTCACAATGTTAGATTCCCTCCCTGTATAATTTATCTTATGTCTGTATAAATGTCTCTGTTGGACACCTACTGACATCCTGACCTGCAGTCCCACCCTCTGACCACCTCAGTGTCTGCTGTCTACACCTGTTTATATAGTCGTCTCTGTAGACGTTCTTTTCAATCAACTGTCTAAACATCTTCCTAGATGGTGAATGCAATATTTTTGTATAATGTCTTAAATTAAAGCTATAAGTCGATCAACCCTTCTGTCACATCTGGATTGTTTCATTTCCATTTCAATGTGGTGCTGTATAAACATTTCAAATATATAGAGTTGTAAAAAACAACAACAAGACAACGTGCAAATCAACTGCGTCAATGCTTTTCTCGTCACTGTTTGGAAAAAACTCCCAGCCTGCTGCTGCTGGAGTGTTCACATCGACATTCAGCTCCTCAACCTCGTGTGGAAACAAATCTTGCTGGACCGTCTGATATGCTGAGAGTTTACAAGATTTTAAACCCGCCGTACACGTTTTGTCAAGTATAATACCTCCAAGTCCTTGCTAATTGGTAGCTGACAACGTCAAATAAGTCTGAAGTCTGGTTTTATGTTTGGAAAACTAATCCACAATGCTGTCTGTTATGATTGAAAAACGTTGTGTTTCGACTCAAAACAATAAAAAGTACACTCCAAAATGTACGAAAATAACACTTGTTGCTCTTTTCTCATCTCATCCGGAACCACGGCGTTTATTTCATTGTTATGCTGATGATACTCAGATGAATTTGTCTACGAGGCCTGATGAAACATCATCATTAGCTAAACTTCAGGTGTACCTTAAGGACATCAAGGACAGGATGTCTACTATTTTTTTTGCTCCTAAATTCTGATAAAACAGAGGTTATTGTTTTTATTCCCAAACATCTTAGGAAGGGATTAGATGGTGTTGCGATGGCCTCCAATACATCCATCCATCCATCCATCCATCCATCCATCCATCCATCCATCCATCCATCCATCCATCCATCCATCCATCCATCCATCCATCCATCCATCCATCCATCCATCCATTATCTTTACCCTTTATCTGTTTCCGGATCACGGGGGTCTGTCAGAGCCTATCCCGACGCATAGTAGGCGAAAGGCAGGGGCACACCCTGGACAGGTCACCAGTCTATCCAGGGCCACATAGAAGACAAACAAGCAATCACCCTCACATTCACACCTAGGGAGAATTTAGAATGATCAATTAACCTACCCTGCATGTTTTTGGACAGTGGGAGGAAGATGGGGTACCCGGAGGGAACCCACGCAAGCACGGGGAGAACATGCAAACTCCACACAGAAAGACCCACCAGTCCAGGAATTAAACCAGGAACCTTCTTGCTGTGAGGCAACAGTGCTGACCACTAAGCCACCGTGCTGCCCGCCTCCAATACAACTGTGCGAAACCTTGGTGTTATTGTCAATCAGGATTTGTCATTTAAACAGCATATTAATCAAGTTTGTAAGACTGAGAAGTAAGATTAGAAAAGTGTCAAACAAATGCAGACTATTTTCTACCATCCAGTAGTGGTTCCTGGTTCAAGTGTCTGACCTGTTTTCCACCCAGACAATCCTGCACCCGGAAGCACTTCTGAAAACAAACAGACAGGCGGATTGAGGAAATAAAAGGCCGGAGGACAGAACGGGGACTTTGATGCGTGGTGGCAAACTTCATCATGTTATCGCTGAAGATAAAGATGCAGCAAACATTCAACCTGTGAAAACAATTTATGACTTTCATTTCATGTTGTTTCAACAGAATTAAGAACAAGTTCAAACTAACATGGTTTATCATCTGCACCATTTCATGATAAAGGAAATAAAATCAGGTAATAATTGATCAGATTGTAACTGATTAATTACCAAATAAAATACTATTTAAGGCTAAGTTCACACAGACTGCAGCTAGTAACATTCAGACAAAAACTATAACCATGTTTCTTCCACTGCTGCTGCTGATCTGCTCTCTCTCTGCAGCCCAGATTCAAGCAGAGTTTGAAAATCAAATTGGAGAAAATTTAAGACAAACTGAGTCGACAGGAAGAGAACCAGGACATGTCTCTGAGCAACAACAAACGTGTACGGTTGATATCCATGCAGTCCTGCGAGAGATGAGCGGCTTGTTGGCTGGACTGAAGGTTGAGATGACGTACTTGCAGCGTGAAAATGAAGGTATGATTCTGTGTGGTTTAATTTGACAAATAATAATATTAGGAATTACTGCCCTGAACTACTGAAATTATGCTTGCAAAGAAGATTAGTATTATTATCTCTTTTTATGCATTGTGTTTTAGAACAAGAGAGAAAGACCAGAGAATTGGAGCAGCAGTACCAAGGTATAGTCACATGAAAATGAAAAAACAATTTATTTCACTTTAGAAGTTTTAAGATTCAGGACGTTATTTAAATGAAAACATAACCGATGTAAGTAGTAGCCAAGTGTTTTACAAATGTAAGTTGCATCCAGATGCTGCTAATCAAATGAATTTAACTGAACATCAGTAACTGTGTGAGCACCTCTATTAAAACAGAGGTTGTTTACTGTTTGCTGATCTGGATCATTTGGGTCTGTGTTAAAGACATCAGCAATGACTGTGAAGATGGAGTTGTTCCTGCCAAACAAAGTATTAAGGTCTATATATGCATTGTTCTACCAAAGTGGAGAAGCTTGACCTTAATGCACAGCTCTATGTGTGAGAACCAAACAGAGCAGCTGAAACGCCTCATATCAGTTGTGATGCACTGTCAGGTTTAAACGACCTAACATTTATTAAACACACAATAAGGAAGAAAGAAAAAGTCAGTAAGTTTTTCATTCATCAGCACGGAGGACGGACAGAGAACTCGCCACATCTCCGCTGCTCTCGTCTCTGTCCTTTTTTTTGTCCTCTGTGCTTTTATTGAAAATAAGGAGGTCACAGACGACATGTAGATAAGCAACTTGTACAAGATATATATTCTGATGTGTACAATTATCTTATATGACAAGCAGAGTACAGTGCGTAAAATAACAATGAGATTAAACAAAGAGTGTGTTAAAGTTTAACCCTATCATGCACAGAGGTGAAAAGTCCAGTTCCTGTTATGTTTTGCAGCAACAGCACCTGTAACCCAGATTTACAACTTTTCTGTTTAAAGAGTTTAAAATCTAGAGTCAAAAATATGACATTAATTCCATCGTCCAACATGTGATTCTTCCAGCATCTATGGATTCAGAGTTTTTCCACCAATATGTAAGAGAATGATAAAACCGTACAGAAGCTGTTAACCCCAAGTTATTGCTCCTATTGCAAGGTTTTGACTCAGAGGGTGCACTTAATTTTTATACTGCAGAATTACTGTGTGTGTTTGTGTCGGTGTGTGAATTATAGCACAATCAGCTAAGGTGAATCAACTGGAGTCTCAAAAGACAGAGCTGAAGCAACAGTACCAAGGTAAAATCTGTATATTTAGTAGTGACAAAAATAGTATTTTAATGTGATATTAGCACAATTAAGGCAGTAAAAAGCAGTTTTATACTTATATTAATATATAATTATCTTTATTCAGATGTATTCATTTTTAGTAATGGATTGTAAACTAATTGGTTAAACCACAATTTCTTATTTTTTACTTTATTCAATATGCAATTGCTTTATCAAATTATTATGTTTTAATTTTTGTATCTGTTTTAGAACAGGCAGCTAAGCTGAGAGAACTGGAGTCTCAAAAGACAGAGCTGAAGCAACAGTACCAAGGTAAAATCTGTATATTTAGTAGTGACAAAAATAGTATTTTAATGTGATATTAGCACAATTAAGGCACTAAAAAGCAGTATTCATATATCCATCCATCCATCCATCATCTAACCATACATCCATCCATCCATCCATCCATC
This sequence comes from Xenentodon cancila, assembly GCA_014839995.1. NCBI lineage: Eukaryota > Metazoa > Chordata > Actinopteri > Beloniformes > Belonidae > Xenentodon > Xenentodon cancila. The sequence continues at coordinate 22,549,587 of CM026204.1, read as the reverse complement.
CATCCATCCATCCATCCATCCATCCATCCATCCATCCATCCATCCATCCATCCATCCATCATCTTTCGTTTATCCGGGTCGCGGGAGCAGAATTTATTCATATATAATTATCTTAACTCAGATGTAATTATATGTTTTTAATTATGGGCTGTAAACTAATAGTTTAAACCACAATTTCTTATTATTTAATTTATTCAATATGCAATTGCTTTATAAAATTATTATGTTTACATTTTTTTATCTGTTTTAGAACAGGCAGCTAAGCTGAGAGAACTGGAGTTTCAAAAGACGGAGCTGAAGCAACAGTACCAAGGTAAACTCTGTATATTTAGTAGTACCATAAATAGCATTTAAATTACATATTAGAACAATTAGGATACTAAAAGGTAGTTATGTATAATAACTACATTCACATGTATTAGTTGTTTTTTTTTTCGTGACATTAAACCATTTGCTTTAAACCACTGATTTTTATTGAATTACTTATTGATTTTGCTGTGACTTTGTTAAACTGTTAATTGTTATGTTGTTTCTGATGTTTCAGATCAGGCAGCTAAGCTGAGAGAACTGGAGCAAAATCAAACGGTTGAGTTGGACAAACTGAAGCAACAGCACCAAGGTGTTTATTTTATTTTAAGTGCAAATGTAATAACATGTTTTAGAGAATAAATACTCTGAAAATCAGAATTGGCTACAATATGTAGAAAGCTTTTAATAAATTTCATAATTAAACAAATTCCAGGTCTTCAGTCAAACTGAACATTTATTATAAAAGTGACAATTGAGTATTTCAACCAAAAAACTGATTTCCAGTAACTACAATGACTATTCTCACATTGAATGTCTCTTTTGATGACAATAAATCCAGAACAGGCAGATGAACTGCTTACCATTAAAGCCAGAACAAACACAACAGAAAACCAAGTGAATGCTTTGACAAGAGAAGGAGAAGGTTTGTGAATTTCAAAATAAGATCAGTATTGATACATCTTGAACATCTTTCACTGTAATCTAATTGTGTCACCTGTGTTTTTCTCTCTCAGTGAAACGAGTGGCTTTCTCAGCATCTTTGGTCCTTTCAGGGTCAGAAACTATTGGACCATTTAACGCACACACGAACCTGGTCTTCAGAAACGTAGTTACAAATGTTGGAAATGCCTATAACCCAAACACAGGTACTCACATTTATATTTAAAAACACAGATTTTTGAAAGAATGTATTTATTGAATTGTTTTGGCCCATGTAATCTCACAAGAAAATGTGCAATAGATGTGTTTAGAATTCCAAATCTAGTAGTGTCATAATTCATAACAGATGTAAGTTGCAATCTGAAGGTAACTGTAGTCATTGTACAATGTTTGTGCAAATTACATATTTTGTTGTGGTATTAGATTTTGTTAATATATTTGACTTTTTGTAATATATATTACAAAAAAATAATATGCACAAATAAACAAAATGAAATGTTCCACAGGGTTTTTCGTAGCACCGGTGAGAGGAGCCTACCACTTTGAGTTCTACATTTATGGACCTGGACATCCTTCACATGGAACTGGTGCTGTGCTGGTCAAGAATGGAGATCACATTTTTATTGGATATGAACATCAGACTTCAGGGGCTGTTAATCCTGCTAATGGTGTCACATTGTTGTTAGAGGTTGGAGATGTTGTGTTTTTGCGTCAGTGGGCGAACACAAGGATTCATGACAGTTATAATCACCATACTACCTTCAGTGGTCACCTGGTTTTTATCATGTGAGAGTAAACAGTTTTCTTCTGTTCTCTGACAGCCATGCGGTTGTTGTATATCAGAATGTATTGATGTCTCTCAGTTTTTTAATCCACCCAAACACAATTATCAGTAGAAAATCATTAACAGGTTTCATCACATGACTTTTCTGACTGAACTGTAACAGTGATGGATTGTTTTTTCTAAATTAAAGCTGAATGTGGATGACCGTGTGAATTCTTTTTTAAGTAAACTGAAACCATCCTTCAGTTTCTTCAACACATGTGCTATAATGTTAGTTAAATCATGGTTGTACACTTGTATTTGGTATTTGTCAAATGTTACATCCAGTCTAGTAGTCCTAAAAGGACATCATGTGAATGAGGCTCCATCCTCGAATCTCAAACTGTCAGTAAACTTCACCAGTTTGAAAAGTAATATTTTTTGAGTTCACAAGCACTTTGTCAAGAAACTGTAAAGTTAAGACTTCAGGGTGGATCAAGGCCAAAATAACAAAGAAAACAGAACCCAAACTTAAATAAACCAAAAGACAATGACTTACGAGGCATCCTAAGAACAGAGCATCCAGCTGGGCAGAGCTAATGTAATTTATGTTAACGGGGATGCCAAAGAGGCGATGACTGCCAACCACCGGGATTCCTCTGTTGTGCTGGCTCCAGGCAATCAGACGAGACATACTGGGGATGTGGGGGCGAGAACGAGTTTCTGTGCTCGTGCTGGGTAGGGATCAGCAACAGGCCCCTGTACCGTTTCCTTTGTTCTTTCTTCTCTTGTTTTAGATTTGGTCTCTGCAGTGTAAACAGAACAAATGAACCAGTTTATTTGTAGTACTGACAACATGATGAAGAATAGTGAATATCACACACTGAACAAATCCTTTACAACATACTGTACATCACTTACCTCTTCTGATCTTCTTGACTCAATATTGAAATTTTTTAATACTTGCTGTTAAACTCAGATTTAGACTTTTCACATAAAAGCTAGCTGATAACAAAAAAATATTTTTCATATGTTAATGTACCTTTACGTATATAGTCTATAGATGCCTGTCTGAAATTTTATGGTAAAAGCAAGACATTATGTCTTGCGCAAACATTCTCATCGGGCCTGTTACCCAGACCTAAACATGGCTTTCTGTGACCAGTTATTGGATAGATTTGAAACATATTGCTGTTGTTACTGGCATTTGATTTTAATAGAAAAGAAAAAAAAAGTGATCTTGTTTCCTTGTACTAGGAATAATCATGGTCGGTCTGAACCCAAATGTTCTGGTGATCCATCAGACAAACAAATACGATCCCGATTTACAATTCTCACTTTACTTTTTCTATCTGTGTGTCTTTTTGTTTTCAGTTCCCCAGTCTTTAACTTTTCCCTGATCATCTCCATCACCTGCCTCGTGTCCCACTCACCTCCACCTATGAGGAGAGCTTGTACTGGATCTCTGTGTCAGTCAGCCAAAGACGTCTTAGTATTTATAAACTACATAGTGTTTGCATTTTTATATGCTATAAAATTGTGTTTAAGTATTAATTTTTAAAGTGCAATACTTTTTCTAACCAGCCCAACCAAACCTGACCCCAAATAACATAATGTATATTTTTGCTGGTGACTGCAGTTGACCGCTCAGTTCAGATCAGCCAGCTCATCACTGATCCTTTGAAGCTAAAGGTGACAATGGAGTGGAAATATCCTGGAAACAGGAAAAAAAATCAGAGAGGTGGACTATCTTCCTCAACTGATTGGAGGTACATTTCAATTATAATTAATATATATATATATATATATATATATATATATATATATATATATATATATATATATATATATATATATATATATATATATATATATATATATATATATATATATATATATATATATATATAGGCAGCAGATCTGAAGAAACCTCTGACTGAACACACTGTTGAATCAGTGTGTTGTTAAGAGGATAATCACCTGATGTGGTAGGAGACAACGATGGGGCAGCAGCAAGATCCATGACTGAGACACAAAAATGAGACAGCTGAGTTGTGACAGGGATGCTGTGGGTAAAGGAAAGATGGGAGATCTGTGTGGCTGAGGGCAGGAGAGGAGGATGCTGAGCTTGTTTCTGAACTGAACCTGTTCAAAAATGTGTTCAGTTCACTGGCTCCATCCAGACTTCCATCTGGTCTTCAAGCAAGAGGTGACAATGGAAAGGACATATCCTGAAAACAAGGGGGAACATCCTCTTACAGAGCCGGCGTCAAGGGGCTGCACTATCTATGGACGTCTCACTATCACAGCGAGAAGTCAAGAGGCCATTTGCAAGCCTAATCCTAAAGGTATAGAGTGTGTGAACAATATCTATGTGTATAAATCTGGTTTTGGCATCATTCTACCGCCAAATATCTGCATCCCAAATACAAACTGAGGGCTAGAAGTAAAAAATGAAGATCATAAGTAGGCCTAAACATATTATTTGCACAAGGCTTTATTTAAATTACAGGATATTTGTTTGCTGTCACTGAGAAGTTGTTTTTTCTCAACCTCAAAGTCCACATGTTAAAGTGTTCTTGTTGTTGACGACTGTACATATAAAAGAAAGAAAAAAACAAAAACATTGTCGAAGACTAAACTCATTTGATGAAACTGCATAGATCTTTATAGATTTAGAGAGATCTGTATGAATGTGTTTATGAATCGGTGAACATGACTTGTAGTGTAAAACACTTTGTATCATCAACACAATCAGAACATTGTTTACTAAAACAGACTATTTTCCACAAATTAGCAGTGGTTCTTGCTTTGGCCCTTCCCTGTCCTGATTTCAATCTGGACACCCCTGCACCAGGAGCCACTTCTGAGAACAAACTGCTAGGAGATTGTGGAAATAAAAGCCTGTAGAAGGAAGCAAGGACTTTGACACATGATGGCAAACTTTATAAATTTATTGCTCAAGATAAAGATGCAGCGAACTTTCCACCTTTGAAAAGGTCACAATGGATCGAAATGTGAGACTTTTATTCCATTTTGTTTTAACAGATTTAATAAGACGTCCAAACTAACACGTTTTATCATCTGCACCATTTTATGGTAAAGGAAATAAAATCAGGTAATAATTGATCAGATTGTAACTGATTAATTACCAAATAAAATACTATTTAAGGCTGAGTTCACACAGACTGCAGCTAGTAACATTCAGACAAAAACTAAAACCATGTTTCTTCCACTGCTGCTGCTGATCTGCTCTCTCTCTGCAGCCCAGATTCAAGCAGAGTTTGACAATGAAATTGGAGAAAATTTAAGACAAACTGAGTCGACAGGAAGAGAACCAGGACATGTCTCTGAGCAACAACAAACATGTACAGTTGATATCCATGCAGTCCTGCGAGAGATGAGCGGCTTGTTGGCTGGACTGAAGGTTGAAATGATGTACTTGCTGCGCGAAAATGAAGGTATGATTTTGTTTGGTTTACATAAATTAAAATGAAAACTTAACGTTTGTAAGTAGTAGCCAAGTGTTACAAATGTAAGTTGCATCCAGATGCTGCTAATCAAATGAATTTAACTGAACATCAGTAACTGTGTGAGCACCTCTATTAAAACAGAGGTTGTTTACTGTTTGCTGATCTGGATCATTTGGGTCTGTGTTAAAGACATCAGCAACGACTGTGAAGATGGAGTTGTTCCTGCCAAACAAAGTATTAAGGTCTATATATGCATCGTTCTACCAAAGTGGAGAAGCTTGACCTTAATGCACAGCTCTATGTGTGAGAACCAAACAGAGCAGCTGAAACGCCTCATATCAGTTGTGATGCACAGAGGTGAAGAATCAAGTTCCTGTTATGTTTTGCAGCAACAGAACCTGTAACTCAGATTTACAACTCTGCCATGGAAAGAATTTAAAATCTAGAGTCTAAAATATAAGATTCTCCTTTGACTCCTATATTCCACACTCTGTGATTATTCCAAAGTTAATGTGAGCACAATTAAGGTACTAAAAGGTAGCATTTTTGTTAGTCCTTTTTTATTTTTTCATATATTCATATTTGATTTATATGTATTGATTTTTGTTAAATTATGAATTGAAAACTAAGCTATTGAACCACAATTTTTTAATTACATTATTCGATATGCAATTGCTTTATCAAATTCTAACATTTAAAATTTTTTTTTTCTGTTTTAGAACAGGCAGCTAAGCTGAGAGAACTGGAGTCTCAAAAGACGGAGCTGAAGCAACAGTACCAAGGTAAACTCTGTATATTTAGTAGTACCATAAATAGCATTTAAATTACATATTAGGACAATTAGGATACTAAAAGTGGCTATGTATAATAACTTCATTCACATGTATTAATAGGTTGTTTTTTTTTTACTTTCAGGACAATAAACTAATTGCTTTGAAGCACTGATTTTTATTTTATTACTTATTGATTTTGCTGTGACTTTGTTAAACTGTTAATTGTTATGTTTTTTCTGATGTTTCAGATCAGGCAGCTAAGCTGAGAGAACTGGAGCAAAATCAAACGGGTGAGTTTGACAAACTGAAGCAACAGCACCAAGGTGTTTATTTTATTTTAAGTGCAAATGTAATAACATGTTTTAGTGAATAAATACTCTGAAAATCAGAATTGGCTAAAATATGTAGAAAGGTTTTAATATATCTCATAATTAAACCAAATCCAGGTCTTTAGTCAAACTGAACATTTATTATAAAAGTGACAACTGAGTATTTCAACCATAAAACTGATTTCCAGTAACTACAATGACTATTCTCACATTGAATCTCTCCTTTGATGACAATAAATCCAGAACAGGCAGATGAACTGCTTACCATTAAAGCCAGAACAAACACAACAGAAAACCAAGTGAATGCTTTGACAAGAGAAGGAGAAGGTTTGTGAATTTCAAAATAAGATCAGTATTGATACATCTTGAACATTTTTCACTGTAATCTAATTGTGTCACCTGTGTTTTTCTCTCTCAGTGAAACGAGTGGCTTTCTCAGCATCTTTGCTCAGTTCAGGCTCAGAAAGTATTGGACCATTTAACGCACACACGAACCTGGTCTTCAGAAACGTAGTTACAAATGTTGGAAATGCCTATAACCCAAACACAGGTACTCACATTTATATTTAAAAACACAGATTTTTGAAAGAATGTATTTTTTTAATTGTTTTGGCCCATGTAATCTCACAAGAAAATGTAGAAACTCTGAGATGGTAACTCATCTCTAGCCTGTCTAGGATAATATTCACATCACATTAAACCAGATAGCACGGTTGCTCGGTGGTTAACACCGTTGCCTCACAGCAAGAAGGTTCCTGGTGTGATTCCCTGGCCCGGGGGCAAACTCCATAAGGAGTTTGTATGGGATTTCTCTGGGTTCTCCGGTTTCCTACCACAGTCTAAAAACATGCCTACTAGGGTGACTGATAATTTTAAATTGCCCATATGTGTGAGTGTGGTTGTTTGTTTGAGGCCCTGAGCCAGGATAGGCTTTGGCAGACCCCTGTGAGTGCAAAGAATAAAACAGGTATAGATGTCCCCTATCTGGTTTCAATAATACTGAAAATTATGTGGATGTAGAGAAATGTGACTTTTTGAAATAGAGACTTGTATGAATATACATTCTTACAATTTGATCTGAGTTTTACGCAGCATTTATGCATTCAGAGCGAGTATTTAGGAAAGAGGTGATTTATATCCAAAACCTCCTAACCAGAGATTTATGAAATTTTCATGTATTAGACCTAATGTTTTTACATTACCAAACTAACCATGAGAATTAAAAAATATCAGAAAGAACAAACATATTAGTTCTGATGACTTCTAAAATGTCAGGAGGTCAGGAGGATGAGATACTGCCCTGCTTAAATAACAGATGTGAGTTGCAATCTGAACGTAACTGAAGTCATTGTACAATTTTTGTTGTAGTATTAGGTTTTATTAATTTATCTAATTTATCTAATTCTTGATCTTTGTAATATACATCGAAAATGAACAAACAAACAAACAAAAATTATGCACAAATAAACAAAATGAAATGTTCCACAGGGTTTTTCATAGCACCGGTGAGAGGAGCCTACCACTTTGAGTTCTACATACATGGAATTGGAAATCCTTCACATGGAGCTGGTGCTGTGCTGTTCAAGAATGGAGATCATGTTATTATTGGATATGAACATCAAAGTTCATGGTCTGTTAATCCTGCTAATGGTGTCACATTGTTGTTAGAGGTGGGTGATGTTGTGTTTTTGCGTCAGTGGGCAAACACAATGATTTTTGATAGTCAAAATCACCATACCACCTTCAGTGGTCACCTGGTTTTTATCATGTGAGAGTAAACAGTTCCTTTTTTAATTCAGTTCTCTGAGAGCCATGCAGTTGTGTATCCGAATTTATTGTTGTCTCTCAATTTTGTAATTCACCCAAACACAATCTTGCTATTAAACAAAGTTTTATTTTTAGCTGCATCTATTTCTGGATTTGCATAAATGTGGCAACGACTAGTTGGTTTGGCTGGCCTTGCTGTTGCTTTTAAAACCCAAACTCCTCCCCAGCTCTACCTGTAGGCTATGAATATATGTGTGTCTTCCTTCAAATAGGGGATTTATTTAAATCTGAGCCTCTTAACAAAATCCTTTGATGGCTTCATCACATGACTTGATTGAAATATACACTAACAGAAGATAATGATTTTTTTAAAAATTAAAACTGAAAATGATTGATCACATGCTTAATTGTGGTGGTGTATAAAGTAAAAATCATAAAAATAAATACATTAAAATAGAGTTGCTTTCATTGTAAAATTAATTTTCATACAGCTGATTTCTCCCTTTTTGAGGGTCTTGGCTGTTGGTGCTGTACAGTATTGGAAAACATATGTAATAAATTGTGGAAATGTTAACACACACACACACACACACACACACACACACACACACACACACACACACACACACACACACACACACACACACACACACTAAACAAGCATGAACGTGTATAAAATCCCAGACTTTAGAGCTACTTGTTGTGCTTTTACAGTTAACTCTTCGACCTCGCGTAGAAACAATTTTCAGGAGACTGTGATATGTTAGGGAGCTCACGGGATTTACAACTGGACACACTACTTTGGTCAAGCGTAGTACTACCAAGTGCTCGCTAGATGGCAGCAGACAACATAACTTATAACTCGTTGCTTCGTTCTTCTTTTACAAAGTAAAGGTTTGGCAACATGTTTGCTGTGGTGCTAATGAGAATGGTCATAAACACAGGATAGACACCCAATATTGCGGAGCTTTAATGGCAGTAATCCACGATCACTGTAATTCATTAATTACATTAATTCATTCATTTTTAAGTCCACTGTGATGTACTAAAAATAGGAAAAAAAGAAAAAAAACAAAAATAATGTAATTGTCGAGACATTCCTGGATCTATCACATGTAATGACTAAAATCTAGCCTGATGTATTTGTTTACAATTTGGAAGTTTTTACTATTTTTATTATTTTCTCATTGATAAACCTAAGACACACATCTCTTTACAGTTAATCACCTGTGATATGACACATGAAAAAGCAGCAGAAACTGGAAGTACCCAATGCACATTCATTTACTATGAAAAAAAAAGATTTAAACCTTCATATTTAGTCAAGTCACTTAAATAAAATATAAATTGGGGGGCCCAATTTCTGTTTTGTTCTATCTTAGGTTATCACTTTGCAATTTTTCAAATCCACAATTGTAGGCAGTTTTTTTTAGATGAGATGAATCCAAAAGACCTTTTATAAAGATAAATGTTTTAGAAAAACAAGTATGTTTTAGAGTTCAGCAGGCAGATTTCTATAAAACGAACATCTGTAATGATCTCTAATCTAAACTGTTCAAGTTCAAACTCTTTATAGCCAGACTGAAATGTTGTTTAAAAACATCAAAGCATCAACAAAGCAGAAATAACTTTCAAAAAAATTCCTTGAATATAAATGTCCAATTAAGAGGACTTTGAGAGAAAAATCTTTGTTAGATAAGATGAGAGATGGTTTGTATTAAATCTGTTTGAGAAGGAAAATCTGTCCAGCAACATATCTATCTATCTATCTATCTATCTATCTATCTATCTATCTATCTATCTATCTATCTATCTATCTATCTATCTATCTATCTATCTATCTATCTATCTATCTATCTATCTATCTATCTATCTATCTATCTATCTATCTATCTATCTATCTATCTATCTATCTATCTATCTATCTATCTATCTATCTATCTATCTATCTATCTATCTATCTATCTATCTATCTATCTATCTATCTATCTATCTATCTATCTATTAGATGGTAAGGAATATTCGTTTTTATTGGGAACCAAAACAATGTGAATCCAAGTAGTTTTGATTTAGAATTGCACATCTACGCAACATCAAAATATATAGCTATTTGAATTAAACACATTACAACAATGAAAAAGCACACAGGTTTTATTGCATATCAATTTCATGTATAAATTCTTCATAGCATTGGAAAGATTACATTTGGTATACATTGCTATTCTACAGAATTAACATCAGAGTCATATCCTTTCAATGAAATTTCTCTAAAGTACATCTGCAATAATCACAAGCATCAAAAGAACTGCAATTTCGGAATTGTTCAACATTATTCTACAATCCTTAATTGTTTTTCGTTATGTCTTCGCCTGCAAGTGTTTTCTATGTCTTTCAGAACCTGCCCAAACATCTGTAAGGCAGTCAGAACTGAAGTCAAACCTACTAACCTAACCACATGTACAATAAGTGCATCTACGGATTTATTTATTATTTTTTTTTATCTTTTCCTCTTTTTTTCCTCTTTTTTTTTTGATTTGATACACATTTCACAAATGGACATCATTATGACTGCTAAACACGTCATGCACAACAAATTTTTTTGTTTGTTTGTTTGTTTTCAATAAACATAACAGAGGTGATATACAACTCAGATCGAAACAAAACAAGCACCATCCATTTAAACCCATATTTTCAAATATTTTTTTCTTCAGACAAATGCACCATTGTTTTTCATTCTTTAAAATACTATACAGATAAAAAGAAACAATGTATATTTTAACTTTTTCCTGTAACAGTGGGGGCAAACAGCAACCATGTTCTTTTATGTTGAAACATGTTTCAGTGACCATCTGCCAGAATACTTTCTGAAGTTGGCAAAATGGAAAACATCAATGCCTTTGATTTATTTGCTTTGCACAGCGCGTAATTATTACAGTAGTCCATGACATGAATTACTATATATAGTCAACCAAAAAACTTAGTGACCAAAGTCTTTACATTTTGTAACCACAAGTTGGAAAACAATGTGTTTACCATGAATGGAATCTCATTCAGTAGAATTATAAAAAAAAGACTTCTGTCTTTAGAAAAATGAGATGATGCAGCAGTCCTCGCATCACACTACCACCTGCTGTCGAGAAGAAAAATTACAGTGCTTCCGTTATTCATGTCTCTCCATGTTGAGCCCAACTTCCCCACCGACCGAAAGTCAAACAAGCTTCAAAAATGTGTCTGTGTTGTACAAAGAGACCCAAGTCTGATCAATTTATGGCTTGGACCCAGAAGGTTTAAGTGCTAGTTTGAAAACACGGCAATCAGGCCTGGTTCTGAAAGTTTGCTGGGAGGAACAGTGATCAACAATGCTCAGCCCCGCCTCCTGCAGCTATCTACAGTAAATGACCCATGCCATCCATGGCACAGCTCAACGTGGATCACATGGAATGGGTTCTCAGTATTATCTAAGAAAAACAATTTAAAGTTAAGGTGTTATGAAGTGTTTTTGTTTTCCCCATTTAGAATCAACTCAGCGTGTTTTTTGTACGTTTCGGATGGACTGACTGACCATGACCATCATTTAAATGCTTTCTAAAGTTTCAGTGTTGTTACTCCTTATAACCAGGGAGTCCAGGAAGTTGACACTTCACTAGACTTCTGGGACATGTAATCGCAGTAAAATCAATTTAAGAGTACAATTTGTTGGTTACACTACTAGTAATGAATGCCAAACAGGGTTAAAGGGAAGTTAGAATGGATTCAAAACTGCTACGAAGTAATGCCCTTTTACTGACAAACATAGTGAAAGTTGTCTAAGTCTGTCGCCCGTATACTGTAGCTCAAACTGCATGTTTTAATGCCAAATGGGATTCTAAAACTAACTACCTACATCTATTATTTGCTATAAATAAAAACAATTTATTTCTTGGGGCTCTTTTCATTTTGGCACGTTGACCTGTCAAAACCAGAGATTCAGAATCTCCCCTGGGTTTTTAAAAGGTGATCATTCCTTCAAGATACTGGAATAAAAAGGCTTTTCTTCATTTTTAAACATCCAGTTATGACAAAAATGGAGAAAAAATAAATACATACATACTTTTGAAATCAAATATATAAGCGCGTAATAAGGAAAAAAAAAAAAAACAAAACGCAAGCCCGTTGGAAATGAAATGATTGTCAGAGAACAAAACATTTTTTATGGGTTATTTGGCACATACCACTCTTGCTATGAACACCTAAGTTATATTTTACATCATATGACAGTATCATACAATTTTGGTCCTTCTCTAAAATAATTATATTAACAATTTAGCACTGTGGTGCCTACAAAGAAACAATACTGTGGTATCTAATGAGAAAAAAAGTAAATACAATTAAAAAATGTTGACGTGATAAACAAAAATGAAAAAAACAACTTTTTTCTAGATGATTTAAATTAATTTTTAGAATGATCAAATTGAATAACCAATTACAATGGCGACTGGCCAAGATAGCTCATTAAAAGCACATTTGAACATTGGACATTATTCTTCATGAAATCACTGAAAAAAAATCAAGTGCCTACTGGATCTGAATATTTAATGTGATGCTATTGTCGATTCTGCAAGTAAAATTGAAACAAGATCGATCACCCATTGATTGATGGGAAAACTTGGGAGAGGACTGCTCACAGGCGCTCTGTGCTGCTGCTCGAACAGTGCCAACTTGTGGAAACACAGTGCCAATGCTACAATCCTTTCATAGGCGTTGTACACAGACTTTAGAGACATGTCAGTCATTAAGTGTCTTAATGAGCGCCTCATCCAGGGTGTCTGTGATGCTGCAGTGAGCCTTGTGCACGTGGGGAGGATCAGAGTTATGCAGAGTTCCGATGCTTTCTGAGAAGCATTCATCACGTCCTTCACATCAACAGGAGCTTAGCAGTGCTTTCTCTTGGACAGAGTCTTGCAGGACCCCTCACCCAGGGACAGTCTTTCCTTCGTCGATCCCATTCACACAAACACACAAACAAGTGAACGCGAACATAACCACACAGACTCATTCTCTCGATCTTGAATGTATGTGACAATTAACTCTTGTCCGTTCTCCCCTTCTTCCCACAACTGGCGTCCACTCAGTCTGTTTGTTCCTATCCGTTTGTGAAACTAAAGTTCCTCCCACTCCTCGTCCCACCTTCTATCTGTCTCTCTTTGCTTAGATGTGGTTGAGTGGGTGAAAGCTGCTCGTCTCAGACGGTCCACCTCCCATGCTCAGCCAAGCTTCCAGAGAGTTCTGGGAGGGCGCGTGCAAAGGGTTGTTCTCTGAGAGAGACAGCATCATTGCATAAGCCTGCAAGAGAAAACAGGTGACTTTTAACAAAAGGAAAACACAGGATTCAATTGTCAGGAGATTAAAGAGGATTTTTAGTAATAACAATACATTTTAGTCAACAGCGTCTTTCAGGATACCCAAGGACACTTTACAGTTAAAAGTTTTAGCCTCCATTTATGAGACTCAGCCCTTATCATTGGCTTTTTAAAAAACCCTTTTAAACCTAAATAATCCTTCAATTTAATTGGAAATACATGCTATAATTTTAGTTAATTCTATGCTTGTATAAATCATGGTACTGATGAAAAATCAAAACCAAGAACTTTTTGGAAACACTTAACAAAACAAACAAAAAAAGAAGTCTGTTTAGTGAACCGTTGTTGTTTTCTTCAATTCTGCAACATAACCTCCTGTGATCCTGTATATGATCCCTTTTTTTTTTTTTTTAGTATTTAGTATTTGTCAAATGATGTGTTTTTAAAGTGACAGAAAAGAAAAATAGTCGTTGAGAGTATGTTAGTGAGTTAACTGTTCAATATCGCAATATCATCTCTTTTGTGTCTTTTCCTCTTTATTGGATATCCAGCATCCAGTCACATACCTGGGTTTTTGCCTGCCTGTACAGTGTCTCTTTCAATGCCTCAGACTCTAGTGAAGTGTTAAATATGTCTTTAACGTCAAAGGGCTGCTCGTCACTGGCTGCTTTACGTAAACCGTCCAGGCTCTTGGGAAAGGTGGGCAAACCCTCCAGGTCCAAGAGAGAGCCCTCCTCCTCTACACACCTGCACACCGAGGCATGGATGGATGGATGGATGGATGGATGGATGGATGGATGGATGGATGGATGGATGGATGGATGGATGGATGGATGGATGGATGGATGGATGGATGGATGGATAGGCGGATGGATAGGCGGATGGATGGGAGATAAACATAGGGATGGGATAGATGGAGAGTTAAAGTCATTAAGGAGGGAAAGGATGGTGAAGAAGGAAGTAAATAAGGAAATGTTGTGAAGTGAAGAGAAAATGAGAGCTAAGATTAATAAAAGGTTAGACAGGCAGAGAGAATAAACTGAGAAATGACAAAAAGGGGCTGAAGAGAACAAGAAGAAAGTGACCTAACTTGAACTAAAGTGACACTCTTTTGAACATGTGAAGATTATCTTTAGGTTTAGTCTTTTCTTTCCTTTTCTGTCTTTCCTGCAGTATCAAGGGGGGTAAAATGAGGATTGATAGGTGTAACGCTTTCCCAAACTTATACGTGTAGTCTTTGTGTTACTTTTACTGGTTAGTAAGGTACAAACCTGCGAGTGTGTTCATAGCTCATAGCTAATGGAGCCGTCTCCGTTTCCTCCTCTTCGTCATCCTCTTCATACACTCCTGTTGTGACAGGCGACGGAGACTCTGGCGCCTCATCATGGGACTTCTCTGTCAGGCTGCCCTCCTCCTCCTCCTCGTCGTCACCCTCCACTTCCTCCTCCTCCTCCTCGAGGCCCTGGAGCCCTAACTTGGAGTTGGACAAACTGTGACTGGGTGGGTGTTGGTCTTCAGGCTGGTCTGACCTGCAGAGATCAGAGCACGGCGCAAATGATGATTATAGTGATCTGTCAGTCACAGAACAAGACTTTCAATTTAAATACAACTTTTTTTTATGTTTGGTTTGCGGGGCTGTATCTTTCCTGCAAAAAAATACGTTTTAGTTGTCATACATAACTATCATTAAGCCGCAGCTTTTATGTTCTAATTTGAAATACTGAATGCTATTTTTAAGTATCTACCAACAGTAATTAAATTGTGACATGTTTTTCTTTCTTCTCTGAAGTTTGAGGGTAATGTCCTGTCTGGTGCTGGTTGACTTTTACCATTTTCTAACCATTTGAAGGCATGACTCATCTCTCAGAGAGAGAAACATAAATAATCTGATGACAGCACACACAGTCCAACTCCACTGTCCACACAAACAACATGGGTGCTGACAGTCTGCCCGGAGCACTTTTCAAACGTCCCACAGATGATTAATTGTACAGCGCCTCGCAAACATAGCAGGAGATGGTCTGCCTCAGATTCAGTCCTCCACGGAGCGCCGGGCTCTGTAATGGTGAAACGCAGTGTGTGCAACTGAAGGAAGATGTCGGTTCGGCTGCAAACAGGCTATCAGCACACCACCATTTCGACCTGCCATCTGTACATTTTCCAGCCTGCACCCCAACAACCCTCCCTCCCCCACTTTTCTTCCAGACCCCCCCCCCCCCCCCCCCCCCCCCCCCTCTCTCTCTGAAACCACGATGTCATGGCTCATGATATCATTTCCTTTGGGATGGCAAATTTACTCCTTCCATTTTTTTTTTTTTTTTTTTTTTTTTTTGCCACACTGTGAACATTTATCAAATCAGACAGGATTACCTCTGGGAAGGGGTGCACGGGGACAGGATTGGGTCACACAGAGTGGATGGGTTGGTTGGTGAATGTGGGCAAAAAGGAATTCCTCTCTTTCAATCGAGATTAAATATCACCATAATCAAATTGTAAGGCTGGTTGTCGGGGAAAAGGTCCATGCCTGCAAACGGGAAAAGAAGCGTAGCTCTGACACGGGGGGCCCTGGGTTTTGTCATTTAGTCTAAACACGTCAGTTGCGTGTTTGTGTTAGTGGGCTGGGGGTATGGGTACAGCAGATTGGGGGGAAGAACTCAATCATCAGTGGATCTCCTAGATAAATGTCTCAACTGGACTCCCCCTCAGGGTCCAAACTGCCAGCCATTGTGGCTCAGTCCCAGACAAGAAACCAGCTCCAACTGTAGCTTTATCCAACCATAAAGCTCAAGCAGTGGCCCAGGGATTATGGTGTCAGGGAGACTGATAATTCCTAATCCTTATATACCGCAGTTCTGGAAATTTCTGTGCACATCTGTATTCTTTAACTGTAGATGTTTGAAGTGTCCCGCCCTCAGAACAGCAATGCTGCTTTCAAGTTTTCACGAGAAAAACAAGAGTTACCAGGGACTTTTATTTGTTTTTAATGTTTTGACTGGCAACGATGCTGAGAGAGGAGATTTGAGGGAGAAGAAACTATGGTTGCTATGGCGGTCAAAAGTGATTACAGATAGTCATTCATGAACGTGTGTTTGTGCTCAGCATTTGACTTCACTCACTCAGAGGGAGAATAAACAGTGGGCTGTCTAGTGGGAAGACAGAAAGCATAACACTTAGTCTGAATTACAGATATTAAAATGTCAGGCCGGCTTGTTGTGGATGACACTCTGTATTGATCCCAGATGGCAGAGGGCCTAAATTGCCACTGAGTCTGCGAGCCATAATGTGTGTTGACATGGGGGGTGGGGGTGGGGAGGAAGAGGCAGACAGAAAGTGAGACTACTCATAGCAACTAATTCATAGCAAGGATGGGAGAAACAGTGTAAAATAGCATGGAAAGAGAGCAAACCACAGACTGGAAGAAAGACAATATTTCATCTTCATTTGCTCTTATTCTTCTAGTGTGAAACCTCTGAAGCTCACTACAAGCAGAGTTAGTAACATAAAAAGAATTTCAGCAACAAGAGCAGGGACGTTTTTCATGACCAGGCCTTGCTTAAATCACGTTTTCTGCTGGAAGTAGAGCTGGACAGACTTTGGATGGTTGCAAAATAAATAATTGGACATAGATGCTAGGAAATATGAAAGGAATGACATTCTTCAAAGAACGGTAGTTTTGTTTTGGTTTTTTTTTAAAGAAGGGGCTTTAATTATTATTCTGCAGAATGAGCACTAATAGTGCGGTGCAGATGTTATGGTGGCGACTGTTGCTAAGCATGTTTAAGCCACTGGGGAGCACTGTGCACCAAGCGCCAGCATGCTTCACAGGGCGGGAAGAACCTAGAAGTCCAGCTGTTGATATGACTTTATTATGGTTTTAGTGGTCTTTCTGCATTTTCATTTCTTATGCTAGATGTCCTGATATAGGAAGAGATATAACCGAGTTCTTAAGGATATGAGGTTAGTTATTTTAGCTGCAGATCAAATGTAATCACCAATGGTATTTGGAGAACTCATAAAACGAATGTGAGCCCATGTGAGCATGATTTCGTCTTACCTCTTATCCGTGGAGCTGGAGGCCTGGTTCATTTCACTGTTGGAAATGAAGTTGCGGATTTCTGAGAAGTATGAGTCCTCCTTCTCGTCTAAAAGTGCATGATTGTCTGGCTCGGAGTTTGGAGAGGAGATGGTAGTTCCTAGGTTGGAAAGCATCCCGGACTGCTGGCTCACTGTTGGGAAAAACACGTAGATGTTCACATGCACACATGTGAGCTGCATACAAGCGAAGGCACACGCTTTAGTTTGATGATCATTAGAGAAGCAGAGTGGAGTCCAGCATAAAATGTTAGAGCTTTTATAGAATCTGTTCAAATTCATATCTATTGAAACGCTAAGATTGGGAATGTTTTAGGTAAAAATTTTGTGAAAATTTGAAAAAAAAAAAAATGTGCAGAAAAGGGATATTTTCCCTGTGAGGCTTTCATATAATTAATATTCTGATATTTTCTTATATTACGGAAGTGTTTTGGAAAATTAGAAAAAACAACTTTCTGGAGATGTGGAGTTGACGTAGTGGTTTTGTTGGTTAAGCAAAGCGGCAGTCATAAATGTCCCTGCTCCGTTCACTGAGACTGATCAGAATGTTTTTTCCAGGCAATATCCATGTAAACATCCAAACAAGCTTCCACAAATGGGATTCTACTCTATGCTATATTGAAGCTGAACTAAAAGCTTAGTTTAGACTTCCCTATAAAGCTGCCTTACTAGGTTTTGAAAATGATTAAACTCATTTAATCGTCGTGGTTGTGCTTTGAATGTTTTACGCATCACCAGCCTGGTGACATTGACTCTTCACTGACCTTTGTTGGTCGAACTAGAGGATCAGCATCAGAATTCAGTGTAACAACTACAAAACATCTGATGACTACTACAAAAGAAAAAGGATTGTTGAACTGTCTAATTTTAGGATTCTCAAAACAAGGGATGACTAACTTTCATGTCTGAGTGATTCTTATTTGTATGTTGGTTATGACAAAGCTCTGAACAGCCTCATGAGTCTATGTCTTACAGGTCGAAACCAAACGAATTGCCCTGTTTTCTTCAGGTTTTTCCAGGTTACTCCAGTTCTGAAGTATGAATCACTTACATGGTTACACTCAAACATGACATACGTCTATGCTGGACACAATGAAGGTGTTTTATGCAGTAGCAAAGGCAAGCATAATGCCTTCATTTAGTGGTTTTCCTATTTTATATAATTGAAAGCACCAAACTAAACATTTATTCAGGCCATCCTTGGAAATTGCAGTTGTCGCAGACTGACCAGGAATGTTCTCGTGCTCGTGCTTCTTGAGATGGCGGTCGAGGTTGGTCTGCTGACCAAAGCAGCGGTTGCACAGGTGACACTTGAAGGGCTTCTCCTTGTTGTGGATATTGCGAACGTGGCGCTGAAGGTTGGATGAGATGCTGAATGAGCGGTCACAGTATTTACACCTGCCGGGGAAGAAACAGAGCGATGTAAATGCGGGTTGAAAGGGCACTGAGGCGAGAAGGAGCCCTCCTTCAAGAAGAGAAGAAGCCAGGGCTGATAACTATTTTATCATTCACCTGCTGAAGGCAAAAAAAAAGTCTTGTTGAAATAAAATGAATACAATCCTGAATATTTAGTCTTCAGTCTTTCAAAGGAAATAAATCAATATGCTTAATCATGAATTTCAAACTTGATATGGTATCAAATCGAATACCTGTAGGGTTGTTCTCCTGTATGTGTCCGCAAATGTCTGGTGAGGTTTGCTGAACGGGGGAAGATTTTCCCACAGTACCTACAGGGGAGACCAGAAACCAAAGGTGGGCAAGGATTATTAACAACACATGTATTTTATCTTTAATGGAAGCGCATGATCAACGCTGGAAATAACACTGCAGCCACTGGTGACTAACCTGCAGGCGTAGCGTTCCTTGCCTTTGCGAAGGATGGCGTCTGAGAGAGAGGGTGGCGGTGAGCGGAAGTTGAACAGTGGATGAGCCGAGTGTTGCAGTGAGTTGGGCGGTGCGTCCAGTTTTAAAGCACCAAAGCTCTCTAGCTTCTCTGTCATGTTTTCCATGGCTGACATCTTGGAAAACGGCAGATGAAAAGTCAATTAACCCCCGTTTTTGTAATATGTTGCATTTCTTTCAGTCATTCAGTTTGGTGGCATTTCGAGTACTGATAGTTTTATTAAAAACACTGCGGGGACAGGCTCCATTTAGCTCAGTGTAAAAAATTATTGCATTTTTGTTCTGAAAACAAACAAAAAAACTGCAAACAAGACTGTATTATCAGAAAAAAGCAAAGTAGATAATCAGAAAGCGGAAGCTTTGAGGAAGCAGTATATCAGAGGTTAGACTTGATGTTTGTACTAAAGGCCAGTCACCTCCTTGACCTATAACACATTCACAGATGCTCGAGCACCATTCTTCCAGCTCCTTCGTCCAAACGTCAGCTTCAACCAGGGCTTTGTTCTCTACCTCTTACGTTCTTCTGCCAAAGCCGCTCTTTTAGACCAGCAAACTGCCTAAATGAGGCATTCATGAGCGGCGATCACAGCAGCACAATATAGTTTGTGATACCCCCGACTGATAGCCGCTTCCCTTCCCGTAGGAGCTTGTGAACAAAGGAGACCAGCTATGTAGGAGTTTATTTGCCAAAAACAGCTTACATCCTTCCTTCTTTTAGCGAATACGAGACGGGAGAGACACGGGGACAGACACTCCGTCTCGATGTGTTTATTCGCAGTCTGAGAACGGGTGCAGGGGGAGTCGAGTGATTCAGTCATGAGACTGAATTAGAGGTGGCATTGTGTTTGGATTGCTGGGAGGATCACAGCTGAGACACTCTGATATGAAAGACTTTTACATGGAAGCCAGTGAAAATATTTCCCCTCAAAATAGTGACACAGGATGATCTATTTAAGAAAATCAATGTCTGCTTGAGGCTTAGTTTAGCATCATAAAATTATTTTTTTAAAAATGCATTTTTTTAAGACTATGAGCACAAACGTTTTTGAGAAAATGTGTCCCTGCGTAATTATTTGCATGTAAATTAAGCAATTTATTTCTATGTGTCGCACATGCAAATACATGCTCGTGTGTTAACGTATCCGTCTACATATGCCCTAGATTTGTTCATTGCAAAGTCATAGTTGATAGAGGAACAGATTTCCAGGTCACAGTAAACCGTTTCCCCAACGAGAGCCCCCCGTTCTCATGGACACAAACACAGGATGTCCTTGATGGACACCGTGCTATTATCTAGCCAGCCAGCCAGCCACAGAAAGAGAGAGAGAAAAAAGAAAAACTTGGAGGCAGTTGACTTATTAGCTGACTTGTGGGCTCCCAGTGCATAAAACAATGCCACAACTAAGATTAGCGCGGCCAAGAGAGGCAGTTTGTTACAATTCAAACAGTTATTATTCTCTCTGTTATTAATACTATCATTACTTGTAATCAAGATATGCAGAGGTGGGGACGGTCTGCGCACAGTCAAACAATGTGACTGATTATCAAAGGGCCTGCAATAACAGACGGTGTCTTCTGAAAAAAGGTAGAACTGACGAGGTACACAGGCGCCACTTAGTAAACAAAGGAAGAAATCATGCAGAACCCTTGAGAAAATAACATCAACACAGAGGAATGATGGCGCACAGGGCCCTATCAATTCAGGTTGCAGTGGCGTGGGAGGCAGAAGTGAGGTATTTTCACATAATGCATAGTTAGAAAATAATAGTCAATACCGCGTGGGAACAATCTGCCTGCATGCAATACCTGGGGGTAAATTCCCCTGTTTGGTGTTCTCTTGCAGTAAAACGCATGTACGATTCAATGTTTCTACATAAGCTCACACCAAGTGCCTTCCTTAGTTTCAAGTATGTGTGTGTGTGCATATTGAAAGTTTACCTGTGGATGGAAGAGAGGTGGGGAGGGCCTGAGGAACTTCTCCTTCAGAGCTCCAACTGGGTCAAGTAGCTTCCTCTTCTCCACCCTGCTGGACCAACAACAAGGCAGAGGGTTACGTACCAAGGGCAGAGTTAATCTAAAACGTCCCACCTCATATAATCAACAATTTGTACCGTCTACTTTTAGATTTTGGATAGTGACTTTGTGAAAGCAGATATTCTGGTCTAATCGGGGCTGAAATACCTGTAGATGGGGTCCATGAAGAATGCTGAGGGCTTGGCATAGTGCAGAGGTGGCGGCTGATGTGGCTGTGCCTGCGGCTGCTGGTGATGCGTGATGGAGGACTGATGCAACGATTGCGAATGGGGGTGTGGAAAACTGGATGGAGTTTCATCCTTACTAGAGAGACCCTTTCCATCTCCATAGATGTGGTTCTTTCGATTTTGCAGCTCAGGCGGCACACCGTTATGACCACTGCGGCTCCTGCTGCCAATGCTGAGGTCCAGTGGCTGTTCTTCACTGTTGCCTATTGTTACAGGGCCACTATTGCTGCGAGCACTACTGTTGGGGTTTGAAGGGTTTGTTGGGGTTGGGGGAGTTAACTTGGTCTCTTTGGATTTCGTGGTGAGATCAAATGGGGACTCTGTAGTGGAAGCCGGAGCTCCAGGGGAACTGGGAACCACCTTGGGCAGCTGTTCACGGGGTGACTTGGGTTCAGGCTTAAAGAAAATGTTCTGATTAAGAGTGCCTCGATCAGTGCTGAAGGGATAGAGGGAGTTATGAAAGTTGGGCAGGAACTGGAAGGGAAACATGGAATGGTAGGGGAGTGGACCCATCTTTTTCTCCTGATGGAGTCCAATCAAACCAGGACCAAAATATTTCTCAGCAATAGAAGCAATAGCTTTGATGGAATCAGTGGTGGGTGTGTTGGCATTTGCAGTCGTGGGTGGGAGAGTTTGTTCATCAGGTGGAGGGAAGAAGGAGTGCTGGGAAGATGCAGAAGCAAGAAATGGACGCTCAATTGAGAGGTTCCCTGAACTAGACACGGCTGATATCACAGCACTGTTCATTTCTTCAAACTGGTTTGCATCTTGACTTGACACGGTGCCAGATGGCTTCCTCCTTTTGCCACTTCTCTCTCGTTCACTCTCTCCTTCACTCTCCAGCTCAGACCCATCCCCTGAAGCAGTACCAGTAGTGGTGTCCAAATCTGTCCCACTTGTGGTGTTAACATCTTCAAGGTCACTGCCATCCGACATGTCGGCCACCTTAGATTTAGGCTTTGCTTCGCCACTAGAAGACAGATCAAGTTTGTTCTCTTTTTCTTTGTCTTCTATTTGACCCAAACTGTTGACTCCGTTACTGTTTGTGGAACTAACAAGAGAAAGTGGAGGGGCATCTAAAGGACTACGAGGAAGTTTCACCTCCTGACTGCCTGTCCCTAATGGGCTCTTTATTAGTGAACTGGCAGGTAATAAAGGTGGTCGGGGATACAGTGATGGGGGGAAGATACCTGGAAATCCATGTGGGAGAGATGGGAAACCATGAGGCCCTGGTGAGAAAGGCAGGCCAGCATGAGGATGAGGTCTTGAGGGAAAGTAGTCAGTGAAGCCTAAACCTGACTGGTTCAGACCAGGAAGGTGGGGATGGTGGGACTTGACTTTAGCCATGATGGGGCTGGAGCTCATGGGTATACCAGCATTGAACATCCCTGCTGGAGACCCATAATGGTTTTTGCCCTCACAAAAGCGGCGGTGCTTGTTGAGGGAAGAGGTAGTGCTGAACAACTGTCCGCAGTCCTTACACTTGATCTGAGTACGGCAGTCAGCATGCATACGCTTGTGGCGACAGAGGTTGGAGAACTGGGTGTAGGATTTGTGGCACACCTCGCCTGGGGGAGCAAAAAGAAGCAGCCCATCAGGGCCTGGTTAAACCCATTTTAACACTGTCTCTAACTCTGTACACCAAATCAACAACAAAACAGCACAGCGTATTGATAAAAGTCTCTAAAATGGAAGGAACTTTTTTCTTTGGTAAAACATCGAACATCAACATGACTTTTCTCTTACCACATCTACATATGATGTACTTTATTATCAAATATTAAACTAAACACATAACAGATATTCAATAGTGAGTCAGATATGCATTTCGTCTCAACAAAAATACAATATAACACAATAAAATGTCAATTACAGCACATAAGGAGGACCCATCAATACAAATGTGATCCCTGGAACTACATCCTTGATTCTAGTAATCTGTTTATAGAGAACCAGAGATGAAGGAGCAATGAATAATTAGACAAAATGATTAAAAAAAAAAAAAAAAAAAAATATATATATATATATATATATATATATATATATATATATATATATATATATATATATATATATATATATTTAAATCAAATAAATGTATTGTTCCAACCATGAACTTCCAAAGCCTTTACTTACAGATAAAGGGCTTGACGCTGCTGTGGATGTGCTTATGCTGCTTGAGGCCTGATGAAGTGGCAAAAGTCTTGCCACATTCTGGACATGTGTGAGCGCGTGCTCCCACATGCTGAGAGCGGATGTGGCGCTGAAGGTTGCTGGGATCTGTGAACACCTAAAATGCAAAATAAGAA
This sequence comes from Xenentodon cancila, assembly GCA_014839995.1. Taxonomy (NCBI): domain Eukaryota; kingdom Metazoa; phylum Chordata; class Actinopteri; order Beloniformes; family Belonidae; genus Xenentodon; species Xenentodon cancila. The sequence continues at coordinate 22,525,610 of CM026204.1, read as the reverse complement.
CATGACAATACAACGTATGCTGCAATTGATCCTCCAAAATACAGCTATTAAAAGCATATGCTGCACCTTCAGAAAGACCAAATCTATGTACAATCCCATTATAAATGAAGCCCAAAAGCACAACAGATAAAGCCTGTGTGTCCTGTGCACAACTTACGTGCCGGGTGTGCTGTACCTTATCACAGTTTTCACACTCAAAGCGCTTGCCACTGTCATGTGACATCTGGTGGCGGATGAGGTTGGACTTCCAGTTGAAGGCTTTGGGGCACTGGTCGCACTTGTACTCCCTCTCCTCTGTGTGAACTATCATGTGTTGCCCCAAACTGGATGAAGAAATGCGCAATATTATCAGTGAATTCAGTAAGTCACACAAGTTACGTTTGCGGACTAAATGCTCTGGACTGTAGACATAAACTGAACAGCGGCCAGTGTACCTGTACTCATTTGGGAAGATCTTCTCACAGTCTTTGCACTCATGGACAGGCTCGTCGCTGTCTTCACGCTCCTGTTTGAAGTCCTCTCTCAGCGCCTCAAAGATGGAGCCCGCGCTGGAGCATGAATACTTCTGATGCCGCCGCAGCTCAAGCGTCGAGGAGAACAGCTCATCGCAGTCTTCACAGCGGTACATTTGCTCGTCTGCGTGAACACATACAGACAGGTTCAGCCTTCACATGAAGACTGTCATTTCTTTTTTGTTTGTTTTACATTGTACTGTATCGATACAGGACAGCGGACAGCAGAATGAAAAATAGCACATATTGTAAACATAAAAAAAAAAAATCCAACTTTACCTGCATGTACAGTAAATTAATAAATAAGCAATGCATCTTTTTTAGTTTACTTCAAGCTGAAATTTAAAATCACATTTGACTCGGTACCGTCTTGCATAGCTATAGTCAAGGCTGCAGCATCACGGCTGTGCACAACGACGCCCACCATTGATTTGCAGCAAAGTATTCACTAAGGCCCCCGAGGCTGCATGTTCCCAAAGACGCAGGGACCAGAACCCATTAGCATAAGTTTTAAAAACTGTTGCCGTGCCTTAACAGGTAATCTATTCTGTTTTTGTGTTTTAGTTACAATTTAACCGAGTACTTTAACAAATGGTAAAAGTAACAATCGTGCAATTGACATCCACATAAAATTGCAATCAATTAGCAGTGAAATGTAGCTTTCATTAACGCAGTTAATTACTTGTTTAAAGTAAGCGTTTGCTTGAGACCGGAGGAGTAATAGCACGCTGGGGAAACAATAGGGGCTGGTCTTCCACTTCCGTGTTGATAACCTCTACAATACTTCTCACCAGCAAGGTCAAACACATAAAACTTGCAGCAGCTATTTCAATAGCAAGTTCCTGAATCAGACGCCAAGTTCAACAGATCAGGGGAAAGCCCAGCGGAGTGTCTTTGTGCGCATGCATAGATGTGTGTGCGTGCGTGCGTGTGCTTGTGAGTGTGCGTGCATGCTTATGTTGCTGTGAACATTTTCCAAAGTAAGCTGCAAGGAACAGAGGTAAGCAGGGGCATGGTGGCGCCAACCCCATGGCGATTGCAGCACCAACCTGCCATACCCAAGCAGCCGCCGCCTGAGTTGCGGCGCCCCCTCCTCCAGCTCTCCAGTACGCCTCGCACACCCATCAATCAATTCAAGCTACACTAAATTAGTTTATCCAAAATGACTTACAGTGCACGGCTCACCTGTTTTCTACCGCATGTGACCGGTTATCCAGCTGGAACTTCTTGGAAACATTAAAAGGGCATTAGTGTAGCGACATCAGTGTATCTAACCTTGAGAGGACGGATAAATGACCCTCTAGTCAATGAACTATTAAAATGAGCTCAAATGTTTAACTAACTGACTTACAGTGTATGTATTTCAAAGACAGTGTATATTTTACTATGAGGGAGTCGGTCTTGATTTGTTTTGATGCTTATGTAATTTTTTTTTTCAGATACTTGGATAATGTTTTAAAGGAAGTCATATGCATTTATTTTTACATGGATTTTAACAGGTGCACGTCTTGCATGTTAAATGTGCTTTAAAAACACTTTAGAAGTGCAGGAGCATGACCGTTGAAGAATGACAGACAGAGTCTGAAGGTGTGCGTGTGTGAGGATGACCATAAACAAAGGTGATTGCTTGTATGTATCAACGTGCCTGTGCTTTTTTCAGTGAGTCGACTCTGCAGGGGGGTGGGGGGGGGGGGGGTTATAAAGTGGAGACTAATAGCTCTCTGGGAGACGAACTGCACAATTATGTGCAGTTTAGCAGCTAATCTGGGAGCATGGGTGAGGTCTCAGGGGACTCCTCAAGCCCTCTACTTCAAATTCCTTCTCCGATAAGCCAGACACAGAGAGCGGGGCTGCACTGCCAGGCTCCCACCCAGCCCTGCTACTTGTCTCTGTCTCCGTCACAAAAATGCATAAAGACAAGAACACAAAACAAATGCACAGTAGGTGCCACCCCTGTTCTGTTTCCAGTCTCTCCTATGTACAAAGAGACATCTTCAAACAATAAACTAACTGTAATGCATTTCTCCTTTGGTGACTTGATGCCTCTTTTGCAGGAACACACAAAGCCACATATTCTGGTTCTGACACATATTTTGGCAGGTGGAATTTTCTGTCTACCTCTCAGTCCCTGTATTTCTTTTGCACACAAACAGATGAACTGTAAAAAATAAAATGAATTCTGAGCTTGCTTCATCTTTGACTCACTCCTAAAGCATGCCAATCTGCTTCATTACAATAATCGAGCTTACTTTGAGCTCCTGTTTCCTCCTGTTCCTTTGGCATGGGGATCTATGCTCAGTCTGTGAAAAGGTGGAGGTGGGGGGGACTGGTGAACTGCAAAACATCTCTCGAACAGCTTGTTCTTAATGTTTTGTGATCAATGACAAGTACATAAAAAAGTTATCTGTCACCCCCAACAACGCTAGCTGACAACAGTGCCTCACCAAAAAAAAAAAAAAAAAAAAAACAAGTCCAAGATGTTTTAAAGAAACACAGCGGAACTATGGGCACTTTTCTGCTCAAGTGCATTTTTAAATAAAAGCCCAGACACTATCAGTAGCTGTCCAACTTAGATTTTTAGATGCCAAATAAGATATGTTCCGTCTGACGCAAAGAGGAAACGTCGAAAAGTGGAGAAAGCCCGCGACGAGCAGAAGCGGGTGGATGAGCGCACCTAAATTGTGACGCATAGTGAAAAGTGAACCGCTCTGCACGAAGTTAAACCAGATGACTTAAGAGTTAAAATGCAAGGAAATCAAGAGACCATTAAAAGTAGACAGTAGGTGGATTTTATATGTTAAACGTTGACGTTTTTTAACCCAGGTCACGTGACTGAATCTCTGACCGCACCGCGACGCTGAATGGACGCCGGAGACACAAAATACCTCACCCGAATTAGTCTTCATTATTTTGTTTAAACCCCAAGAATGCACTGACAGAGTTTCATTCTTTTCTTTTTCTTTTTTCTAGTCACGTTTCAACCCATTTTCACTTTAACAGTACAAATTATTATTGATTTAGTCTATATCCGATGCTTTATCTATAAAAATCTGCTATACATAAGTGAAGACAATCTCTCTCTCTCTCTCCTCTCCTCTCTCTCTCTCTCTATATATATAGATATATATATATATATATAATATATATATATATATATATATAGATATATATATATATATATATATATATATATATATATATATATATATATATATATATATATATACTGAAATCTTTTTTTTTGCTCTGCGTGACGTGTGAGTGTCTGCTCCATTCATGACATGCGTCGCTTTTATTAGATCACAGAGGTATAGTGCTCAATTCAGACCCTCTCCCACATGTCCTGTATACTTCGTTATTACCGGCCTGTTTTGAAAAATAGGTCCAAAACAGCACTGACGCTTTATTGTAGGATTTAATACAATCCTAGAAATGTATGACTGGAAAACTCACATTTCTTGTAAAGAAAAAAAAATACTTGAGGGGCAGGCACCGTCTTCTTTTTTTTATATCCGCTATGGAGTGTGTTGGCCGTGGAAGCATCACGGGATGCAGGTTAGAGTTTGTTTAAAATGTGCGCTAATGATGCGCATTAATCTTACCTTGTAGGTTGGGTGCCATGGATCCCTCGGGGAAAATGCCGTCCTTCATATACACTAAGAGCTCCTCCCCTGCTTCAATGTCCCGCACAGCTTTATAATAAATCTGAAGAAAGAAAGAAAGAAAGAAAGAAAGAAAGAAAGAAAGAAAGAAAGAAAGAAAGAAAGAAAGAAAGAAAGAAAGAAAGAAAGAAAGAAAGAAAGAAAGAAAGAAAGAAAGAAAGAAAGAAAGAAAGAAAGAAAGAAACTTTAACTTTAAGGGAAATTGACACATAATACGCATGTTGTATTTAATTGACGGCTCGATGCCGTCTGATTGACCGTCTGAATATCAGCAGATGAACATGTCAATGCAGAAAAGAAAAGAAAAACATACAGTCGTTGAATTATTTTTTTGTATTTCTTCAAGAATGTACAATATTTTTCAGTGTATTTATTTTTCACAACATATGAATAACTTTTTTTTTCTAGTTTACTTCGACTTTATGAAAAAAAAAAGATATTTACATCTCCCCATAAATAAGCGACTTAAATATTAAAATAGTAAAATTCAGAAAGAGGAAAAATCCCCTGAAAATATACAAGCCGCGCTGACAGAACAATGACACCATAATAAACAAACAGTTCAGCTGCTCTCTTGCCACAGCTGCAGCGAAGAAAATATCAGGTCATTTTCTGCACACAGCCACTCATTTTCACCGAGGAAATTTAATGCATTAAATTACAACTGGGCAATGAGATTTCTTTTCAACAAGACAATGAAAACGGGATTGAAAGTTTGGCAAAATGCGAGGCCATTCAGAGCCGAGGCCTTGTTCAGTGTCTGCCCGCCACATGGCAATCAAAATAAGTACTAAGAAGATCCAGCATGCAGATTTAATCCAAGGAAAATCAATTAAATAGAGCATAATCGTGGTTTTAACAATTTTCTATAAAGAACACAAGCAAAACGCATTTCAGTTTCAAGTATACCAGCGACATCACACCGCAGACAAACATGCTGAACAAGTGACATTTAAACACAAGGGGGCGCTCTGCACCAATTAAAAAATGTCTTAAAACGAACAGCAGAAAACACTCATTCACACAGTCTGACACACGGACACTCAGCCTACAAACATCAGTGAAACTAACTTTCAAAGCGTCAGCGCGCTCTAGATGAGAAAGGACTCCACGAGCAAATCAGTATTATTATTATTATTATTATTATTATTATTATTATTATTATTATTATTATTATTATTATTATTATTATTATTTACAACAATTAGGGAACGCACACACTCTCTGCGGCAGCCTCCCGACACTTTTTCGACCTGACCTTTCTTTTCTCCGTGAGACGAAAGAGTTGGGAAAGTTGCGCGGCGCTTCGGAGAGCCTCCAGCTGCAGAAGCGCTTCAGTCCCGGAGGAGTTGGCGACACAACCCATAGTAAGTCTACCGTGGAGAAAGCGGGAGGCTGGGGCTGTCAGGGCCGGGAGAGGGGCTCGCGAGTCGGCCGGCAGCGCTCGGGACGGTCGCAGATCGTTCCCTCCAGCTGGATGAAGCCCCGCGCTCCTCTGCAGGGCAACTCTCTAATCTAGTCAGTGAGCGCGTCTTTGATGATGATGATGAGCCCCCCTCTCTCTCTTTCTCTCCCTTTTTCTGACTCCCCCCCCTCTCTCTCATTAGTGATTCCCTGTTGCCCCTTGGTGCTCTCTCGGTTACCCGTCGGCCACTCCTCCTCGTCTTATCTCCAGCCAAAAGGATTGAGGGATCTGCGGCGCAGACCCCTCCCCGCATCTCCGATCCCAGTTCGCACTTTGGCCGCCTGATAAATCTATTATTGATGTAAATAATGGATAAAGCAGCCTGGCAGACTTACACTCCATCCGTCACTGTACAACACACAAACAGCAAACACACGAACATACAGACAGAAAATGTAACCTATCAATAGGCCGTTTCACTGTTACTGATATTTTGGAGTATTTTATTTCAGCTTTGTGCTCCGTGTTGGTTCCAACATCGAAATAATTACTTACATGAATATACTGGTTATGTTAAAAGTTGGATGCTTTAGCCCAGTTACTACATACATATATTATATATATATTTCTTTACATTAATTATAAAGAAATTAGTTAAAAAAAGATAATTAAAAGTCTCCTTGTTATTAATGCGATTGCTCAATTCCTTCCTTATTTATTTCTTTTGGTTTTGTAACGAATTCAAACAAACAAACAAACAAAAAAAACAAAAACCCAAACAATAATTCAATGTGATAGCATAAGAACACAAAAAGAAAAACCTTTAAAAACAATATTATTTTTATATGTTAAAATAAATGCAACGGTTTTTTTTTAAATAAATAAATAAATATTGCATTTTAGGTTATAAAATCTTAATTTGTTATATTAACGACACATCTTTATCAATATATGGCTAATATTTAAAAAAATATTAATATTGAAATGTGAAACATTATCAAACCATATCAGGCTACATTTCTCTCTCTCTTTTTTAAATAAATACAGTCAGTTACCAATTAATTAAAGCCTTAATTATATTCCCACTTAATATCTTTGTGTCTGTCTGCAGTATTTCCAATTTGTGTCATTTGTGTGTGTGTGTATGCTACAGTAGGACCTGCACGTGCACTCAGGCCTGTATGTCTTGACCTCTTCTCATTTCTGTCCAGTGTTCAGGAGACAGATGCCTCATCGATCAATGCCAGCCGTAGGGCCCGCAATAATCCCCTACTGTGGCCTCTCTCTCTCTCTCTCGCTCTCGCTCTCTCTCTCTCTCTCTCTCTCTCACACACACACACACACACACACACACACACACACACACACACACACACACACACACACACACACACACACACATAAAACAGTCTGTATGAATTGATGGATCCATCCGGGGGTAGAAGGGCAGATCAAACAGCGTTAGAAAGGGCTCCACTCCAGAACACAAAAGATGAAGGGTTGACAAGAAGGTGGACAAGGTTCATCTTCTCTTTAAAGCCCCATCAACTACCCACCCAACATGCACTCTCAGAAACACACACACACACACACACACACACCACTCATTGCGCCCTCGTTCAGGCGTTGAAATCAAACTCGGTTGTAGGACCAGTGAATGGGCCTGCTTACACACCAGTTTTGAGGAATTGTTTAGCTCTCTAAATGAATGGGAACTCATTCATTTGGGTAAATACAAACACACACACACACACACACACAAATACACAAAACACACACACTCATGGGAACGTGTTGATTAATCTGCTTTGTCTAGCAATCATTTAAAGAGTCTGAATATCGCGTTTGGATAAAATTGCAAGCAGAATTTTAGTGAGAAAAGCTGAATGTGTGTGTGCATGTGTGTTTGGCGACTGATTGCTTTCTCCGGATGCTCACACACAGCAAAGACACACACACCTCAGTCAAACTCAAAACTCCACCGCACTTCCAAAGAAGCTCAAAAGTAAAACACAAAATAATGCAAATTTTTTTGCATGACCAAAAATATATTTATTATTTATATTAAAATAAACCAACAAAGTAACAAAACTCCTCTGGTTTCCATTTAAAAGTACTGCCACGCATTTGAATTTGCCTGGTGTGCACATATTTTAACACACTCATGCATTGTGTATGCTCGTGCAATAAGAAAGGATAATAAAAATCACTGAACGGTCTTCTAAATTATACATTTTAGCTCTGAGTGGCTGTATACATGTGCGTTTCTGCAGTGTCTGTAAATAAATGATAGGGTCAAACCTGCGAGCCACTATACTAAGCTACTGGTCTGGCAAACAAAAGCGAAGCCTTTCGCTAAGTACAAACAAGTGCAAAACACATCAAAAAGCAATCATGCACGTGGCCTTTTCTTGGTCCGATAATTCTCCACAATTTTCTCTGGTGCCCTGATTCTTTTTTTTGACATTGTGTGGCAGTGGCAGGGGGCACTGATGTGAAAATCTTAAAAGGATTAGGCGGGTTGGTGTTGCCAGCCAATTGGTGCCTGTCAATCTTGGAGGCCCCTTCGTGTCCCCTCTCTTACTTGGTCCTAGCCCCCTTTCTCTTGATCGGTCAGACTTAATGTCTGAAAACCCTAATGGACACGCTAGCCCGTCCCCTCTGTGTGACAGAGTGACAGGTGGCCGATCAAGACACAGGGACACAGGGAAGTCGGCGAGGAACAGGCGGCCGCAGACTGACACAGGAAGCGGAGTGAGTCATGTATGCAGGGATTAGGACACAAATAAGAGTGGAGTGACAGGAATGTGGAAACACGCAGCCAAGTCATATGGATGCATTTGGCTACTGTCATGCTGCTGACACTTATTATGCTGCGCTCTGGCCTCATTTCATCTTGTTCTTATTACAACTTTTCAAAGAGGGGATGCATTGTTTGTCTCAATGTCTTCACTCGTGAAGTGCGAATTGAACTGAAGCTTGCATATATGCCAAATAAAAGCAGAGTAACAGAACCAGTGTTCCAACAGAGACGTCTGATAATACACTGCAGCAGAAGCGTTGTGACACAATGCATGAGGCGGGTTGGGCATACAGTATAAGAAGTTAGGGTTACGGGCAAAGGTACGGTATGAGCGTCTTTCCAAAAGTATCCAGGACCTTTGACAAGTTTCTGCAGGGAGTGCGAGTGAGAAGCAGAAGAAAAGGGAAACTCCACAGTAGAAGACCGTGGATAGCGGTTATAATGGGGCCCAGGAGTGTCTGACTATTCTTCTGCCTCTTCACGTGGATCATTTGTAAGCAGTGCTGGGAACTGGCCAAGCTACAGGCAAACAATTGAGCCATTCCTTTGTCATTACAACATACACTTCTCTTTTTCTTTTTTTTTTAAGCACAATGGCAAACACACACACATGCATATGCGCGTCCATTTACACACATCAATCCAGTCCCTACTATTAATGCACGGGGAGCAAAAAAAAATACAAAAAAACATGCTGCATGGTCATGTATTTTTTTTCCAATCAGATCCAAGCGGGACAGTGCTGTCGTGTCACTCACCTGGTCTCCCGTAAGATGACAGGCGGCGAGGTTTTGCTCCTCAAATGACGGGGCAGAGCGGACGTATTTGAGCCAGCTGTTGCTGGTGGCGTCCGGGCCCGTGTCGAGCGCAAACTTGATGTTGCCCATGTCGTCCACCATCTGTTGGAGCACAACAGGTAACATATTAAGGAAAGGTGGGATATATCTGCAATTATTGGACAGCTGAAATAATTTGAGATGCCTCGTAATTACGTTTGACATCTACATTTTTTTTTTTAACGTTTCATAGGTGACGCTTGTACCCTCGCAAGAAGGCTGTGGCAGGAGTTTGATGTCAGTTTATGTTAAGATGCACACAGCCAGCATGTCGGCGGGTGTTAGGGCCACCTAACCTCGTCCATCCCGACAACGAGAAAAGGAAAGAGGGAAAGGAGGAGGGAGTAGACAAACTGTGGCTTCTTTCACTTGTCTAAAGACTTTCTTTGGCACATATTGATCACCCTTTGTAACCCCTGCAGTTCCCCGAGACTCAGCGAGCGGGTTTCATGTTACCTGCTTTCACAGAGAATGTGGAGGATGGAGGTAGTGGAGAAGGAGGAAGAGGAGGAGCAGAAGAACAGAAGAGGGGCTTATTGTGAATTGAAAAGTGAAGGAGCGGGGAAAACCAGGAGGCCTTAACAAAACATTGTGTTTTTCTAAACAGATCTCACCTAAATTTGTGACTCATGCGAACGAGAAACGAGAAACATAAGATAAGATCATATTTGATCATTTTTTATTATGTTTACCACACAAAAAGGCAACAAAGTGCAGACAATCCTTTGAGTGCATATAAGTGGGATGAAGAAAGTGGGTGGCTAAAACCCCCAAAAATCCGCTCTCCTTCGAGCCAAGCTCCGATTTCGCCCCTGTGCCGCATGTGATACTGAGAGCCTGCGTGAATCCTCCCGGGAGAGCTGGCCTGAGACAGAGCATCTCCTCTAATTACAACTACCAATCAGCCTGACGTGAGTTCAGCTCTGACCTCCAGCTTGACTCCCTGCACCGCTAATCACAGTCAAATGTCTGCCGAAGGAAACCGAGGTGCGACGGAGAAGAACCAACAAGCCGTCTGACATTTTTAGATGTGCAAAGTTCGTGAACTTCTCTGACTGGCTGCTTTTCTGCAGACATGTTCATGGTTTTTTTCCCCAGCTCGTAAAGTGTGAATGGCCTTGTTCGTGTTGTCTGAGTGAAGTGTGCAGAAGGTGTATTTTCGTGGGTGGGTGTGCAGGTGCCAAGTTTGGTGAGTAAATATGTAGAGGGCCTGGACCGAGGTGGCGAAGTGCAGCTTGCATGAGCGTGGAAACGGTTGTAGGTGAACGCTTATATGCAATGTTGGTGCGGCAGCGACGTTGTGCAGCTTTTGGGCCAAGGTGTGAGTTGACCCTCCTCGTTAACCTGAAATAAAAGCGTAGCCTGACTTGCTGATTGTGAGGATAGAAATAGAATCTGCTTATGTAAATCAGTTTCTGTCTTTTATTTCCAGGCATATCGGAAGCAATAATGCGATAATGTTCTCTTGAATTAAATCAGGTCTCTCACTTCCAGCTACTGTCTCTTCTGCTACCAGTTTACAACCTAAAAACGTGCCTTGATGGAAGCCAGGCCTTTATTTTACGTGTGAAAACAGTCACTGAAAACTAACCAGGCGGGACCCTTTCAACACACCCATACCCCTGCTCCTCAGCCTAATATCCTCTCTGCAGCTGGAGGAGTCAGAGTGCACTTGTCATGAGGTTACCGTGGAGCTGGAACAGGTATTCTACATGTTTCATGAATATACTATATGTGAGAAAGCTGAGCTTCGAGTGAAAATGTGCAGTTATTCCACACACACACGGGCATGGCGACATTCGTGCACCTTCTCCCGTACACACTCCCAATTGTCTGATCATGGACCTAATGAGCAGCAGACTGTGCAGATTGGGCGTTTATGAAAGCAAATGTGTGTTAGTGTGTGTGTGTGTTAGTGTGTGTGTGTGTGTGTGTGTGTGTGTGTGTGTGTGTGTGTGTTCTCCAGGAGGGCTGCTAACACCCCGTCTCAGGGTGGAAGCCTGATTTATAAGGCTTCAAATGAGGGGCAGCAGAGAAGGAGAACCAGAACAAGCTTGCGGCTGATTGTTTGTTTATTTACCTTTTACCTTTCTTTTTCATCCCATCCACCTCTCTCTTTCCGCACTTGTCAAACAGAGGTGGAGGAGAAGGAGGAGGAGGAGGAGGAGGAGGAGGAGGAGGAGGAGGAGGAGGAGGAGGAGGAGAACCTGGCTGGAAAACATCAGCTCCACGTGTGAAAGGGTTTCAGGAAAACTACACTAAACTTAGCTACCTTGGAAACTTCACAGATTACAAAGTGTAAACTGTAAGTGTAAGGTATAACGAATGCCATATTCATTTCCCCCAAACCATCTGCAGCTCCAGGCTGATAAAATAACCATCATTCATCATTCATCTCATTCTCATAGCAGACTTAGAGGGAGTCAGTTCTACATTTCTTCCTTTATCATCCAAAAAAAAACTATACCAATCTTCCTAATTATCAGCATTCTTCTTAAATTAAGTCACATATAATGCATTTTTGTGGCTTTTGCAGCCACTCCAGTCAACAACTGCACCACTCTGTAATTTCTGAGCTCTGAATGTGATTAGAATCCAAAAACGAAGTAAAACAGGGCAACATCCAACAGTTTTTAAATAATTGTGAAAAATGCAGTAATATTGTGTGTATATGAATATATATACTTTCATGGGGCAAAAATGTACTATTAGAATGTTTTTTCATTGAATCTAAAAGTCAACCATTTGTATTTTGTCTTATATTTGGCGCAGTGATACAGGAAGAAATCTGTCTTTAGGGTCAGCACAAAGAAGAAAACAGTCCTGTTTATCACGTCAGTAACATCTAATGTAATACCTTCCCTTTAAATAAAAAACTAACATTTTCATTTCAGAACTTGCCCTATAGTTTATCCTGATTAAACATTGCCAAAAATGACTCACTTGGCACCACACAGACACACACACACACACACACACAGACATACACCAGCACACACACACATGCACACAGACACAATGAGACTTCACTGAAAGAGAAGCGGCTCTAAGTGGACAGGATGCAGAGCAAACTCCACAGGAAGCCCTGATAAGAGCACAATACTTATATCGCTCCTCACAACACAAAGGGGAACCTTTGACAGCTAGGAACCTTTAATGGATGTCTCGGCATGCCTTCTCCTCCGCCAGATATATCTGACGGATATGTGTGGTGCGCTGGACTGAATTAGTAAAGGAAAGTTGCTTGCACGGTTAGATGTTCGTGACAAGGTGCATATTATTTTCTGTTTGACGTAGGGCAAAAAATGGAAATGGCAGCTTGGAGCATGGTGGTAATAGTGATTTTGATGTGAAATGGAGATAGAAGCAGAGTTACAGCATGTGAGACTTAACAGCTCGGTTATTGCAGGTCTCAAAGGGAATATTTTTATAAGGTGTGATTATAGTGCTTTGTTCCACAGCCCCACTTTGCAGTGTGCGGACACAACCTAGTTTGCATTCATTTGTGTACATGTGTGCTCGAGAGCAAAGCAGTTTTTGTCATCTCAAAAAGAGAGAGAGGGGGGGGGGGCACTGAAACATTAAAAAATAGCAAAAAATAGATGAAAAAATGTTCTGCCCTGCAAGCTTTTTTTTTGTGAAAAACAAGAAAACAGGACAATAAACAGGTAAAGGAGAAGTCAGCTCTCCTGGTTTTCCTACTCACTTACTTGGGATGTTGCAGAGAAATTAAGAAAAAAAAAAAAAGGTTTCGATTTGGAAGAGAAAGAAGCAGGAGACAGAATACCTTTCAGTAATGGACTCGGGTTCAAATCTATCTACAAGCGATGGTGCACATGTGAAAGTTAAGGGAATAAAAAGACAGGGATGCAGTGCACTTCCCCTTAAAGGTGGCAGGGGGCAGCATGCCATGAAAGCTCTCCAAGCCAGGCTGCAGAAGTGGAAAGGAAACTTCCCCCTTCCCCTCCAGCTGAAGACATGCACCATAAATATACATAAACACAAGGCTGGGGTGACTTTAGACAATACAAAATAAAAAAATAAAAACTGTTTTGCAGAGAATTACATGCACACACATGAACACTGTTCTCCGCTGCTGAAAGGGACAGTCATGGAAACACGGCTGTGACAGTGACAGATTGAGTGACTGTGAAGTGGGCTGCAGAGCTGGTCGTTAGAAGTGTTACAAATTAAGGTGCAGCGCGACTAAAAAGAAAAGAAAAAAGGTGTGTGTTAGAGTGTGTATCCTTTTTGGAAATCGGTCTGTTTCCAGATGGGGGGCCCCTTAACATGCATACACACACACACACACACACATGCGCGCACACACACACGCACACTAACAGGCAGACTAATAAAGCGGCTGATAGAGTGCAGATCACGACGGCCTCCAATGTGTTTGTATGTGCTCATTCATATGTGAGCGTGTGATGGATGGGTGCCTGCAGAGAAGACCCTCGCCCTGCCATACCACTCAACAGTCTAAATGAGTGTGTGCCCATTCTCATTTGTGTGTGTGTGGAGGTGAGAGGTGGACAAGCTCACAAGGGGTCCTGCCATTAAACCTTCCCTTATAGAAGGAACTGAAAAGGCGAGAATAAAAGATATTATACATATTTATTAACTTCAGTGGGCTTCAGCTCTAGTTGAGGATGATGTGGGAGGAAAGTGAAACAAAGAAATGATCGAAGAGACGATGCCGAGAGAGAAACGGGTGCACAAAAACTGCAGAAAATATGCTACTTAATCCTTTATATACATTTGTAAAAAGTGAGTGGTGAGTGTTTTGCGTTGGTGGGTGTGCATACATGTAAAAAGGAGGAAGAGTAGGAGAAAAATATGGGCTAGAAAAAAGAAAATGAATATGACCACGAGGTTTGTGTTTTTGGAAAACGATATATTCAAATCAACATATATACCTCATGCTCTAATAAAGCGTGAGGTATGTAAATGCTGCAAACTCTTTTTCTTCAGACGCCGACTCAGCCCGCAGCACGGCATCCCATCTGCCCCAGCTCTTCATGTGTGCACTGTGAGATTCAAGTGTATTCAAACGCTTAAGAAAAGAAGGTACAGTGCACCACAATATGCGTAAATGACTTCCATCAAAACTTTAAAATCAGCGCGAATATGTTGAGACCAAATGAAGAGAATCAGAAGCAGAGTCAAGAGTGTTTCATCAGGAGGAGTCGTACTGTGAATATAGATTGGAGCCTTAAAAATAAAGTGGATGTGTGTGTCCGTGTGTGCGAGTAAAGCCTATTACTGATGTTGGTAATAGTACACCTGTGTAGCCATGTCTGGCAGCCTAATGACAGCTAAAAAGGAAACAGGCTGTAAATCCACACACACACACACACACACACACACACACACACACACACACACACACACACACACACACACACACACACACACACACACACACACACACACACACACACACTTTATTGAGGTAACAGCTCTTATGTCGAATATCACATGTTTACTGTTTGTCTCTGTCAAAGGCGCAGGTGAGTACTGCTCTAAAACGCGCGTGCCTGCTCCGGCAGTAACAACAGTGAAAAAAAAAAGAAAAAAGAAAAGTATGTATGCAAGGTGTCGGAGTGGGCATTCACCGAGCAAGAGTGTATGTGTGTAAAGGTGGGTGAAAGGCGTGTTAAACGTGACCCATTTTATCTGGCCAGGGCAGCCATCGACATAATTAAAAACCAGGCAGGCAGGCCGGGGAGGGCCTGGGGCCTTGTAAAAGCCATCTGGGTTGTAGTTCGAGTGTGTACCAGAGTGTGTGTCCACATGCATTGTGAGTGTCAGAATGTGGCCACGCTCACTAATGACCCAACTTGCTTCTATTAAATCAGCGTCTCTGCAGTCGCCGTCGCACAGCTATCATTTGTGGTGAGTGTGCATGTGCCGCAATGAAAACACGCATGTGAAAAGTTCCAGCGTCGTTCTCCCACACTTCGCAAATCACGGGGAAGTCAAATCCCAATCTTTTTGTTCAGAGGTTTACTCCGTCTCACTTTCCCACTGACAGTAACTTATGTTTGAAAAAGCAGTTTCATGGAAAAGATCTAGAGTTTAATTTAGTGGACGCTACATCCAACGACGGACATAATCGCACCAGAAATCAAAAATGAAGTTTTTTTTGTTTTAGCAGAAAATGTGAGAACACTGACTAACCTCCTGGACGATGCAATGATCCAACCGGTTCAAGATTTGAGTTAGAGCTGAATTGTTTAAGATTAAACAGTCTAATGATTAAATATCGGCACCCGCTTCCGGTTATTTTTAGCATCACGCCACGGTGTCCACGTTTTGCTCCCCTGCAGCTCATCTGAATGAGCAGGTTGCCATGTGCAGGGTTGCCAGGTTAGGTTAACTTAAAACAGGAAGCGTGTCTGCTTTAAAAGAGGAGAAGCAGTGACTTCTCAGGCTGGACCTTGTTAATGAAATGGCTTTGTGTTATTTACAGCCCCTTGTTAAAAGGGTGGATGAGATGAGTGTGTGTAGTAGTGCGTGAGCGTCCATGTTTTTGTGCACCAATGCAAATGCTTGTGTATGTCATCTTGTACGTGCTCTCTCTTTCTCTCACTGCATGCACGTGTGTGTGTGTGTGTGTGTGTGTGTGCGTGTGTGCACAGTTGCCAACCCTGCTATGTCTGTTTTACTGTTGCACTGCCTTTCACAGGCAGGTCTTTATGATATGTATTTAGGGCAATTAGTGAGCAGATATATTGGCTCATTATGGTGAAGCAGGTGCAGAGTAAATGGGGAAATATGTGAACAGTACATCAGGGTCACAAACTCAGTCGCTGGTGTTTGACGGGCTACAACTAGACTTATGAGTGTGGCAAACAGGAACGCACACACACCCAATCAGTCAGCAACAGCCCCCACCCCCCGTCTCCACCCAAACGCACACACACACATATATATATATATTCATGCAAATATATATTACATATGTATGTAAGTATACAATTTATATGTATATACATACATGCTGGATTCTATAGTCACACCAGGAATTTAACGAATGAGAACAAAAACATTTTCTGAGCTAGAGCAAAGCATCTAAATCACTCAATCTGTTGCATCCATGCCAAGAATAATGACAAATAATAATGAGGTAAGGAAGCCTGCATTCAGCGCTGACTGGACTTGACCTCGACTCTATCAACTGACATCAGAAGTTAAACACAGAATGGGGACAATTCCTGGAACTCTGCAAACACAAATAGGAAGCGCTGCTCCGTATAAATTTGCAGAGAATGCAACGCTATTAATTATATATTAACACCTTAATATTTCCGAGGTAGACAAGGTGCGGAGCACGCGGTAATAAAAAAAAAACAAAAAAACTTTTCTTAAGGTGCATCAAAGGGAAGAGTTTATTAAAATGTTTTTTTGTGTTACGAAGAATAAGCAACACAAGGAAAACAGCAATATACTGCAAAATCAATTTAATCATAATAATACCTCTAGTGATCTAAACCAGACAATTCCAGTATGAATGGAGGGAGAGTTATTTTCCTCCTCTGCATCTTAGCTGCTGCTTAGTATCAAATCTAAATTATCCACTTCCTCATTCCTTGAATCTCAGAGAAGCAGACTGACACAAAACAGAAGATGTCACATCAGTCTCCAACCATCTTCTTCAGGTTTCGTTTATTCGGAAGTGGGCAATTTTCCTCACCGCACTGAGGAAAATGGCACTGTCCTTGTACGAACACAGATCAATGAGTTGGCCAGACAGCAGAATGCGGAGATGAGATGAAACGTGAACCCAGTGAAGTGCAGGACGTGCCACTCAAAGCGGAGCCGGAGCCAGAGCGAAGGCCAGTCGCACGTTCCACCTTCCTTATTCCCTAACCGTGCTTCCTTGTAACCGTCATGATCATTATTCACCTTCTCCCCCGGTTTCTGCAGTAGGCTAAAAACCAACAAAAATGTCTTGTACTTGAATTCAGTGCCCTAAAAAAGGATTTCAGAGCAGCTAGCCAGGCCAGCATGAGGCAGAACCCCGATGTGGCTGCAGGCCTGGAGACTTATTGGAACCATCTGAACAGAACTTTCTGTTACAACAACCAGACTCCTTTCACCCCACCTCCCTCCCCCCACCTGTGGCATGTGGCCAGCATTTACCGCTCAGTTTGATGACCCAAGATTGAAACATTTGTTTCAGAATCAAATGTTTGATGACAATTGTGATATAAAATTTAAAAAAAAAAATCACAATAAGACAAAAACTCGTTCTACAAGGTCTACGTTTGGACAGATGTTGTGATGAATGAATTTTCTCTCTTTCTTTTAAATCTCAAACCTGTAGGAAACACTCATAGATGTTTTCTATCCTTTCATGACCTATTTAAAAAAAACAAAAACATTTTTTTTTCATACACAGATATGCAAAGCGCCAATACGGTTTTGTGCTTCCTGGGTTGGAAGGAGCCACTATTTGCTTCAGAGTGGCATGCATCTTTTGAAACTGAGGTTGCATCTTTGTTCTTCTCGCTGCCGAGGCAGCGTGATGTCAAGCCGGGTGGAGGTAAGTATGAACAGGCTGGTTAATTCGTCCGTGATCTCGGGCTGTGATACAATATTAAAATGTAAATCTAAAATGCCTCAGAGAACCGCACATTTTCAGACGTGGATGTTTGTTTTTTTTCTTTTCTTTTGGCTCGGTTGTCACCTGAGACGTTCAAATATACTGCAAGCTCTAATGTGAGTTAAGGCCAGGTAAGAGCCCAACTGCTTATGCTTTGCTGCAGAGGTGTGTTACTGTCCTCATAGAGGATTAGATGAAATTCTGGCTATTCTGATCCCCGTTTTGAAAGATTTATCACGTGCTCTTAGTGTAACTGCTTAACATACGTACTGCGTATCTGTGTGTGTTCTCATCTAAGCCTGGTGTCTGAATCTCTTCCTATACCTTGAGAACCCAGGATTTCCCTTTTCTTCCCTTTAGGGCCCGGATAGCCAAGACAGGAGGGCTAATAGAGCTCACTCTCTTTGGGCCTGTTGGCAGGACACAGAGGAAAAGACCTATTTCACTGTTGTGTAAGCCATTGTTTCATTTCCACACTTCTCTCCCTCTTTCTGTTCAGATATTTCACAGGATTTTTGGCTCCCGTTCAAGTGTGAACACAATGCCGTTATTGAGACCCCGGTTCGCACCTCCTGGCCTGTACAGAACACCCATATCCACCTTTTGCTCTAACAGCTACCCGACTTCTCTTGTTTCTTTCCAAGCCTTAATTCCCATTTAGAGCCAGGATTCTGCACAGACAGACTCACCACACCACCGCGCTCCATCCCACATCCCACATCTCATTCTCTTAACCTTCAACCTAAGAGTTTCTCTGGAGGGCCCCACTGTGCAGGTAATGGATCCTGCTTGACCACCTCCACCATGAGGCCCATATATCTAACTTTTAATTAAGAAAGCTCATCCCCCTATTCTACAAGAGAGGAACGCGACAGAACGAGTCTTGGGTAGCTGTGTGTATTGCACAGGAGGCCTCGGGCCATCTGGTTTGTGTTAGACACACAGGGTGTCAGTGGTGCAGGCCTAGCTGATGGCTATCAATCTGCCTTTTAATGTTTGATGGGATATATGAAGGGATGGATGGATATGGGCCCCCCTCAGAGAAGCTAATGGCTAAACAGGAGCATTAAGGGGAATGAGGCCTGTGAAGGAGATGGGACCCAGAGTGGAGATGCACAAAAAACCTTGAGCACCTCCTTCATCTTGCAGGTTTAAGGCCATTAGAATCTGTAAAGCAGCGACTGCAATGAAGAATCCAAATGATTAAGAAATTAAAAATAAATGGCATTCGTTTTATTCATCATTAAGGGAATTTCGCCAAGGACAAATATTTTGAAGATGTGTGTTGTGTACATTTAAACAGTGCATTTATAACATACTATGATATTATATAGTAATAACTAACAAACTAATAAAATACATTTTTTTAAAAAAATGCATCAACAAATCGATCAAGAAAAGATAAAAACAGGCAAAAAAAAAAGCAATCATCAGCTATACGTAGAAATAAGCAAACACTAAGTAAGCGTTTAATTTGTGCAAGACATAAAAGAGATTGAGGAAGAGACGAGGAGACAGAGGGAGATAAATGAGGAGGAGGAGCAGCTGTTGACACAAGCCTTCCCCTCTCTGTCAGATAAGAGATAACTGGGTTGCCTGTGTTTAGACACACCATTAGTAGTGTCATCAATCACACGCACATAGAGCCACACACAGGCTGAGGAGATGGAGGATTACCGGAGGGTGACACAACATGTGGCTGTAACACTTCATGCGCGTCAGACTACATCTTTTCCTTCAGAGAGCTCGCGCATCCCCACAACGCCATGAAGTCAAACAGCATTGAGGAGTTATTGCTTGTAACATATTTACAAACTCATTAAGAGAGTGTGCGTAGGTTGTTTGTGTCAGCATATTAAAATGTAGTGCATTACTGAAAATTATTCACCATCCTTTAGTCATTTTAGTGCAGGAGAAAGAAAATGCGGGTGCATATAGTTATGTGGCGTTTGCCTTGGTACAAAAGGGTCACAAAGGACAGAGAAAGGGCAGAGAACCAACTTCAACTCCCATATGAAAGCTTCTCATTAAAGCTCAAACAGCCCTCGGCATCCAGATCGCCATTAAAATCACACCAGCAAAATAACAATGACTTTCAAACTATCCTCTGACTAATAATACTGTCATTACAAGTTACTCGTGGTTTTGCAAAGACCAAAAAACTTTTTGAAGTGCTCCTGCGTTCTCCCCATGGTCACATTAAAAGCTAAGGCATAATTTGGCCATTCACTAACAACTCTTGGAGCATGCTTCCCTAAAGGAACACAATCAGGCGTAATTGGCCAATCAGCAATGGGAACAAACAGAACGATATACCTCACACAGCGAGGCTGTTGGAGACAATCGCGGGGACAAGACCACAAACACAACACAGGAAAAGGTCATAACATTGTGTTTTTGTCATAAGACTTTTAAAAAAAAATTTTTTTAATGTTGTTTAGAGGCTGGTTGATGGAAGATGTGCTGTGTCATGCCTCCAGATTCACAAATATATACATTATAACTGTGGTAAAGGTTTAAATAGTATGTTTCTTAAAAAAAAACAACAACTATGAATAACAATTGCTTTTATCTAAAGTGCATAAAACAGGTGTAAAAATAAAAAAAGGGATCAAATTACAAAATTTAAATCTAAGGTACTTGACCGGTAGTTTGTTTCACACGCTACAGTTGGTCCGTAGATTTAGGCTGTCTCGGCTGCTTCCACAGCTTCACGGTGACTGATAAATGGCCTTGAATCCATTTAACCTTATCCAGGTCCTACAAAATACTTTACATTGTGTTTCTCATTTACGCAAACAAATTCAGCCTCCAATGCTTCTATTAGACGGTCAGTCTATGTACAGAGGCTTCCGAATTTCCGGGGTAAATAGGCAAATAACATGAAGGTGATAAAAGTCTGGTATGTCTGTTGGTCCAACACATTTTTCCAGCCACAAGACCGGAAAAAAAAAAAAAATCTTTGGGACAATTTACGTTGCAATTTTCCCAGAAACGTATGCCTTAAAACCTAATTGATCTTGATCCCAAAATACATATCTGGCTTTCACTTTAAGACTGACTTTTTTAAAACAAACTACTACATTAGAATGAAAGCTGATTTGTTAGTGTGTTGGAGTATGATCAATAATACTATGTACACCTTGTATGCAGCAGGTCATCTCTCAGTACTAGAGATAGCCATATGTCATCGACTGGTTTTCGATTGGTTCAAAAGCAGTCAATAAAAGCATAGCAACCTTAATTTGATAGACTTTGTGAAGTCAATACAACATGATTTATTTTTATGACATAAAGAAACCCAAAGTGCTCTCCTGCTGAATTCAGCCAGAACTCATCTCTGCGTGTTTTCTAAGTACTAACATTGCAGATCCTTTCAGCTACTTAAGGCATCATGAAGACATATCTTGGGATTCATCCTGTAGCCGCAATTAACTGGATTTTCATTTGTCTCTCCTAATGTGTGCTTGAGCTTGTTAGTTGTACTAATTACTTCAAACAGTGCAATGGATCTTTGTAGCCTGAAGGATGCATTCACTCTGACCTCCCTGTGTGCTGGAGCTCAGTGGTCCTGGGGGGTATTTAGGAGGTAAACATCTTGACTGCACCTCTACGCCACCGCGCCACCAGCCATTTACTTCCCCGCACGTGCAATTAACGAGCCACTAGCTAATTTGTAGTTGGTGAATATATGCAAATGAAAGGCAAACAAAAGAAATGGGTGATGGATGACAAGAAAGGGGGCCGGGAAAGGTTCATAAAGGACACTTACACCGCGGCGCTAATTAAAAAGCCATGGCCATGATTGCACTGAGGCAACTCATTAGCTGCAACCTGCTTCTGCGCCACGTGCTGCACTGGCTGCTCATGCTCGCTAGGCAAGAAACTAGAGAAGAAGAAAGAAAGCTACTTAGAAAGAGGTGGATGTGGGACACTGAGGTGTCCATGTGGGCATATAAGTGCAGGCAAATGAGTTTGGTTGCATTAGCTTTACTGTGTTATTGCCCATTAGTTTAGTGTGGGGGGAGGGGGGGGGGCAGCGAGCTGAAGAAAGGTAACCATAAGCATGACAATTAGGACTATAATAGGATAAACAGCAACCTGGCGAATGGAGGGAGTGAAGCAGAACCCAGTGAAGAGAATGATTACAGTGGTCGAATGTGTGGAGGTGGGTGACTTCAGCTATATTGATCTGGGGCGCCGCTGTCGAGGAGCTCAAAGTGGCACCTGCTGAGCCCTCATCGCTTCTTTCCTCAGCTGACAGTGGGAACAACAGGCTCGCACGGCCTCTTACTCGCTCATACCTGTATGCACACACAAATGCACACATTATCTGTATGTGACTTATGCACATGAGGTGTGGGACATAGCCTATGAGGCTGAGCGCCTTTCACCCAGCGCCCATGGTGTGAGTCTCCTCTCGCGATTCATTTCATCACAGTAGGAATCGTCACGGTCTCTCTCCTGCTGCCATTGTAAAATGTAGACATCTCTTAACATTTACTTCAGCATTTAACAGCGAGCTGACCAGAAATATTGCTTTCATAGAGGAGAAGCAGAAGGAGGAGAGAAGCAGAAGAATCAATGGTGCAAAAAATTGTTTTTATCGAATGCTGCATGGCTCACATTTCCTGCAGACACAGATAAGAGAATGGGAGAGAGCAAAACCTTCTCTGTGTGCATTTAGGTGTGAGAAGGTGGTGGCGGTGGGCGGTGAGGGTGGGGAAATAAATGAGATTATTGATGTTACATGTCAAATTTAATTGCTGAGATCTGAGCAAAGAGAAAGAGAGGGTAGGCTGATGGGCTCGCTGATCCGTGGAATGCTTCATTTGGGAGAAAGGCCAACAACTTCCAGAGTTTGAATTGTGACAGCGTGTGCGCACATTTGTGTTTATGTCCGATCCTGTATGAGAGCGAGATCATTTAGTCACAAAACGGAGTTGTTAACTTCGAAGCTCTCGCTCCTGGGCACACACAAACCCCAAAGTCACGCAGTGTCATAATCCCGAAACGCGCTGGCAGTGTCGGCCCGTCAAATGTAACACATATTCTGACGTCTGACCTTGTATGTTCTTCATGTTCTTCATTTTCATTCTCAGCTCAGAATATGTGGAAAGCAATGGACTTCACGCAGGCCTTCGAATATGCAAGCCTAATTTCCACCACAGAATAAGCTTTAATTGGTGAAGAGCTGAGTGACAAGGAGGCAGGCCAAGAACTTCAGAGCAGAACAGGGTCTACATACAGGACGAAGTTATTTTATACGAGCATTTTACAGTTTGGGAGAGGCAAGAGTAACATCCTCAAGCTTACTAATGACGGAATCCCTTCAGGATAATTTCCAAACCAGATAGACCAACACAAGCTGTCTAGAATGTAAATTTATACATCCTTTAAATAAAGAAGTGAATTCAGAACTTCCCAGGAATATAAATCCTGGAGCAGATACAATCAGTTCTGTCTTTCCCCTTTGGATTTATAAACCACTGAGTTACATAAGCTGAAAAAGCTAGTGAGTGATGGCTTAGATGAAAATGACGATAAAAACATAGATGAAATCACACTGGCATGCAAATATGTATATATTTAAGAAAGCATAATGATGAAAGGTCCCATAGCTGGTAGCTGCAACCCAGAGAGAGACAGAGAGATGCTATGAAAATGCGTGAAATCAAAAATCAAAGCCAAATTGACATTAGGCCAGTGTGTGTGTGTGTGTGTGGTGTGTGTGTGTGTGTGTGTGTGTGTGTGTGTGTGTGTGTGTGTGTGTGTGTGTGTGTGAGCGAGTATGTGACCACTCACAAAGACGCATTCAGAGGTCTTATGGTACGGGAGAGGTCTGGGCTTCAGGATGGAGCAAAAAAACCTCATCTCGTTCTAAAAGTAAACATTCCAACCTTTTACAACTTTTCAACACTTTCCACTAATTCAGTTCACTTCCAGAGAGCATCATCTTCATAAGTAAACAAAATCCCAACTTATTCTGTTTCAAAGGCGACATTTTCCAGCTCATAAAGCGAAAACGGCCTTCTAGCACTAGCCTTAATATAAGTTTGAATTTATCACACACAATGTAATATTTATGCACACATACAGTTGGTGCTGCATATAAGCCAGAAAAATTGTGTTTTTAGAATAAATGCCGGTGAATTATGAAAACAAAACAACAACAACAAAGTCTAGTACCACTATGCTTTTAATACGAAGTCGCTGGAATTGCATAATTCAGCCTGTCAATCTATAACAAGCGAAGAAATAAGGCTGAAAATATATCATTGTTGTCCCTCAACCTTTACAGACCTCTCGGCCTGAGTTTGCGGGTGAATGTAAGCCTTGCATCTCATGGGAGCACATCATGTCTATCCCTACTTAGAACAAGGCCAATTTGCAACAGGATCCTAGAGGTAGTCAAGTCCCCCCTGCCAAAGCTCTCATATTTTTAAGCTGACCGTTTTACGGCAAGATCTGTAAAGTAAGCCCTCCACCTTGGCCTTGGGTTCACGCCACCTCCATAAATACTGAGCTTACGACAAAAAGGCACAAAGGTCAAGTCAGACTGCAGAAAACATCGTCAAGCTAAATGGTTTTGTCAGATTTATTCTGTCTTTTATAACTGACTTTCCAGCATTCATGGGACATTTTTCAACAAGCCACACAACAGAGTATTGAGTAATAGCTCCATGGCAACAATTATCATTATTATTTAGATGTGTGCCTTTTCTGAAACTTTTATGCATTCTCTGGAGCTTTCTCCACCCATGCCCTTCTGAGTGAGTGCATGTGTGTGTTAAGATGCTGTTTGAGACTGTATCTAATGACTCCAGCACAGCTCTATCAATCAGCAGCCATGTGCAGACAGTGGAAATCAATAGTTCCACACAGAGCTACCTGAGGTCCCACACACTTCATTTGTCATAACCGCTCAATACGTCAATGAGCAGAAACTACAACACATTTCAGTCAGGAGGCTACTGGTGAGCAAGGTGGGTGTAAATCTTTGTGGCGTTTTCCAATGACTGTGAACTTCTCCATTTCAAAGCAGCATTGTGTTGTGTCAAAGATCACCTATTCAAGTTTGCAGCTGTAGTCTTCATTTACAATTCATTCACCCTGTTTTCTTTGTTCCCCTCTCATATTTTGATTGTGTGATCTTTCTTTGATAGATCCCGCTTTTCATCCCTGTTCCTACATACATGCCTCCCTCCTAACTCTCCCCTCTTTGGGCACTTATTGACATTTCCCCGCTAACCTTCTCTTTTACGCTCACCTTCATGTGCGCAGCCTTATCAGATGCGCAGGTAGTTTGGAGTTTCATTCGCCCTAACTCCCTACTCTTCTCCTTTCTTCCGGGTTATTCATCCCTCCTTCCTGAGCTCTGAAAGTCAAGCTTCCCTTTACAAAACCCCTGCGGTCTTATCTGAGAGACCCCACGACCCCGCAGTCATCGCAACGACCAGCGGGAGAGAATGGAGACCGCCGCTCCCTCAGGAGGAAGACAATGGGACCAAGGTCTGTGTGTGCGCCAGCATGTGTTTGCGTGTTCGTGTGTGGAGCGGGGCTGGGGGTCCGCGATGCCATTAGAGTAATCTATTTACTTTCCAACTGTCTAAACATTGGTGATAACAAAACAGTGAAGCACTAGACTAGAAACTCTAGAGACAGTGCTGATGCTGCCCCTCGTAGCAGCCAAGATCTTGTTTTCAGACTTAGTATTTTCACTAAACCCAACGAAATAAACACAAAAATAATAAACAAAAAAAAAAAAACCCACTTCAAATAAAATGACAGAACTCACTTGATTTATAAATTAGTGATCAGATTTGCCGTTTCTTTTCTGTCAATCAGCTACTAAAGTCAATGGTTCAACAAATAAAGGAACTAAAAGAAAAACCTTCTGCTAGTTAATTTTACCGTTGATCCCTGTCACACACATTAGCAGACAGCGAGCCACGTCCGGCGCCAGTTCATTTCATGAATTAAGAAGATGGATAAATGTTTTTCCTTAATTTTCCTTGGAAACTTTATGTAAGAACACAATAGAAAGAGAAAATACCACAATGACTGGGTAAAAGAATTCATGTCAAAAACACAACTACCTTAGTAATTCTCTGATTGTTTCTTCCTGATGCGGTTCTTTTTTTGTTGTTGTTGTTGTTACTATTTGAGTGAATAAAGTGCAGTGGTCATGTATTTCCTTCCCCTGTCCTGCTTGTGTGCAGGCCTGTGTTTGTATTGTAGTGTTTGTCACAGTCTCTGCAGGTGCACCACATCCTAACGCACAGACATCCTACACTCACATCCTCCTGCTTTTCTGGCTCCCCCAGGAAAGCACCTGCTACGAATGCACGAGCACACACACACACATATATGCAAACTAAACTTCTATGTGCTCAGTGTTTTTTGAGTCACGACGCTCTTGCTCATTTCCTTGCAGCCCTTAGTTTTAATTTTCTATCACACACGCGTGCGTTGTGCACACAGATAGTGATTAATGGAGAAAACAATACACGACATATGATCGGAAGAGCAGGAAACACAGTAAAGTGCTACCAGGGGGAATGGACGGGATCCAGAAAGAGAGAATAGATGCTGAAAACACAAATGACTTCCAGCTAAACGTTTCACATGAGGAAGTGATCAATGCACATTTAAAACAAGAATATTGTCAAGTGTGTACAGTGTTTACGCCTTATTTCACGTAGAAAACCCATTGGATTGGACTCATTTAAACTTTAATTCCATATTAGACTAAAAAGAAATGCACAAATCTCTTCATATATGACTATTTAAGGTCATACATTCCAAAATGATGAGATGGACGGAGATAGACAAACAGGGCCTGGTCACTGCTGCTGCTGGGTGTATTTATAGGTTTTATCATCCAGTGTGCACTGCCAGCCATCAGCACTACATGCATGCTATAAAGTTACAGCAGAAGAATGACATTAAGTCAAAACAAGAAGGACTGATGATCAAGACATACCGGTTGCTCACAAAGCGTGCCCTTTTTGGAGCAAAACATCCTCACTTCAGGCCTGATGTCAGACTCTTTTTCAAACAGAAATTGGGAGGAATGTTATGACCTCATTGTTACAGACACAACTACTCAGTTCTTTGCAGTTACTGACGGCTGCTTAATTTTTTAAAATTTTTTTCAGAAACGTTCTGAACTGCAGTTTGGAGTATGTTACCCACCTGTTGTTTTTTAAATTATGTTAAGGCTGCAATAAATATTTTGCAGTAGTGACCTGAAGGTCATTGCTCACCACACGGGTCATCAGGTGTGCTGCTTCATTTAAAACCTTTTCACATTGAATGCAGCTGCATTACAATTCACAATTCACTGGTGGCAAATTTAAAACAGTTTGAACACTTTTAGCAAATTAGTTGAAAATTTGATCTGTTTTGGAAAACATTTCTGTTTTGAATGCACCACCAATAAGTTTCCATTAAGGTTTTCCTTGATTTAGTTTTGATTGCTCATCGTGGTGAAGAATTTCATCAGAAGTCAGGTATAGGCCTGTACGAAGTTTAAAAGCTGGTTGTGTAATAAATACAAGCAAAGAAAGAAAGAACGTTAGCCCCTGGGATCTCTGAAAGACACTGATTCTGTTTCATTGTAGCTGCTTGGATATTTTAGGGAACCAAAATTATATGGTTAGGTTTAGGAAAAATGCATGTTTTAGGTTAAAACGCATAATTCACAGCATTTGTGTGATAATTGCAAAAAAAAATTGTAGAAATGAACCATTTCACAATGTCTACAACAGATAAGAAAAATAACTTTTTAGGCAACATTCAGCTGCAGAGTGAACAGGTGTGAACAGGTGAACAACTTTATACCTGATTACCATTGTCCTAAATCCAGATGACTGTACACTGTCACCTGGTTTTCACTCTCACTCATACATTTGATAAATTACATTTATACTGTTTATAAGGATATATAAATATACATTCCTTTACACAAAATGCATTGTCTGATTCACAGTACGGATTTGGAGTATTGTTTCCTTTTTTCCCTGGAAATCAGTTAAAATGTTTATTTCACAACACCCCCCACTTTATTACTTACAGATATAACTCTTCTATTGATTATCCTTGTTCCTTTATACAGTTTAATTCTCAGGCAAAGAACAAGTCTTGACTTTCACCCGACACTAAAAGTTGTGTGACTTTTCAGCTTTACCCCAGAGGCCGACAGATAAGTTGTTAATGGATTGAATCACTGTGCTTCATTCACTGATGGTAAGCAGTGGAGGTTATCATCGCTGGAGTAGAGACAGCCTAATTCCTTCCAGCTGCAAAGAACTCTGTGTGTGTGTGTGTGTGTGTGTGTGTGTGTGTGTGTGTGTGTGTGTGTGTGTGTGTGTGTGTGTGTGTGTGTGTGTAACTGAGTGGTCTTCGGCTAAAATGACAGATTTACTTGGTCCTTTAAACGCAGCAGACAGGCAAGAATGAAAATACTGTAAGAGAGTCCTTGTAGGAAAAAAATGAGCCCCTTCAGACCAGACTGGGCACATGTGTGTTTTCATACATGCATGTATATAAATGTCTAAGAGCTTCATTTGTTGATTTCAACAAATGCACTGATTCTGCAGTAACAAATACATGCTGGTGTTTGTGGGACTCAAGTGTTTTGTTTCTGTACTTTCTGCTTTTTTTTTTTTTTTTTTTTTTTTTTGTATGTGTGTGTTTAAATATAGAAACTTCCTTATGGTTACGCTGTCTGCACTCACCTTTGCTCCAAAGCCCACTTAAATAATTTCCTTCACTTATGTAGTTTCAGTAGTGGGGCCACCACATCTTGTACTGCAAAGTCCACCTTGTGGCCAGAGGCACCTAGTTCACGGCCTCACACAAACACATAAACACACAGACTATGTGGGTTTACCAGACCGATACTGGGCACCTGGCCGGCATGAAGCCAGTACATATACTGAAGGGTTGAGGATGACAGGGGAGGCGAGGCGGGAAGAGAGCTGGGGTAGATTAGGACACGGGGAATTGGGGATTGGGAAAGATTAGGACAAGCATAAAAAGGTAGAGAAGATTATTTGATAATGGCTTTAAAAAAAAACAAAAAAAAAAACCTTCAGGTATTTATTTGTTGCTGACTTATTTTGTCAAACAAACAAAAATGCCAAAAACATTAAATTCAGAAATTATTTCCTGCAATTCAAAAACTGAAACTGCTCATTTTGACCTACTACACAATGACTTTAGTAGTTTAATTTATCCATTAATTAATCCACTGGTGGCATGTAGTGGTAGGAAATCAAAGCCTGAGAAAATCACAGGATGCATGAACACGCACACACGCACACACGCACACGCGCACACGCACACACGCACACACACACACACACACACACACGCACACACATTCATACAGTCAAACCAAAAGAATCTTGAGCACACAAAGAACAGAAGCACATGGGAGGGTTCACTTACAAAGTGCAAGGCTACCTAAAAAGCAACAGACATGCATGTGGACACACAAATTGCAATCGGTCCGTCGATATATATGCATATCTGCAGACACAAAGAAAAGGAGGAAAAGATGAGGGGGAAGTCAGAAGAAAATGCAAAGGGTATAATTTTCCACAATCAGCCTCTGCTTGAAACAAGCAATTAGGGGGAATGTGCAGAGCATCCCCCTGGACTGGAAAGCGACTCTGTGTGTGTGTGTGTGTGTGTGTGTGTGTGTGTGTGTGTGTGTGTGTGTGTGTGTGTGTGTGTGTGTGTTTGTGTGTGTGTGTGTGTAGACTTTTCGTCTCCTCCTTTCGTGTGGTTATGTAGGTTGGTTCAGGGGCAGCACACAGCAAATTTGATAATTCTGCTACCAAATGGACCAGCGCACGCCCTCATTCAGCATCCTATCACAGCATCACTATACAGTTTATCTGCAAACCTGAAACTTCCAGTTGGGACTAATTGAACCAATTGTCTTCCGATTTCTACCTAAGGATAACACTGATGATTTGATGGTTTAAAGAAAAACATATATATATATATATATATTTTTTTTTTGAATTAGTTATTGATTTTTGTTATTAGTAATTAATTATTAATGACAAATGACAATCAATATCACATTTAAACATGAAATAAATGTTTTGAGTTTATATACACACACACACATACATATATACATATATATATATATATATATATATATGTATATGTATATGTATGTATGTTCTACACAGTTGATCAGGTACTTGGTAGAGCTGATGCAGCTGATGCAGCTCAGCATCGCTTGCGAGGTATCATTTGCAGTTAAATGTGTGTATATACACACCCAGGGTACACCCATGTACTCTAACCCAATTAAACATAAGTGTGTCTATTGTCTATGAATGATTTACAAATTCTAAGGCTTGTCTCGGACGGGCTGCTTTTGATTAATTTGTTGATGGAGTTTAAGAGAGGGAAAAAATGAGGAGAGAAAAGAGAACAGAGCAGAAGCATTAACACAAGATGAGCAGAACAGGAATATATTGTCTGAGGGAGCCATAGCAGGTAATTGGGGAAACACAAGCCTTAATCCCAGAGGTGGAGTTTCCTCCTGCAGGTTCCTTGAAGAGGAAAAAGAACAGAGCACACTCTTTTATCTGTGTGGTCCGCCGGCTCAGCTTTCCTTCTCTGTCTGTCTGTCTCGGCCCCTCTTTCCTTTCTGCTATGGCTTGTTCACAGCTCACAGATGTGACTTGTTCTCTGTTCGGGTAGCGTGTGCGTGTGCATGTGAAGTCTGATCTCCTCCCTTGAGATGGCCCTTTACCCCTGTCACCTGCGTGACCTGTCCTTCTTTTTTGTTCATGCAAGTTCATGCAAATCATTTATTTCAGGCAAATAATTTCTGAAAATTTACCCTGAGAAAGTACGTGAATTGCGCATCGTTTGAAGAAACAGACACACGTTGCTGTCAGCTTTCAGCCTTTCCTCTGAATAACATATAACAGTACAGTTTGACAACCAAGTATGCAGAGGAAGGACCTTACATTGCTCGAAACGTGGTTTCTCTGATCTCCTTCTTTTCCTAAAAGGTGCTTCTGCCTAACAGATGTGTATGTGTGAGGCTACGCGCTTCTCTTAGATGAATTACTTAGGCCTGTGCGTCGGCAGGAAGAGGCTAGTGCGAATGTGAGTCCAGAGGCCAGGTTTATTGAAAGCTGCAGTCCCTCAGATAAACATACATGCACTGACAATATTCTCACATGAAGAACACGGCGTCATGGGAGATGCAAGGAAAATAATCAGAGTTCAGAGGTGGAGGGAAGAAAAGTGCAGAGAGGAGGAGAGCAGGCAAAGCAACATCAGAGAAAAATAAACGGCAGGTGTTTGAGAAGATTTAGTGTAGCTCTTGCAAAAACGGGAAACAGGTTCACACGGAGGAGGTGAAGGAATTCCACATTCTTGGGAAAAGACTAGTGTCAGGAGTACTTTGGAGTGTGAAAGCAGGCGGGGAGACTAAATGTAAACCGTTTTCTATTGTTATGCTACACTTTTGCTTGTAATAACACAAAGTGATTCAATAAACATTTGGTGCTTGAACAAGAGGGGGCTCGCTCTTACCGCGGTCCACAGAGCTGAGCCAAACAGGACTGAGGGTGGCTAGACGTTGCTCGGTTGGCCGATATCAAAACGAAAACGGCTTGTGGCTGGTGTGCAGAGAGCAAGGCATCTGATACGGAGTCTGCGAATGTGTGCCATAAAGTCGGGAAACCCATTCAGCCTCCTCATTTGGGGGAATTACGGTGACAAAGAGCAGACGTAGCAAGAGCAGCTACATCCTGCCATACATATGTGCATACATGCACAAATGTGCCCATAAAAACAGACAAAACCCAGAAGAAATCCCCACCATCTCTGTTTAAATGTGTCATTGGTTGACTCTTTGCAATAAAGCGACTGGAAAAAAAAAGAAAAAAGCAGCATGTTTCAATAAAACTTACAAGCAGGGACAGAGATTAAAATAGGAGCATCTCAAATACCACAGAGTTGCTTTTGTGGAGAGAAAGTCTACAAACGTCCTGAGTGGAAAAAGCAGGGCAATGCCTTGCTTAGGATGTTCTTTCTCGCCACCATGGCAGCAAAAACCACAAAACGACTGCAGTACCTGCTTCCCAGGACTAGAAATATGAGCACTCCTAAAAATAAGCCTTTAACTCTTGCCATCGGGCAACAAAAGGGTGCTAAATGGGGATTTTAAACCAGCAAGAGCTAAAAATACAATATCGGTGGTGCATGAGGTTCAGCAGCTGTGTGTGCGTCTGTGGAGAGAAAACGAGTTGCAAGGGGAGGCTGGCATTTCTGTGGTGGGCTGGGAAGCATAAGCCAGGGGACCTGGGGCAGGCTAGCCGCTGGAATGCACAGGCCAACCACTGGCTTCCTGCTAACAGTTATTGACGAATTGCTGCTGGCACCTGTTAGAGACGCTTGCAGGACAAGACCCTCTCTTTTCCTCCGATATCCTCTTTGTGGCTGATCAACTATCAAGATCAGCCAAAAAGAAATCCAGACTAGTTTAGTTTTTAATAACACAGTAAAGACAAGACAGGGTTCTCTAAGAAATCATCAATGGATTTTTTTTTCAACTGTTTAACAGTCTATCGCACAGGCAGCGTCCTATCCGGGGATAAGACTAAAGTAATTCTATTATGTCTAGTTGAAAGGAAAATTTACAGGGCGTTTATCTTGCAGCACCGTAATTTTTCTTTCTGATAGCTGTTGTAACAGACTAAACAGAGAGAATGTAGCAAAAAGATATTTCTGGAAAAGGCCAGGTAAAACAAGAGAAACATTTCTTTTGGCCAGAAGGAGGCTGATGGGGGTGGGGGGTGGGGGGGGGGATGGGGTTGCAGGTTTAGTCGGGGGAGCAATGCTCTGCGCATCTGCAACCACTGTCAGCGTCTGGCATCACATCTTCCCTTGTTTTAAACAGCAAGTAGAAAAGGCTGTGTGTATGTGTGTGTATGTGTGTGTGTGTGTGTGTGTGTGTGTGTGTGTGTGTGTGTGTGTGTGTGTGTGTGTGTGTGTGTGTGTGTGTGTGTGTGCGTCTGTGTTCTGGGCCCATCTCCAGAACCAATGTATTACAAGAGTTCCCGCTGTAAGATTATATTTGGGTTCTTTAGGCCAGTTTCCAATTATGACTGGCACTTTCACACCATTCACAGATCCTCAGCACACACACACACACACACACACACACACACACACACACACACACACACACACACACACACACACACACACACACACACACACTCACACATCTCAGCTGAGGTTTTTTGGCTTGAATCAGCACTTTTTATTGGGCTGTTTGTATAGAGGTATAGAGGCAGGAGGCTGAATAACTAAAGAAGGAAGTGATTTAGAGCTTTTATGCTTTACCACAAGAGTTACTGAATATCCATCTGGGTCAGTACATCACCCACACCCAGCTAGAGGAGAAAAGGTTTTGCTGGTGGATTTGATGGGATTTCATCAATGGAAAGACAAAGATATTTAACCCCAAAGAAATTTGCAAAGGTTGTGTCTACAACACTGTTTGTAGTAAACGCCACCACACAACAGCTTCAAGGCATTTTTGTAGAAAAAAAAAAAAAGAATCTGTGAAATGTGTTTCATGCCATGATAAAAGCAATATGGTTCAGTACAATCAGAAGCTGGTTACATAACTGCTCAGACTGACATCTGCCGTTATGGCCCATTGCATTAAGGAGACTGGTTAGTTGCATACTGGAAAGTCTTTTGGAAGTAACACATCATCCACATATTTTCCAGATACTGAAGCTTGTGCAGTTACTTGCAAACTGAATTTTGTGTACACCGAGAGACTGACCACTGTCAGTGAAGAACAGTAATTCATGTCCTCTGGTGGTGTGGGCGGGACTTGATGGTGCTTGTCTCAAATACATTGGTCTACAGTATTTATTTAGATGACGTTGGGTGATTTCCCAGGCTGACACTGCAAACTATGGACCCTCTTTTGATTACAAATTAGGTGTACATGTCTGTGTGATGTAGGGACCCAGGATGAACTATCATTCAGCCCTGGTTCTTATACATTTCCACTAAGGTCAACAGTATGCAGTAGGTTAAACAAAGTCAGTCTGTGAACGTTGCCACGCTTGATACTTTCTCACACAAGTAGAAAAAGCCTCAAACTTTAACTTCAACCATTTCTACTGGATTTTTCCAAGTTTTTTTTTTTTTTTATGCCTTGGAACGTCAATTGTGTAAAAAATAAAAAGATTCCTTCAGTTCAAACAATGATTGAGCTGGGATGTTATGCTCCCAAGCAGAAACACGTAGACCTCCAGTCAAACAACCTCCAGTTAAACATAAGTAAACATGCCTAAAGGAGAAAAAAGGCTCTGAAAAGCAGACACTGCAAGCCCCACCTCAAAGGTTGCTGGTAATCCCATTAACAGTATCAGAGCCATTTTGCGAGTTAAGTTTCTCACACAGAACTCTGAACAACAGAACAACCTAAAGTTGAAATGGAGAGGCTTCAAAGATTTCAAAAGCACCGTATTCCCACTTACTGGATTTCTTTAAAGGTGTTTGGTCTCTGGTAACTGTCCCTAAAGAACCTTGACCTGGCAAAGGTCCAGTCAGGATTAAATGCTGTTTGGAGTATTGTTTTAGTGCTTTAACCAAACTGCGAAGCGCATAAACAAATCTATTGTTATCATAAGCTCTTACAGAATGTTCCAAGTCCTATTTTTTTATCCGCCTGGCTGCGACAGAAGCCTGATTTCTGGTCAATACTGATATCATTTTGCATGGTTTTTATCATAAACTCCTATTTATGTTAGATATGTGCAGTTCACGGCCTATGAAATCATCCAACTATAATCCTTAAAAAGCGTCTGTCTGTCAAGCCACTGAAAATGATTACTCAGCACTTTTTTTGGTTTCGAGGTTGACTAAGTTTGGTGGCAGGACGGTTGTTTCTAGGAAGCGGAGATGTGCTCGCTGGGATGTTGTGTTTGAAGTTCAACCATGTTCCATGTGACATGCTTTGGATCCGGTCAAATAGTTTTTTTTTGTTTAAGAAGTAATACGCCTGCAAGTATCTAAACGGATGGTATAATAAGAGTTGAGCATTTCCTCTAACTGCCAACTGCCTTTAGTATCTCGTTAAGAAGAAAAACACGGGAGCGCCCCAGCAGGCCTTTTCAGCTCCAGCATTAAAACCATCAGTTTAACGTTTATTACCGTCTCTGCAGATGAATAAAAGGACAAGATGGTGAGCCTGAGCAGTAGTAAATAAACAAACTTTCACTTATGTGGACTTTTCTTTCCGTTTTTAGATAACATAACAAATTGGATTTAGTTGGAATATACTGTATCTGTGTTATAAGTGGACTGCGGTGAGTTTGTTTATTTTCTGTGTAAAGTCCTTTAAGATTATTATTGTTTTGAACTGGATCTATTCAACTGAACTAACAACGCTGGGATAAATTGAACTGAATTAAATTGAATTGTTATTTTATGGAAAATCTGTGAAATCCGTAAAAATCCGTATGCGTCACCAGTGCATAACCGCATCACAGTTTACACTTGACACTTGTCCTGCCATCTTTCACCTCATGCCAATCTCCACTAAAGCCAAGAAATGCTTTGGGAAAGACTGCAGGGTGTAATATTTACAGCTCCACCCTTGGTGTTGGATTTCTGCTTCACCTGCCTGGTATCCAACGGGTCAGCATGAAGGGTTTCATGTTAGGTGTTTCCATCTGAAAACAGCCAAACAATCTAACTACACGGCATGTACATTAGGGTACGATTACAAGGAAATATAAGTTATACTTTCGCTCGCAAATGCTTTAACGCACAAAAAGCAGTCGATTTACCATGCCCCACCGAGAGCACACATTTCATGGTGAAAAAACAAAAACAGGTATTATAATAATTCAATAAATAAATGACTGTATTTCCAGAGTCAGCAGAAAATGCTATTCCTCTGTGAATGTGTGTATCTGTGTGTGCAAGAATCCGTTTTGGATCGCAAGGGCGCAAATCCCCCCCCCCCCCCCCCCCCCCAGAAAACACACACCCTGTGTCTCATCATCTGTGAAGAAATAATGGAATTATATATATTTTCTCCCCTGCGTGCGACGAAGCATCAAAGTTCAGTGCTGTGATAAGTTGCCTGCATGCTTCGCCCCTGGCCATAACGGTGTGTGGTGTTTTCCTATTACTGGCATGTCCTGTTTCATAGATGGATGGACCTCAGGCTGACGTCTGCCACTGCCTCTGCTCTGCTCTCCGTGTTATTACTAAAATCGATGTCCATGTCTGATGCCATTTATTACCCCTCGCCACACCAACAAACACACACACACACACACACACACACACACACACACACACACACACACACACACACACACACACACACACACACAAACATAAGCTGAAATGAGATGAAGTGGATATTGGGACATTCCAGTGCAGGAAAATTTTGCTGGGCTTGTGAATCTCTAAGTGTGTGAACCAAGGTGAGCTACGGTTTGCCAGTTTTGCAAAGTAAGTAATGCCATTTGTGTTTTTTCTTCCTGGTGAAATTTCCTTAGAATGTGCAGCCCCTAATCTTCTATAGTTTCTGATGAGATAACGTGGAAGCTTCATTTATTGCATAAACAATTTTTGAACAATCTAATCAAATATAATTTATTTCTGTGTGTTTCATAACGTTTTTGCAGATTGAATAGCTTTGGCAAAGATTTAATATCAAACTTCACATGTTATGACATGCCTTGTCAGTTGAAGACTATTGATGAATGTGCACAAATCTAGAAGTAGATCGAGAGCATCAGAAAAACAGAGGAAGCTGAAATAGAGTGACGTTTCCATGAATGGACAAGAACCATTTTCCTCAGATTGCTCTTAAAGGAAAACCTCCAGGAAAGACGATCAGACAAAAAGCATCTGGAACAGTTGTTGTCCGGGTAGATGAGATGGAATTTCAGAGCGATGCAACGTGCTGTTGTAGAAATGATAGACCAGAACAACGTACTGAGGCCTTCTCTTACAACATGGAATGATGGGATTAGGTAGGTGAGCTGGTAGGAAGTAGCTGCTGTGGAAACTGTAAAACTGTAGAGAAGAATCAGTCAACTCACTATTTTATGAAGTGTCATTTTGAAGTTTAGCATTTGGCTGCCACCTTCTAGGACTTTTTGGAGCTAAAGTTCATCATACTTATGCGTGATGCATGATGGTGGGAGCTGCTCCTCATTGGAAGCAATTAAATATCTTAATTAAACGTGGGTTTCATTTAAAAATGACCACCAGCATAACGATCAGAAGTAGTAATTACATCCATTGACTTGTGGCTGGAAAGTTGATGTCTTAGTTTTCACACGGAAAGCTGATGCTTTTTTTTATTTAAAGTAGACTTTTGGAGCCAGAGGCGTTTTAGACTCAGCACCTCGTGCAACGTAACAGAAAAACTGGACCTGTTTTTCCCCCCTGAAGACGGATTAACTTAATATATTATAGCGTGTACCCTTTGAATTGTACCTCAGACCTGCACCGGTCAAAGTATTTATCTGTCACCCCTGCAGATAAACAAGCACAAAATCCAGAGAGATAAGATCGCCTTCATCTTCTTTTCCACCTGCGCATGCAGGATCGTGTTTGTTTATGTCTTTGTCTGTGTCAGTTTGAATGAACACGTCCTTGTCCATGTGCGCCTGTATGTCAAGGTAGCTTCTCAGCCGAGCCCCTACGGTGCTCTGGGCCTTCTGTCCTCCCCTCATAACCTCACAAAGACACTAATAAGACCCCCGATGATGGACGCTTATGGATTTCTGTGCAGCTAATTTCCGTAACTATCACTGTTTGAAAGATAGCTGAGGGATTTAGCAGAAGGGGCCAAGAGAAGGCCCCCTTGTATTCTGTGGGAACACAAGAGCTGTATTATGTGATATATAAAAAAAACAAAAATGGAACGTCCCCCCTTTTCTTTCCCTCAGGCTAAGACCATGATATTTATCTACACATAGTCACATGAGACCATTATGTTTATGGAATATCAAATACAGGCCCACACTGTCGTATTGGATTGAAGCTTGGTAATTGCCAGGGGGATGCACAGGTTTTCTGTGACAATTCACTCTTTCAGATGTGACATCTGAACTTTGGTTGATAGCCTCAGATAAATTTGTGTGGCCCGCAGAGGGAAAAGCGGTGCAGCTTACTAGTGCTACTGGTAAATGTATTAGTAACCACCTACTTGATGATAACGCCGGCAGCCTCCAGATAAAATCAGAAAAACAAAAAAATTAATCCATGCTATTGCAGACGTAAAAACCAGTTAGGTGACTGCAAGATGCATACATTTTTGATTTTCTAATAGATTTCCTATAAAACACCCAGCTCTCCGGGCAGGAGGAGTTTTTCATTCTGAGGCAGTAGGCCCCCAAATTCCTTAATTACACTGTAAAGACAAATGCCGGTGAACTCCCATAACCCTTTTCCTTGCAGCGGAACCACCCACTGGCTCGAGACCGCATTACCTGATTTAAAAAACAAAACAAAACAAACAAAAACAAAAACGTCAGGGAACAGCAGTACATTTGATTTTCAGTTGATGGTAAACAAATATTTATATTTCTGCGCCCATCATTTTTTTTCAGCTTATTCATTTTGTTTGCCATCTCCAAAGTAATAAGCGGGTATAGATAATGGATGGCTCTCCAGCGTCGCTTCTATGTCGTCTTCAAGGTTCCACACAGAGACACATGCATGCTGTGTGTCTGTAAAATGCTGCAGTCTCTTAAAAGTGAATGTGGAGCAGGCCCCACACTTCCCCACTTGCTGCTTGAGTCTGGTGCTAAACACCATCCATCACTACCTGTCATATCAACGTGCTACGGAGCTCACTGGATATACTAGTCTATGTAAGGCAGGCCATGTGCACAGCAGCCAATGCGCCAAAACACGGATGCTTGTGTATTTATGTGTGCTGAGGTTCTACTCCATTTGCATTAATTAATTTGTCATCGCCCGCCGTCCCCTTACGCCCCCATCTGCCCTCACCGCTGCGGCGGATGAATCTTCCAGCCGTGCTGTAACGGGTTTTGCTACCTGGGCCTTTTGTGGGGGTGGTCGGAGGCCAACTTTCTGTCAGTGAGGAATGTAATTAGGGAGAATTAAGCAGCATGGAGCTACAAGGGAGGTCAGGAAGAGCTGGCAGGGTCGAGGTGGGTCACTACCAAGCATTCTGTCCCCCTATCCTTCTCATTCTCTCTTTTAGTTTTTTTTTTTTTCCTGTCATAGAGTTGAGTAAAGGTGTCATATTTAGTTCAGCGCTGTAGGAGGCTGCCATACATGCAATCTGTTTCTGCTCCTGTATGCTCGCTTGGATCAGCTGTGCTTCCCACCTATGTGCTTCTTTAAGGATTCCCCCGTTTAATCAACTCATATCGTTTAAAACACGCGCCTTTGTTAGAAAAAGGAGTTTTTCCACAAGTTACAGTTTCTGTAGGTGTAAGGCGAGCATTAGGCTCCTCCCACCTCAGGTCCATTCAGGTGCATGTTACATTTACCTACATTTGTCAGCTCTTTACCATGTAACCGTGAAAGGCGGCAGAATGGAGACGACGAGCCAAAATGGTTTTATTTCGCTAAAGGAGACCCAGGTTTCAAAAACATTTCTGTGTGCTTTTACTTCTTCTTTTGATTTGTTTCCGATCACACTTGTTAAGAGCACTGCAGTCCTTAAAGGGAACAGAATTAAATAAGTTATGTCTGTCTATACTTTCAACTTACTATTTCATGTTTTGGATCAAATGCTGATGCACTCAGGATTCAAGGTATGCATGGTGTTGTGTTGGTGTCTCACTCAACACACAAAAAGACCCAAAAATCCAATAATTACTACACTTTCTTTGCTCCATAATCTTTATTCCTGTATAGAAGTCTGTCTCTAAAAATTTACAACACTTTCCTTCTATGATATACCTATATTTGCCAATACGTGTAACTGTACCGAAAGTAAAATTATACAACTATAACATGAACAAAACATGCTTCTAATGTAGTCAGAAGGGGTGGAGGGAGGAATTGTGCTGAAGGCTGTCAATCCATACAACCAGGTTTGACCTCAGTCTTCATAAATCATTGCAGTCCAGTTTAACACCATCCAAGTTTTAGACTAAACAATTGTCAGCTGAAGAAAAAAACACATCTTGAACAAGTTTTGTGCCATGTCCAGTCAAGTCATGTTCATTTTTACTCAGACATCTCCAGGCCTATAAAGGTAGGACGGTAGGATGCAGCCGCATGAGACATTAAAACCACATGTGTGTGAAGGCCATCAGACACAGAACAATGTTAGGACAGAATCAGGCAGGAAACCCCAGTCAAAGCACATCCAAGCTTCTGGCCATCTGATAGTGAGGCAGGGCTGTGACTCTGAATATATTAGGGTCTTGTGCACATGCGTGAGTGTGTCCCAACAGAAAGTCTGTATAAGTGCTTTTAGATGACATAATATACACAGGGAGTCCTCGGGGTAGAATATGTTGTATAAACTGAATACACCCCTCTGACTGTCTCAGTTTCACTGTCTGCGTATGCACAGACAAACACACAGCGATGCAGACACACACACACACACACACACACTGTGCAGCTGGGTGATTTTACTGAATGTGTGCACAGAGGGAACTTCCCCACTCATCTCCGGTGCAGTCTGTCTGTCATTGCGCTACTCATTCGCTAAATCACTCTGCCCATCTCTCTCTAGGGACGTCTCCTCTTGCGCTGCCTCTGCATCTCCTCGTTTCCTTCTTTCCTTGTTTTTGGCTCTCATTCTTTCCTCTTTGGCTCACTCTGATTTCCATCCCTGTGTGACTTGTGCTTGTCAAGTACCTTCCCTCTTCATCTGTTTCTTCAGCTGTATTTTATCTTTAAAATGTATTTTGTTTTTTTTTTCGGCCACAAAGTTTTGTCTCTTTGGTTTACATGACTAATTAAGGATGCTCTTATATTGTTAAAAATATGTTTTTCTTAAATCTGCAATTGAAAGTCATTTTGACGTGCTTTGCATCACAAAACTGTTTCCAATTTCAGGACTAAATAAACTCCGTCTTTCAGACATCGTCTCATATCTCATCACTGACCGCTGATGCTCTTTTTCTTTTTGTTGTTTGCTTGTAGTTCATCCTGACGTTTTGCTCACTGAAGATGTCTTCCAACATGTGGCAGGTCAATCAAACTTCTGAGGCAGTGCCTCTTTTACAGACTGTTTCTTTAACTAATATGGCAAATGTGTATTTTTACCCAGATATTGCAATATAACTATTCAGAAATTGCAGAGACATCTTGACTGACTGCCTTTGAGTGGACATTTGTGCACAGCAAAATAACCCAAACACAATCTTTAAAGTGTTCCATTACTACTTTTTATTGTATTAACATTCAAACATGAAAGGAACTAGAATGTTTGGTCTTTGCATCCACTCTAAACTATCTACATCACCTGGTCAAACCCCCAAAACCAAAAGTTACTGAGTAGTCAAGGGATATAATTAAGACTTATTTAACTGCTCTTTTAGTTTCTTGATAAATTGAAAACGCAGTTTATCATGACTGGTCATTTTGACGTGACTGCTCCTTTACCAGAGTTTATGAGTGTGCATCAAAGTAAAA
The DNA here is from genome assembly GCA_014839995.1 of Xenentodon cancila. Taxonomy (NCBI): domain Eukaryota; kingdom Metazoa; phylum Chordata; class Actinopteri; order Beloniformes; family Belonidae; genus Xenentodon; species Xenentodon cancila. Next base: position 22,484,102 of record CM026204.1, on the reverse strand, counting down.
GGTAAAACTAAAATCAGGATTTGAGGCTTAATTCCCTAAAAATGATGAACCGTTAAATCATATAAAACATGAAAACTCAATATCGGCACTTTTTTCTAACAGGAGACATACAACGTTCAGTATCTTTGACATTTAAAGGGAATAATTCTGCATTTTAAAATGTTTTTTTTACCACATTTTAAAAGTAATATCGCCGCGTGTTTATACAGTATTAAACATGTTCACAGTATGTTATATATTCTATTGTTTTCTAACATTATTTTCTCTCTCTCTATATATATATATTTTTTTTCTATCATTTGTGTTAAAGGCAGTGATGACAAAGCAGAAAGCATTAAAAACCATTTCAGAGGAACTAGCAGATGCCTCCCACCCTCCATAACGTTTATGCCACAGCTGGAGGGAATTACCGCTCCATAAGGTCTGGGTTTTCAAGAGACAAGCCAGATTTAACTTATCGTGCGTTAGACCATAATTATATATGTATAGTATGTCGGCCTAAAATAAAAAAATCCCTGGTAAAAAATCATAATTAGGACAAAGTGTTGTTCGTAACCAGCCTGTACTGGAGATTGTGGTTCGAAGACGTGACTTTTATCTTTGAAATGGTGGCAGGAAGTGTGTTTGGTGAGCGTATCGATTTACTGGGTCTGCTTATTTTTTTGTTGTTTGAATATTTAAAACGGGCCAGAAATATTTTGAGGGCATTTTTAGTCACGTCACTTTTTTATGTGAATTATGCACTGTGGTGATTTTACATTTAGGTGTGTGTGTGTGTGTGTTTAATTGTGTAAATTATAAATTCTGTAAAATTCATCATCAAATTGTATCTTTGGGTTTGAGAACAAATAACAGCCTCTCTCTCTCTCTCTCTCTCTCTCTCTCTCTCTCTCTCTCTCAACCTCCCGTTTCTGCAGTAAAGTCCATTTGTTGTGTTTTGCAAGTCACGAAGTGCCAGAGACACCCACACGCTCACACACATGCACACATTCGCACGCTAACAAGTATCACTATGCAATGGATGGTTGTATGGGATGGTGTTTCCGCAGAAACAGTGGGGGGATATTGGAGCCAGACGTGCAGAGCTGTCAGGGTATACTGATAGGAACGGGTGTCAGTCACATCCCAGGGGTCCACACACAAATACACACAGCGTAATCGTTAACCCTTTAACTCTCCTTCGCACACAGATGAGTGTGATTTGATGTGCTGGAGCAGACGTAAGTGGACACCTTTATTCTCCTCAATGAAGATATACTCCTGGCCAGGGGTGGATGTGGGGCTCTGACTCTGCACCTTTACTGTGCAGGAATCGGTCCACATCTGCTTCCCATCAGCCGTAAGGCTTACCTTTTTTAAGGCAGGGGCGAGGGCAGGCGGGGAAACGAAACGAGGGGGTGTGAGTGGGAGAGGGGGTCAACACAGTTCGGTTTTGACTTGATTCAATTACTAATCGAGCCGCTGTGAGAGAACATTCCCCCTCGGGTGTCTCGCTATTAGTATGTGTGCATGTGTATGCATGGGTTTGCCTTGCAAAGACAAGCCTCGCACCAGTCTTTGGGTTGGTGTGAGCGCATGTTTGTGTGCGCAGCGGTTGACAAGCCAGGGCCACTGACATGTTCGCTGGTCACTTAGTGATCCACTGAGAAACCTCTCCTTAATGTCTCACAGGGTTGCAAGCTTGTTACGTCTCCTCACCGCCGAGCCAGTGGCCTCTAATGATTTTGTCCTTCTTCTGACAAATCACAGCGGGCGGAACCTCAATTACTGGACAAACTTTGCGGATTTAGTTCGTGGAATTAGTTGCGAAAAAGACTTTATGTAAGCCTTATTCTAATTTCGGTTAAAAAAAAAACGGAGTAAATCCCAGCTTTTTCACCACCAACATTTACCACAAATATTCACTCAGTGCCCATGATAACAGCCAGCAGCTCATGGTCTATGTGCTGGCTGAGAGGGTAGCTGACAGCCACTCATCAGGACCCTTTAAAATAAAGTGGATGAATACAGAGCAGACAGAATTCTCCTTCTGGTTTATGTTATTTTCATGTAACTGCTGGTTACAATTACAGACAAGCTTAAGTTAGTTAGGAAAGGCTCATCTATGACTATAAACATTGCAGCAGAAGCCTGTTCAAACTTGAGCGTTTACCAGTCAAATAACACAAGTTTTGACAACGTTCACAGGTGATATATTCTCGTTACTCTTTATTTACGGTCTGCGTGTCAAAAGGGCGAGAATTTAAGGAAGGGGGTTCCGTCAATATGTCACTGTCTGCTGCTAGCCATGACTTCAACGTGTCATGTTTCATCTTCTGGTCATAGATGAAGACGTGCATGCATCGGTGAGTACAGTCCACTAATATTATCCTGATTCGGGGCGCCTACATTTTTACTCCTTTTTCCTGCTTGAGTATTTTTACACTTTGTCACTGATACTTCAGCTTACGTAAAAGATCTCAGTACGTCCTGCAAGACTGTTGAAATTTATACAAGTTCAAGATGGCATTAGAGTGGGAGCATGTGAACAGTAATCGAAACGCAGCACGGGCTGTTTTTGAACTGTAACTCTGGCACAGCTGTATATCTTTACAGGCTCTATTAATGGCGCATGTTAAGAAATGCAACATCTTGGGTTCAAATACGTCCAGGGATCTTTGCTGCGTCTCTCTCTCTCTCTCTCTCTCTCTCCGTCTCACACACACACACACACACACGCACACACACACACACACCTCCACTCCTCTCTTTCACTGTAGCCTGCTGTGAGTTTAAAAGAGTGACTTCCTGATGGGTTCTTCACTTTTTTTTTCTTTTTTTAAAGGCAGTCTGAGACAGTGAACAATGGCCAAACTGTTGAACACCGACTCAACTCGGCCTAAAGGATTTCCTCCTCAACCGTGGACCACCTAATGCTATATGACACACTACATTATGACAAGAAGAGGCATTCATTAAAAATAATAATAATAATAATAAAAAGAAAAAAAAAGAAAAATTAGGAAAGGAGAAATGTGTCAACGCTTTGTTGCAAGGAGCTGTTTTGCTTTCTTTTTTCCTCATGATATGGGTTTTTAACATCAACATTAACATCCAAATACCTGCCGAATTTATTATACCACCGACATGAATGAAGCTTGGCAGTCAGGATTTGTGTGTGTGTGTGTGTGTGTGTGTGTGTGTGTGTGTGTGTGTGTGTGTGTGTGTGTGTGTGTGTGTGTGTGTGTGTGATTTGTAATGAGAGGCAGGCAGACAGACAATCGCACGTTTCTTTTTGCACACACACCCTCACCGTCTCTGCGCACATGGACTCTCTTCCATCACTTCTTCAGCTCAAATGCTTTTACATCATAAATCAGTAGTAAAAACATCTCTTTGTGCAGCAGTTCCACTCGTCACATGACTAGCTCTGACCTTCTCCGCCGAGCACCTCTCACCTCAGCCTACTGTAGCCTTTAGCGGCGCTGCTAACCAGACACAGATGGACATTTACAAGTGACAGCAGATGGAAAGAACTTCACACATGGAGCTGAGCCTCAGCGCTGTATAGCCTCATTTGTGGCGCTGTGTTCCTAGCAGGGTCTGTTTTAAGAATCATCTGCCCTGCGACATAAAGCCTCGAAACTCTCCGTTCTTTTACTTTCATGCCTCAACGCACATGATCAGAGAGAGAATTAGACGCACTGTTTACGTATCAATAGAACAATCATCGATCTGACTGCGGCTCCTCATTGTTGCATTCAAACTGTGAGATATGATGCTTTTCATTGTCCAGCTTTTTCTTTCCTCTGCTCTGGTGTAGGATCCCCACCCTCCCACACACTCTGGATTGTCCCGCGGTGGGCAGACAGGGCTTAGGCCAGGGGATAAGAGAAAGTGCTTGGTAGACAACACGGGCTAATTTGTAAAAGATACAGCGGCTGCATGGCTTTTCAAGGCACCGTGGGGGAACCAAAACATTCAGCAGTTGTCCAAACAGATTCCTCACTCCACTTCGCAGTGGACGACGCAGCACTGCTATAATTTACACACAAGCACACACACTTACACACACAAATACACTGGCTCTCTCTATCCTCTGGCGCAGGAATTTATTTTGCTTGGGGTGATTGCTGTGTCTGCAAGTTCTGAAGCCCTGTTAATGAATTTGAAACGGGGTCACGCTGGGATTGATGGGCGAGAGTTATGCGTGTCTATGCGTGCTGCGAAATAGAGGAAAATTATGTGGAGAGCTATTATGAGATCATGCAAGCTAAGCACCTTTGTTTCACTAAACAATCAGACATTACTTTGGCAAAGATTATCCGCGGTGGACGATATGATCAATGCACGGTCTGTGATACGGCTGTGACAACACGACTGCTGTCACATGCGTTTAGGTTGGCCCACGTGTATCTGCTGCTGCAATCTCATGTGCAACTTTTCACGTTTGCTTTCTGCTGTGAGGAAATAAGCAACAGGGGGCGCCTGCACACAGCTGGACACTCGAGCAATGCCAGCGCATTGACACTTGGGACACACACAAACTTCCCAAAGGGGAGGTTGTGTCTATGGACCTTTTATCTCTCCTGTCACTGAATTGATCAAAAATACAAGCATTAATAATAAATATCTGATCTCAGCCATTTTTCTTACCACGAATCTTTACCATGATATCACCTGAGACTACTTTCTGGGCACTAGCTGGGCCAGCTTGTGTATGTGTGTGTGTGTGTGTGTGTGTGCTACGATGTGTGTGAGAGCGTGACCACTGCTGCCCTTCCCATATCTGTCTCCCATCGCCCTGTCTTATCACAGCACAGCACATACTGCGGCATTGCCTCCTGTGATTGTGTAAAAAGCCTGGGGCTTTATTTTCCATGCCACAGAGACAAGGAGAGGAAAAGTGAGTCTAGTTGTTTGTGACAATACCAGGGTGAGCGGGCGCAGTGGTGCTTGGGAGATTCTGTTGTTATAGGGACAAAACAAATAAAGTGTCAGCCATTCAAAAGATGGCGAGGCGAAAGAAGGTCAGGCCAAGCTAATTCCTTTGGAAAACAATCAACTGCCATCTCTTTCTCTCCCTCGGCAGCTGTCCTGACTTTCTTGACACTGATGGACATTTTAGGAAACTCTTTAATAGTGGCACTAAGGTCAAGGGTTGGATTACTGGTTGAAATATACGATATATTAAATGTCAAACGGCTGACTCAGTGAAGTTGGAGAAAAAGAAATTCTAATTGATTTCATATGTTTAGATTTGAGCTCTTTATTTGCGAGGATCACAGGTTTGAAAAAAAATGAACAAACAGATATAAAAACAAACATTAAAGCAATGTATCACAGGAAGCTGTGCATCTGCTCATCAAGGGAAACCGCTCTCGTCCTCTTACAGTGTGATTCACATTTTATTTTATTTGGATATCACGAACCCGTAAAGAAACACACCTCTAAACACTGCATTCATTTTCTTCTTAAGACTTTAGCGGGTTGCGCAAGCTCGGCATTTATCATCTTGACTTTGCCTCTTGAATATTTCCAACCAACATTTGCTCAAACATTTGATGCCCGATTAAGCTGCCAGCTCGTTCCTGGACTACCAAGGTTTTTTTTTTTTTTTTTAATGGCAACAGTCCACGTTACTTACTGTGTTTCTCAGTGGGCTTTTTACCAACAGTTTAATAGTGGAAACACTAGCAGACTTCAAGACACAGGTCAGCCAGGATAACCCTCATATCCTGATTCCTGACTTAGACTGCCCTCTGCTACAAAGGCCAGGAATAAAAAGAGCTGCAGCGCGCCGCTGCAAACCCGCCTGCATGGCTCGTATGTGTATATATACCGATTCACTCAAGCGCAAAAAGAATAAGAAAATCTATAAAAAACATTATGAACAAAAACTGCATATTCATCTGCAAAAAGAAAATCAATAGTATGTCAAACTAGAGCTTTTTGATCCCACTTTGTCTGAGCAGGTTAAAGACTGAGAGAGATACAAATGGGAAAGGGGAGAAAAAAAAACCTTTTATATCCTCACGTGACAGGCCCCCCACATGTCTATGAATATCTCTTTAAAGGCAAAGGCAAAAAAAAAAAAAAAAAGGCAAAGGCAAAGTGCAAAGGCCTTGCTTCTCTCATGCTTCAGAATTGTTTGGGTACTAATGGACAATAGACTCCGACGCAGTTCAAACGAATGTGGCTACTTGAACCTGTTAAATCCAGTGCACGAAGATTTCACACCAAAGTTTCCTCTTTGTTTTTACTCCACTTATCATCCTTTTAAAAACGACTATGAACTATTCCCTGCAAACTTTTTTCTTCATCTAAGACAATAGCCTTGGACTGTTATTTGTAAGTGTGTGTCTGTATGTGCGCGCGCGTGTGTGTGTGTGTGCGCAGGCGAGTGCATTGTTATGCGTGTGTACTGAGGGGACACTTTGATAAATGGCCAGTTTATGGTGCTGTCACACCGAGGACGTCTATGGGGAAATACTTCCCCACAAGCTGCAGTGTGTGCTCTTGTGTCCGCGTGCACGTGTGTTTATGTGTGGAGAGGGGTGCAATGCTCTGGTCATCTGATTGCGAGCCTGTGGTCTGGCGCATGATTAATCAAACTGATTGGATGGGGCAAATATGGTTTGTAGTAGCTCAAAAAAGGAGCGGGTCAGAGGGAGGGAAGGATTACACTGCTGTATGTGAAGATGTGTGCACGGAGGTGTGGATGTTGACACACGTGCGCTTGTGTTTGGGCGCAAAGGTGCAGAGGCGTGTACGAAGGGGCCTGAAGTGAGGCTGCGGTGCGTTTGAGGGTCAGGGGTCAAATAAATGGAACATGAAAGACTGAAAACACGGCGCGGCGCTGCTGACACAGCCACAGTCCGGTTAATATCTCACAGGGGCTACGCGCTCTTTCCGAGTGCACAGACTCACACGCGCACACGCAGAGGCTCACCTACGAATCGCGTGCATCTTACCGGGGCACAAAGCAACTTTTGAGTAATTGAGCTGTGCCATTGCAGTGTTGTAATCGCTGACGCGTCTTTACATAGCCTTTGTGGAGGAACAATAGAGCGCCAGGACTAAGTTGTCGCTGGCCACAAGAAAGGCGGAAAAGCGGTGGAGGGCAAGAAAGAAAGGAAAAAGCAGGAAAGATAGGAGGAGGTTGCTGCGGGGGAATAAGGCAAACAAGCAGCTCAGCCTGCATGTATATGAGTGCCACCTGGTCTTAAATCAATGCATGACACATAGGTCACTTTTATTATGCTTTGATCTGTCGCCGAGCCGGGGTTTGTGGAAGTACAGGGGACGTCTTCTTTTAGGATGAGGATACAGAGCGTAAACTATCAAATTGGCTCTTTAATAGCCCCATCCTTCTTGTCATACTTTGCTCATTATCTAACTGACTCCCTGGAGACACGGAGAATGAGACAAAGATGGACCGACAAATTGGGACACGTGGGACTAGTTTATGTACCTATCAATTTAGAAGTTAATTGAGTTTTTTTTCTTTCTTTTTTCTTTTTTTTTTTTTTTTGGTTAGACACCAAAACACTGAAAAGTATCATGGATGTTTTTCTGTTATTTTTTCCTCATCGGAGCTCACAAATGCATTTATGTTCGCTGAGCTGAATCGCAGCACTTACAAAAGCACTCAAAAGAAGAATAATAAAAAAAAAAAAAAAAAAAAGAATCACAAGCAACATTTAACATTGTGTGATTGTTCCATACTTATACAAACAAAAACCATTAATCACAGTCAATCTTGCTTCTCTCCGTCTCACATTTTTCCCACCTTGCACCACGCCACCCTCGTCAATCATGCGCTCTGTATGAGAAAACAACTCCTAATTGTGAGGAAGAGGTTGCGGCACACAAGAGCATCCCAGGGTTTACTGATTCATATGAGAAAGACATGAGGATAATAGCATACATTCTCCAGCTTTCTCTTTCATTTTCTTGTCTCTTTCTCTCTGTCTTTTTCTCTCATTAAATCCGTTCCACCCTTTAACCCTGTGGGCAGGTGCTACTGTAATTAGCCATTATTTGACTATCAAAAGTCAGGAGTTGATTAAATGCCCGTGAACCAGGGCGTAGAGCACTTTCCCTCTGAGCCCCAGCCCCATAATTTCAAAAGCTTCTTGCAACCTGCTGAGGGCCTTTCAGGTCTCTGAGACGCCGCTTCCGACTGCTAGTAAGAGCCTGTTGCCGGCGGTAATCAAAACTGATAATCTTACAGGAGAGAAAGGGGGTGGGGTGGAGGAAAGAAAAGCGTGAAAGAAAGAAATGGTTGGGGGCTTTCGGGAGGTTGGAGCTCAAGCAGAGAGCCTTCCATTAGAAATGTGTTGTGGCTCTGAGGGGGCCGGTGGCCAGCAAGCGGTGAAAAATGCTGCCTTCTTAAGGCAAGTGAATGGCATCTCTTTAGTGATTAGGAGCTCTAATAATGGGCACCCCCTGCCTGTTAACCCTAAGTCCATTTTATTGCTAATTCATTTACCTGTTATTTCAGACATTCTTGACAAGAGTCACCTGCCAAGAAGTCATGTTTGTCAGGCAGGTATGCCCCATAGCTGGGGATCTTAAATCAAACCTCACAATGGTGCTGGTAGGGAAGTAGAGACTGGCCTTGTTGTTCGCAGATAACAACCACGCCACAGTTATCCTGACCAATATGGAAAACCTTTTCTGCTTCAAAAAATAATTAGACTTCATCCCTGGAGCGTTTCCTAATTAATGCATGTTTTTCTTCTTTTGTTCCTCCCAAAGTAAGTCGCTGTTAAGCCAAGCTGATCTGCTTTCATGCTCTGCAGTGAATGTCTTGGACATATTGCATCTGACCTGGTGCATTAAAAGAAAATGTAAAAAAAAATGAAAATGACTTCTGAAAACATCCAATAATCTTTTTTTTTTTTTTGTGTGTGTGAAATTAAATCTGACTTTCGAACTCAAGCGACTGATTTGGAATTTGGTGTCGTTTCCATTCCAGAGGGACCTTTGAGTCTGTTTTTACTGAACAAAGCCATTAACATCCACATAAATATTTGACTAGATATATTTTAGATACAAATAAATCATGCCATGTTCATGCACTTATATTCCCCAAGGAGAGTTGGGGCAAAGTAATCATTTTGACTCCCTGGTTAATGTTCTGGATAATTCTCCCCAAGGAAACACTCTCTGTGATAATATCCTCATATATGAGCATCTTGATCCGAAATGTCACATCTGAGCACAGGGCCGGCTCGACTTCCAGGGTAGCACGGAGTGTGTAAAAAAACAAAAAAAAAACAAAAAACAAAATGGGATTTAGCATTAACATACAAGGCCGTACAGCCACAGCAAAATATGCAAATATATACACGGCTTTGATTGGATTATTACATTTGGGTAAAGCATTTTTCAGTGAAAGTCCAGTGCATCAGACGATAGCAACCGCTGAAAAAGAAAGGATGTGTAATTGTGTTTTGATTGCGCCTTTGCCGAACGTCTACGAGCGGTCACATCAGCTGTGCGTCAGTCACGCTCTGTGAGTGCTTTGAACTTTTCCGTTTCAGCGTTGTTAGCTGAATAAAAGGATTATCCAGAATGAATTAGTACTAAGACACAGAAAACCCCTCTCTTGGGATGATTCTGTGTGTGTGTGTGTTTGATACTCTCATTGCAGGCCTCTCTTGGGATCCCCCACTCTGCCTAATCATTGTTTCTCTAACAGATAATTCTCCGTGTCCTCACACGTGTCTGCGTGTGTGCCCGTGTACGGGTTAATTAGCACCGCACTGGCTGAGTGTGCTCTTCCTTGTAATCACTTAATTAGGGGTGACGGCCCCGATGCTTGTTTACTCAATTAGCCATCCTCTTTAATTATCTAAATCACAGCGAGTGAACTGTCCTTGTTAGCAAGCTACACTAGGAAGCGATTCGCTATTTGTGTGCAAAGTTTGTTTAAAACTGTACTCGTTTTGTCCCCCCGAGAAATTACATTACTAGGTGTCTATGTGCAGGGAAATGGCAGATTCAAGTTCAATTACTGAAAAAAAGCATCAACTAGAATAGTCAGCGGGACTCATAAACGTATATTTTATCAAACGCTAGGCCATGCTCACAGACCGCGTATAGGGGCTGGGCCACATGCCTCAGATTACTGTCGCTCTGACTCCCTGAGATTCAGCTATTACTGATAAAATCATCGAAAAAAAAAAGAAAGAAAAGAAAGAAAATGAAATCTCATAGTGAGTATGATTGATGGTTGCTTTAAATGGAGGCGTTCAGGGCCGACTCCATTGTTTCTCCTGACCGGCCTTGCCATCTACTCCACCACCTCCACCCCCACTCCTTCATGTGGATTAAGGCCTGCCGTTTATTTAACAGTTCATTTGAGCGAAGGGGCGACCAAGGTGAAGCCGGTGGGAGGCAAGAGGGGTTGGCAGGGTGTCTGTGCTGTGCCGTGGCAGGACGTCCCTCGTGGGACAGTGCCAGGCTGCGCTGTGGGGAGACGAGACAGGGCCTCCCCAGCGGACTAATGCCCTGTAATGAAGATTAAGACTTAGTCAAAGACCATACTGTTCAGACGAGATTGGAAGGAAGGATCGAGGGATGAAAGGAGGGGGTGAGCTAAGGAAGTGAGGATAAAGAATAAAGTAGGGATAGAGGACAAAAAGGCTGGTATTGAGAACATGATTGAGGGTGTATTATTCTCATTTGCAGCAACAGGTACAGATATCATCAAGTGCAGTTAAAGACAAACACTTAGGAACAGTTGGACGTGTCATGTGACCTCCCATCGTTTACAGAGTGTCTTTTAGCACATTTAAAACAAGATTACAGAAGCAGGTTCGATGAACCGGACTGTGTCACATGTGGTTGCCTGATAAAATACTGCTGTAGCCATACATTTCTGTGGCATAAAAATACATCAAGCTGTAAAAAAGTATAAATAAGAAGCTACAAAAACTTTTAGCTGGATAAAAGCTAAAAGCTGCTAAAAACTAATAAAAACAACAGTGATGGCAACCAGCTTCTGCTCCAGTGATGGGGAAGTTGAAATGCCATTTTCCTCACCGGCTACTTGTATATGTCATCATTTGTTTTATCGAACAGGTGTGATTGACAGCTGAAATTCTTAATATGAGCTTAAAAATAAATCTGAATTCTGCTCTATTTGATGTTTTAAATTAAGGTGTGTGGTCAAGAACAGCGTTAAAAAATTATTAAATAAATAATACTGCTTTGTGTTGTTAATCTAAATGTTATTTTAATTCTAAGCTGTAGGTTTTTAAGAAAGAAAAAGTTTTACTTCCAATGAAATCGTTTATTGCTGTATTACGCATAAAAAAACAACACAGAGCTGATGAAGGTTACAGAATGGTGACAGTTCACATTAGTGAATAGTGGCTTGGGTCAGTGGCACCGGCCAATCAGATCTCACTGGCTTCTGAAGATCTGCTTTGACCAGAAACAAGCAAATATATAAGTGCAAGCTGTTTATTGGAACTTTAAACTTCCATCCTTTCTGATGTTTCTCTCATGTGTATCTTCCAAGCTGAATTTTATTTTATTTTATTTTATTTTATTTTATTTTATTTTATTTTATTTTATTTTATTTTATTTTATTTTATTTTATTTTATTTTTATTTTTATTTTATTTTATTTTATTTTATTTTATTTTATTTTATTTTATTTTATTTTATTTTATTTTATTTTATTTTATTTTATTTTATTTTTATTTTATTTTATTTTGATCCAATCACAGCAGCTAATATTTATTTTTTTTAATTAAAAAGCTGTCACATATGTGACCTTAAAGAGGACACCATGGATAACACTGATTGAGCTTTTGGCTTTTCGTGTTTCTTACACAAATGTTGCTGACTTAAGTGAAAGTAGCTGATGAATTTTGATACTCGACAAAACAGAACATTTTCTGCTCAATCTGGGACTAATCAAACATACACTGAGACAGTTAACCGGAGCGGCCTCAACACACGGCACGCTTCACTTACCACTCTGTGGTTAAGAGCTCCCCTAAGACCTGTTACACAGAGACACACTCCCACTGTCTCCTCATCTCTTCATTCTTCACCCCAACTTTCTGTGCTGCTCTCACTTCCTCTGCTCTTTTTTCCCTGACGAATCTTCAATTGTTTTTCTTTCCAAAATATTCAAAAGAAGCGAAGTGATGTAGGCACATGGATGGATGGATGGATGGATGGATGGATGGATGGATGGATGGATGGATGGATGGATGGATGGATGGATGGATGGATGGAAGTGGGTGGGTGACTGCAGAGTGAGGGATCTCTTTTCACATGACCTTGTGTCGACAGGGCCGGCCTCTTTCCCCCACTCTCTGTCTCTCTTCCCCAGACGGGTTGTGTCTGTGAGCGAGTTGCAGTTCTTTCCTCTCTTGGGCATTATGGCATTCCTCCCTGTCATGCCCCCCATCCCCCTGCCTCCGGCTGTCTCTTGCCCTCTGAGTGTTTCCATCTTTACTGACACTTTCTCTCACTTTAACTCCATTTTTGCCCGTCTATCTACAGACATTGTGCTAAATCGACGCCACGCCACTTCTATTACGATCTCTTGGTCTTTGGCAGTTTTATTTTTCCTTTTGTGTCTTTTCTCCTCTGAGGCTGATTCCAGAAATGTGCATAACAACAACACGGAGGATATATTTATATACAAAGCTCAAAGACAAGCATAAACTGCAAGATATCCTGGATGAGAAAACTTGTCTTATCTTTAAAAACTATGTGCTACAGCTGTGACTGCGGTGAAGGAAGTGCGGGAGAGGATGTTTTATACATGCAAAAACAAAAAGTCAATGTCTTTTGATGAAACGTATCGAATTCTCCCAGCCGTTCTCATGGGGAGATGAACCTTTATCTCCCTCGCCTGACACGTGAAAATATTTTTAAGGAGCAGGACCACACAACTCTTTGCTCCCGCCCTCCCTCTTGGCCTCTACATCTCCGTGGCAACACCATGTGGATCGTCATGTTATTATCACCGTGCTTGACCAGCCGGCCCTCTGAATTCACCCCGTCCGCTTTAATGGACTTGCTGCTTTCTTGACAGACTCGACTGTTTTCGGGGACGTGTGTTTGAGTGTGCGCGCATGTGTGTTTTTGGGGTCCATTCAGAAGGATGGAAGTAGTAAATGTCCTTTAAAAGCACAGAAAAAAGAGGCAACCCTCTCAAGTGACAACATTTCACCAATGAATGATGAGGCCAAGAAATATGAAGTAGCTGCTGTTTAAGGTCTGTAACAAAATTATTTCAGCTTTCAAAAATCACCCTCTCAAACTGACATGTTCTTACACATGATACCATTGAATAATAAACAAGTTAAATCCCTTACACTTACCCGCACTCCAATCATCAATCATGCAAAGATTGAAGCGCATTTATGAAGTGAATATATTTAAAAAAGAAAAAAAATAATAATCTTGACTTATTCTGAAACAAAAGGTTAAGTTCAGGGAATGTCAGAGAGGAGCACTCCCGTCTTTGGGTGCTACAATTCCTGCCAGGATCGCTTAAATGTTGATAAGCTGAAATTTGCACACAGCTTACTGCAGCTCAAGAGAAAATACTGCATGGTCTCGTTAGGCTTCTGTTTATCTTTAGGACAAATTTGACTTATCTGCAAATCAGAGTACCCATGTCATCTACAAAGTGTTCACAATTTCTTTTTTTTTTTTCAGCGTGAAAACATTTTTCTGGGCCTACAGTTACTAGTTATGTAAAGGAAGTGAATTATTTAGCTTAAATATTATTACCTGACCTGAGAAAAGTATGTAACCTCAGAGGACAGTTTTCCCTCTCTAGCGATGTAGTTGACTGGATCCCAATTAGGACACAGCAGAATGTCCACATATGGATGCTTCAAAACAAATGTGTGTAAGCGAATGTGTGAGGAAACTCATATGACAGCCCCCACAACTGTCAGACTATCGCCCTCCTCCTTTTGTCGAGTGACCCCAGAGAATGCGGTGGGAATGGGAATGGAGAGAGAGATTATGAAGAGACAAAGACGCCAAGAGGGAAAGAGAGTAGATTGAAGGAGTGAAAGGCAGACTGAAAAAAAGAAAAGAGAATGAGAGCAAGAGAGAGAGAGAGAGACGGGGTCAAGAGCCGGCTGATGTGAAAGTGCCTCTGATCACCTCGTGCTTCTCCTCCGCCTCCTCGCTCTGTCTCTCTATCTGTTCCCCTCTTTCTTTCTTTCTTTCTTTCTTTCTTTCTTTCTTTCTTTCTTTCTTTCTTTCTTTCTTTCTTTCTTTCTTTCTTTCTTTCTTTCATTCCCACTTGAATTCCTCTCCCAGCGCTTCACTCCAATGTGACGTTGGTTTTTGATCGACGATAACAACGGAGATGCGTCAGTCAAGGCCCACACATGTACGCTGGACACACACACACACACACACACACACACACACACACACACACACACACACACACACACACACACACACACACACACACAACATTAAAAAGTTCCAATGCAAGTTAAAAGTGGCACCCGAGAGGGCAAAAACACACACACATGCATGGACACAATTACACACAGGGGTGGCCTTTGACTGAATGCTCCTCACAACACATAATGACAGCATTCTGCAGTAACCATACTTGGGACAGTTCCCACAGACAAGACAGACAGAGACAGAGAAAGAGCATTTCTTTCTGTCTTCACCTCTCCTCCTACTCTCCACCTCGTCTCCAACAACCCTGACTTTGTTTGGACCATGTGACGTACCACAAATCAACGCTGCAATGTGACGCTGAAACATTAAAGGAGTCACTTGCGAACAATCTATATTTTCAGAATTAAATGCTTACTGTTTCCAGCACCAAAGGCTGCCGCGGAGAAGTTTCTAACTTTCTGTGAGAGGTTTCTAACTTCTCAGAGTTGAACCAGCAATGCAAGCCGATGCTGCGGTTGGTGGATTATAGAGCATGTTGTGCTCACATTTTGAGCATTTAGATGTTAAGGAACTCACGTGGAAAACTTGCTGCTAGTGACAACCAGCTTTCCAATATGCAAAAGATCAAGGTACAAGGTGGCGAACTTAACTTCTTGGCTTTATATACAATAAAAGAGGCACAAGGCATGTGTTGAAGGATAACTAGAGCAGGACCCAATCATTGCATGGCCATTGACGATGAGAGCCAAACCTCTTCCCAGTCGTCTGTCTTTGTGAAACCACATTGCAGCCTTCTAGAACCACCTGGATCCTTGAAGTTCACTTCTGTGGCTCCACATTCAGATCACTTTTTACTCCTTCACTGGGCCTGACACAATGCAGCATTTCGTGGCGTATATTTTGAAGGACAGGGGTGTGGGGGGGGGGTGACGCTGGTGACTGTTAAAGGGTGGGGTACAGGTTACGAGCCAAAAGAAAACATGTCACTCAGGGACCATTAAAACGTAACCCTGCCCAGCAGAAGAAAGAGACCCATATCATCATTAAGTCATCTCGAGGCTAAGCGAAAACCACAAATATTATTCCTACAACCCCCTCTACAGACACTCGCGCACCCAGTAGATGCATGTTCACACAGCTCTCGCCGTCTCTTTCCTTAGATGGCAGGGAAGACAGGATGATTGGAGAAGATTGTGGTGTGTTTGCTCATCTCCCAATGATGACAAGAAGATGTTTGGATTCTTCCTCCGCGCCTATTTCTGTCTTGATTAAATATTATTCTTGTTTGGTTTTTTTTCCCCTTCATCAAGTCATTAATGAGGACTCAAAACGTACGAGGAGGCTCACAGAGAACGTAAAAACTATTACTAGAGCGAACATTTAGGTTCAAACACAAAAATGCTACAAAATCTTCAGAACCTAGATTGAGGAAAAGTTTGGTACTTTTGACTGATAAATAACCAAGTAGGTCCTAGAAACTATCGGAAATGTTATAAATTATATGCAGCCCTACATCCATCAGCAGCATCCGTGCATGTGTGTACAATATCTATTGCCCCAGCACACACACACACACACACACACACACTCCACCCACCCTAAATAGCCAGGGGGTATTTGTGACGTTCAGCATTGTGAAAAATGACTTGCCCCTGTGGCACACTGGGGTGGCAGTGATTATAATATCCAGATAATCATTTCAAACAAATTATCATAATTATCAATCAATCATGAGCCTATTTAGGCAGGGGGAGGGATGAGGGGTGGTGGGAGTGGGATGGGGGAGTGTGGTGCTGTTGGCAGAGGGTAAACTATGGCCCAGAGCAGTGGATCACTTCTGCGGCCCTTGTGCCTCCCTCTGTCCACATAATAACCCTAATACATTCAGGGCCATTCAGCTTGTGTATTTAGAGACTCAATTCCCCGGCCTGATATTGAAGGGGGGGGGGGGTAAATGTTTTGGTCTTGCACATACACAGTTAGAGACGCACAAAACGTGACTGACCCCGATTTGGCTCCCTAGTCTTTTTACGTGGAGAAGGGAAAACCTACTTATAGGTCAGAGCTCCTATCAACTCCTATCACACCCTCATTTACAAGTAATGACGCACCAGCACACACGCACCGAAAAATACATCAGAATACAGATGGTTTCTCCCAAGAGCTCGAAGTGGAGTAAACGTGCATTAAGTAACAATGTGCATCATCAAATGGACCGTGTCAGCGACACAGGAACATATGTCCAGCGTCAGTCAGACAAATCAGAGAGGAAGAGCTTAACTGCCGAATAACAGGGCTTGATCGTCTTCAAGAGAATCTGTATCTTTTCACAGTAAATCCCCAGTGAAAAGCAGCATGAATTGATTCAGTCTCAGTGGTATTGAGAGGTGAATGAATGGGGCCCAGGGAGAGGGAGAGAGAGAATCCGAGAAATTAAGTGAGAAGCAGAGATGGAACGGGAGCGATAGATAGTAGCCTTCAGGGGAGAGATGATCATCTTGGGAAAAAAGCAATCAGTGCCCATTGATTTCCTCTGCTGGTTGAATGGAGGGTGTCTATCTGGAAGTCATTATCTGCCATCTGATCTGCTGGAGTGTTTACACACGTCGGCACGGACAGCAGCGCTGCTCTGAAGATGAGGATTAACACACACACACTGACACTCACACACACATGCACTCACCGAGCATAGATTGTCCTCTTTTCTGCTCTGTGTCCAGCTACCAGTTTTAAATCCAAGGATTCCAAAAGAAACTTGAGTCTCCTGATACCCTATTAACATCTGCACACACATTTAGAGACTTAAGCGAATGCACTGTGTGTGTGTGTGTGTGTGTGTGTGTGTGTGTGTGTGTGAGAGAGAGAGAGGGAGAATATACATAAGCAGGGCCTAGACAGCTAAATAGACAGATAGTCCTGTTTTCAATAGCCAGCCCAGACTACATCAAACAATCTGTGATCCTATCACTAATAGCCCCTGATAGCGATCTATAGCTACAACAACACCATCCTGTCTGCCGAGGAATAGAGACGGATGAAATAAACCGAAGACGATGGAAGGAGCAAACAGAGGGGAGATTCAGATAACGCCTTTTATTTTCTCTTCGGGTGTAGGATGTGACGCTACAGGAGATTTTATGTTGCATGCGTGTAAGACAACATGACTCAGAAAGAATTGCGTTTGATTTCGGGGCTTTAAACTGCACACATGAACACACAAGGGCACTTCTGGGTAATTTTCAGTAAGTGTACTGTAGAAGCTACAACAATACAGTAGCCTCCGTTTTATCCGGGGCCTTATCCCTGCCTCCAACATTGATTCCCCATTACCTTTATGCTCCATTCAGACTAAAACACTGATGCCCTTCTTAGAAAGAAGATAGATAACATACTTCTGGCTTTTATCATTCTGTTCAAGTAACAACATTCAATCACAATAATCCTTGTCACAACTTTATTCCGGCATCCCTCAGCAGAACATCAAATACACGAGCCCATGTGCCATTTTCCACTGGCATCGGACTGTATCTTTGTAATTGCAAATATATTTGTCTTGGTTTGAAGCTGCAAACTATCAATTTTTTAAATAAATAGCTGGTGTGATCGAAGCTCTGATTGGTATCTTACTTGCAAAAGTGCCCTTACAGTAATGATCATAGTTGATACATTTGAATTAGTTTAATTCAGTTAATTTCACCATCTCCATCATCATCTCTTTGCTTCGTCTGTTTTAAACAGAGAGAAGAGGCTGCAGTGACCGATGAAATGTTGCTTTTTACTGTTCATCTGGTTCAGCCGCTGTGAAATATTACTCTGTAGCTAAAGGTGCAATTCACGAGGGAGGAAAGCTTGGAGACCTCCATTTATATTTATTTAACAATCCAGTACACTGAGCACAGCTCCTTTGACAAGATGTTCATATACTCAATAGAGACTTAGCCCTACTGACTTGTGTTCAGACTTTTAGAAGTGGACACAGTCAGTTTTCAGAGTGCACCTGACCGGGACTTACCGGAACGTGCACGTGTTTGTGGTTAATTTGGCCATGTCAGTTCAAGCAAAGGACAAAAATAATAAATCTGTAATCCCTCAGTTATTACTATAACTCTGCCATGAAAATGTCAAACTTGTTTTTCTTTTTCTGACATTATGTTATCTTCAACTGTGCTGTATTCTATCGTATCATTATACAAATGATCATAAGATTATTTAAATTCTGCTCACTTGGTACAAAAGCTGGAAGCTGGAATATAATCTTTGACTGAGCAGATTTAACAATATGTTGATTTGTCCCTCTAATATAGTTTGTATGTAAACACAACAAGAATAAAACATACTAGAACTTTACATAAGAGTCTACCGTAATGAAGCGAGGAGGTCGCACTGAGAAGGCGGACGGCGGTGAGAGCTGTGCGCGTCTGTCTGTGAACATATACCCTGCCTGTGTTTGTATGTGACTGCATGTGAATGAATGAGTCATGTCATGAGGAATGGCTCATGCATAATTTCATTCATATTCATAACAGGCATGTGGTCTGCCGCCACCCGACGAGGGCCCACCGCAACTCACACTCCGCATAATGACACGAAGCCAGTGTGCGTTTGAAAGCGTGCATGTGTTGGGACTGTCCATACAGTAGGTCGGCATACTGCACGTCTGTGTTCGGTCATCTGTGTGAGCGCAAGCGTGTAGGGTACAGCTTCACGGTGCCGTTACCAGAAACTCTGACTGTACGAAAGTCTGTGTGACTGTGTCCTTGACAGAGTATGTGTGTGTGTGTGTGTGTGTGTGCGTGCGTGTGCTTCATGCGGAGGGGGGTTAGGTAGTTTAGAAAACCAACTAGTTTTTTTGTTGTTTTTTTTCCCTCCACATTGTAGGAACATGTGGGGGAACTCAGAACAGCCCAAACCACCTGCGGTTGGCTCCTAAAATAAGCTCATTGACTAATGTAGGATTTTAAATCAGCCAAGCGGTCGATGATTTACATGTTGGTCTGCCTGTTTATAGATGCTGCTGCAATAAGACCCTTGACCTGAAATGCAAATGAGCAAATGTAAGTAATTTCATTTTCAAAAATCCAGATGGGTCACAACTATAAATTGCAGTATTAGGTGATTTCACGTGAAAAGAAGGCACTTTTCTGACTTTTTTCACAAGGCAACATTGAGTTTTATCTAATTTCTGACCTTTTATGAACTGCTTGTAATAAAGAACTAAGATAAATGCCTAAATTGTACTTTTTCTTGTTGTGGTTGCTGTTTTTTATTTATTTATTTATTTTTTTTACAATTAGTAACACTGTTAATATGTCTCCTGTCATGTAGAGGGTTACTTACAGGGATGTACACTATGTTCAATCTATTTACACAAAACAAAACAAAAAAAAAATGAACAAGCTGATTTTGACAGGTTCATACTGGAAACATAAAATGCCATTGTAAGTCATTCTTGTTCATTTTCAGCCTTTTAATCTCAGCACCCCTCTCCTCTCGTCATGGGCTTGACCCTGGGCTGTGCCGGCGTGGCTCCAGCGGCTCCAGCGGCTCCAGCGGCTCCACCGGCTCCCAGAGTGTGCCCTGTGCAGCAGCTATTGTTCTTTCATGGGCCATTAGATGGACATGAACTCTCCTGCCCGTTTTGTCTTGACCCAGTGACACTGACCGTAAAAACAAACTGCCCAGCCTCTTCAATAAATTTATCACCTCATAAAGTGGTCAGTGACTGGTCAATGAGACGTGACGGTCACAGTGAGAGTGTAAGTGAAGGGAGGGCTTCCATCATTATGGATCAATGTTTTATTTTTTTTTACTTTTTTTTTTTTATTTTCTTTTGGCTCTCTCTGATAAGCGAGGTTTATTAGTTACTGAAACATTTGCAAGTCAGTAGAGGGTAAAAAAGTCATGCATTCATTCTTGATCGGGCGGGCGCTTTCGTTTGTTGACATGCCAATAAACTTTTAGTTTTATAACAAAAAAAAAGTTTGACAGGCCAAACTTTCAGTCAGATGAGCAATGTTGACGCTTTCTTTTGGCTCTGATCCTTGTAAAATTATCAAAGAGAGGTAGTTATGGCAAATAAAACTGAAACAGAAAGTACATAAATAGTGCACGTCCTCACTTTGAGCACAAGGACAGAGACATGATTTGTAAAGTGGCAGAAAGAGATATGATCTTACCTTTTTGATGCAGCTGTCAGGGGAGTCATTTTCATGATCATTTATCATCTGCTGGAAAAAAACAAACAAAAAAAGAAACAGAGGCAAAAAGATAGATGTTTTTACTTAGTCCTTTAGGGTAGGCTCATTCATACCATCATTCAAAAAGTGTGAAGTTAAAACTATAAGCATGCAAACATATTTGAATCTGACTGAGGAGAAAAAAAAATGTTGATCCATTAAAAGAGAATATTGATTCGAGCACTTCAAAAGGCATCGGCCTTCTGTTGTGACGACTGCTGCTTGATGACAAGAGCACAAGGTGTTCACAGTTCATCAAGCACACCCTCTGGGTTACAAATATGACCGGAGGGACACAATAATGGACTCAGAGGTCACAAAAACACAACCAGAAGCAAACATAACACTCCACACATTTGGATGAATGAATGTCCCACATTTGACGTTAATTCTCCGCTTCAGCGTTGCAGGAAATTTTACTGAGAATGTATGTGTGTCTATGTCAGGGGGAGAGTGTGTATAATTAAGCCTTCAAGCAATATTTACTGGGGGCAGATGGGTGGTAGAATGCTCCCAGTGTCTGCCAGAGGAAATGAAGGAAGTGGGGGTATGATGAAGAGATGGGGCTGCCCGGCTGCAATGAGAGGGCATTTCACGCAGAATGGTGACCCTGAGTCTCTCCACGTCTGTCTGTCTGTCTGTCTCTTTCTCTCGCTCTCTGAAGCCCATTGAGGATCAAAGAAGGGACGCAATCTATTTTCAGAGCAGTTTCAGGTGGGGTGCTGGATCAGCACACTCAGTTTAACTTAAATTATGCCTATAAAAATTTCCCTGAGCATTGATACACGCCATATCTGAGCCTTCCTTTCTCTGCTCCCTATCCTTCCCATCTGCTCTTTTACAGTAGGTGTGTTGTATGAGCCGACACGTTTAAGGTAGCATTTCCTCAAGAAATCTGGCCCACTGTGATTGGGAAAGAGACATTTATCTGCCGTGGAATCTCTCCTGGAAAACTGTGGGGCTATTCTTTGACTTCAGGCATAAAATAACTTCTAATGCACCTTTCCGTACAAGACTTCATTTCAAGAAGTGATAATGGATTGTTTGTATGGTCTTAAAGCTGTACAAACGCCATGTGCTTCTAGATAAGAGCTATTTTTTTTCCCTTCATTAACACAGAATAACTGTTACCTGAAAAGCCGAGTGGCTCCCAGTAGTTTCCTCTCTCCCCTCGTGTTACACTGAACCAGATGGCTCACATGCGCACGGATGTACTGTACTCCATGGTTTCCTACATTAAGCTGTCATGGGATGTCTTTCTAAACCTCACCAAGTGGTTGTAATTACTCCACAGATACTTACAACAGTGTTACATCTAAAGCTGCACAGATGCATCCTGTTCCTGAAATCAGCTTCAAACAAAATAGCAGCAAACAAGTGCTGGGCTTGATAAAAGTTCATCTTCATGATGATTTAAGTTGTAATAGGCACAACACTGTCTGCTAATGGCAAATTTAAAAAACAAGGGAAAAACAGACAAGATAAAAACATCTTCACGTATATATATATATATATATATATATATATATATATATATATATATATATATATATATATATATATATATATATATATATATATATATATATATATATAGACAGTAAAACAGAGTTTGTAACAGAGAGCGGGGAGGTTGGGGGTGGGAGCAATGGGGCTGGAGGTTCCCATTTCTTGTAATGCACCAAACCAGCTGCAACAGTTTACAGAACCAACAGCTTGGCTGGGTCATCTAAAATGCTACCAGGCGCTCAGCAACTGCAGGACAATTTCTGGACTTTCCCCCAGCTCTGCTCAGATACATGCCAAGTGTAAATATGTGTGTATCAAATTGTGCAAGAATAACCCAAAACTTTAGAAGACCTGCAAGCAGACATAAGCGGTTTTACTGATGCCTTAATGTGTTTCAGCTTTAGGTAGGGGTTGGAGAGGGGGGGTGGGGGTGGGGGCTGAGGGCTGTGTGGGCACTACATCTTCTAAACCACGGTTTTTGGTCAAGAAATAATGCCCTGATTGTAAGAAATGATCATGAAGCCTGCTGCATTTGACTTTTTCATATTTCTCTTTTAGATCGTCAACTGAAAATTGACCAGATGAGCTTAATTTTTCGAAAGTTCAGTTCAAAGTTTAGTGGTTCACATGTTTTCTTAATTTTTTTTCTGGGAAAAGCAAGGGAACATGGAATGATGACAATAACATTAACACAAAGGCAGGTGGAGACAGTCTTTCAACACTGGCTTACTGTAAGTGCAAACAGACTTTCATACCAGACAAACACAAATACAGAATATTCTAGCCTTGCAGGAGAACTGCACCAAACAAATAAATAACCTATTAATTAGTGAAGGAAAATGGGATTGGCCACCGACCGACTGCGCAATGATTTATTGCACATGTCACCGTCATCTCAAAGTGACTTTTCCTCTGGGGTGGTGAGACAGGCCCAAATACAGACTTGCCTATGTTGAGAAGGATAGATTTTCCACTATACTGAGAGGTAAAATTGTCCATTTGTTCTATATCTAGCCTGTTAAATGCTGACATGTCAATATGTCTTATGGAAAAGAGAAAACACTGAAGTGAGGGTAATTAGACAGACTGTGCAAATGTGTGTCTGGGCACACAAGCTTCTCCCTCTCTGGCCCATATGACCTCAAATATAAACAAATCCAGCCGTGGCTTGATGAAAGTGCAGCCACCTGCAGAATCCTTCCACCCGGAGCTGTCCAGACCCTCATTTGGAATATACGTAACTCTGTGTTTATATGTGAGATTGTCTGTGTGTGTGCGTATATCTCATAATTTTGTGGCGTGTGCTTGTGCCCTAGGTGGAGTTGGAGGGGAAAACCCCACAATTATTAGTATTTCATAGCACAGCGTCAGAAGTTTACAACACCGCTTTAGCGCCATTCCTACTGATGGACCATGATGGCTGAGCAGACAAAAGAAAACACAACCTGGGACGAGATGCTCAGTGCGTGGACCAGCTCATTGTTTTTTGCAAGATCTGTCACAGACATCCAGCAAAATCAGTTTATTCTGAGTTTATTCCTAGAACTTATTTGATATGGAAGAAATGCCTTAAGGGGGGGTCTCCGCTCAGGGCCCATTGAGCAAATGTGGTGGTTTTGCATGCACAGCTTAAGTTGGTCCTTAAAAAAAACCGAACCAAATAGTAATCTTCTTGTCACATAGTTCACCATTGACAAGACTGAGCAAGTATCCATAGCAACCACAGAAGAGGACGTTAGGACTTGCACATCGTCATCCATGGGAGTAAAGAAATGAAGAAGTCCCCACTTGGAGGTTTACACCATAGGAAAATGTTAGCATTCTGTTGCCAAAAACAATTCTGCTCAACTCCGGATAATGTGAGGCAATACAGTAACACGGCCCAGTAGATGGCTGCAGATGTCACAAAGCCGCAAGTTTCCAAAAAGAACCAGCAGCAAACAAACCTCAGGGCTTTTTTGAACCAGAGCCTTGACTGACAACCCATTGGCTGCAAGAGCCACACCAAGAAAGCCACAAATTGAAAGTTTTGCTACGCATTTATTGGGAACTTTTGCAGTATCTTGGCAGGTTGACAGAACGTCATTGTGGTGGGAATGTCCTGGATGGGTTATTGATCTTTTTGACATGTAGATGGTAGAGGAAGCAGTCTTTCGCTGTGGGTCGTGTTGAATAATGAGCTGCACAGAAAGTGAATTTGTGACCAAGACAAAGACTGAGAAAGAGAGAGAGAGAGAGAGAGAGAGAGAGAGAGAGCGAGAGAGAGAGAGAGAAAGAGCAGAAAAGGAAAGAAGAGGTTTTGCTTTTCAAGTCTGGAGCCTTTAAAATGGGATGTAAGCATCATCTCACACATGATCTCAACAAATGGATCTGACTACTCAGACTCCGAGACACTGGCAAATCAAATCCGGACGCTTTCCAATCGATGAAACAACATGACTGCCCCAATAAAGGAAGAGAAACAACAGGGGAAGCAAGTCTTGAATGTGTGTGTGTGTGTGAGGTTCTGTAGTCGCTTGCTATCATTTCAAATCCCCGATAACAAACCTTTTACACTTTCTTGCCAAAGACTGTTTGAGTAAGGACACATGTCTAATCCAGTCTGATTTTAAGCATCAAGTGAGATAGCGCCTGCTTATGGCTCCAAGTCTTTTCTCTGGCTGGTCCTTTAAAAGGATGTAAAATTAGGCTATTTCTGGATTTCCCTGATATAGGGTCTTTGACAGCTGACCCAAAACATGTCCAGGACTATGACTTCTTAAAAACATGCCTCAACAATGAGCTTAAGCAAAGAAGGGAGAACACTATGGCAGCAGAGGAGGAAACTGCGCTCAAATCTGCATCACCAAAAACTATGAAGTTGGGAGTCCATAAGACATTTACGGTGACTTTAATAAGCGGAAGACTTTGGCCACAGCAAACATTACTGATAGGAAAATTTCACTTTCTTGCTTCTGATACGTATTTTTATAATCCCTCATTGTTTTTTTTTAATAATCTTGTTGTGATGCTCTTTATTTAAAAAAAAAAAAAAACACATACGTTTCATTTGTAAAATGTAAGATAATTTTCAAACAAACACATTGACGAAAGACCAAATTTTCTTGACGCTTATCACACGGCGCCGTAGCTAACGCTGTTACCCAACCCTACATCCAGATGGGTCAGGGTGCGGCCCGTGACGGGACTGAGAACTGTTGGCGAGATAGAGCTTAGTGCACAAAGGTTAGATTTAGAAGGCAAACACGCTGAACTATTGTGCGACTCTGGAAAGTCACGGCCACTTGTCAAATACAAGAGGCTTATATTTACAGAACAAATTCTGGCCCTGTATGTCCTGAGAGTCTTTGTGTGATTTATGAAGAAAATGCCACAGTGAAATCTGGTGGCAGGATTTGCATTGACCCCGGACGGGGCAGTCTCATCACTTCAGTGTCCTGCATGATTCACCAACCCTGCATAGACATGCCTCTCCAGATGCCAAGCGCTTTGGTACAAATGAGCTCATCAAATATTTGCATTCGTTCACCTGACAATTGAAGAATTTGACGTTATTTCTCTGGAGAAAAGAGATGTTATAAATTGAGATTTGCACTTACCCAGCAAACAAACCTTGGGAAAGAGGCTCGTTTTCATGAGAAGAGATGGAGAGGAATGCAAAGGGAGGCGGAGGGAGGAGGAAAAGAGCAGGATATTGCAAATTTATTAAAAAGGTCATATTTTCATGGCAGTCTTGTATGGCTATCCATCACCTTATGTACTTATCCTTTTAAGGCCTGTTTGCTTTTGAACTTGGTATCGACAGAACCATACAGATAAATATTCTACTTGGCCACTGCTTTATTGATAAGTCATTTGGGCAGATGATCAGTAATAATCATAAGTGAATAAGGGCGTGCCGATAGATCTTTTGCTTGCAGATGCTGTGACAGCTGCAGGGTTTTATACCCAATAAATAACCCTACTTTTAGACTAAGAGAATTGCCTACACAGCATCGGCAGCTGCTGTACTATGCCTTTGAGATAATGATATATCACACTCTGCCTCTTCATTTTGATAAACACTGCAGTTTATTGACACATGGCACAGGAAAGAAATAATATTACTTTATTTTTAATGATCTGCTTTTCTTCTCATGACACATATTGCCTCTTAGCAAGCAAGAGGTTATGGGTTGAAGATTTAAGGTCTTGACTTAAGGGCACATATCGAATCACAGGTCAAGCAACATCTACTTTTCATTTCACATGTCTCAGCTGAGTGAGAAGCTCATGCAGCCAATGCATATATGAATGTTTAGTTTTAGGCATCACATAAATCTGACCTTGCCTTCTCATCTCAGTAAAGCCATATGTTTCACATCTTCGTATTTTTTTTTTTAACTTTCTAGCTGAACTAGTGTATTAAGGAACCTGCACAGGACCACACTATGGTCTTGTGTATAAATCTGTAATTAAAGCCATGAATTCCTTTGGGTGGGTAGAAAAGGACATGGAAAAACAAGATACGGGGGATCTCTCAACGCATCCAGTCTTTTCTGGACAGCAACCAACAAGATATTGTCATTTGATGACTGACAGATGGTGAGTAAATTGCATGTAGTTTATCGAGATCTAGCATTTTTAACGTAGATGGAAGAAATTGGGTAGCTTCTCATTTCTTCTCTCTCTCACAGCAAATCCAATATATGGACTGAAAGGATGAGTTTGATCTGACAAGAAAACAGATGATGATGATGAACTAATAAATAAACATTATGACAGAGAGAGAAAGGGAGAGAGAGAGCGAGAGGAAAAGCATCATTATCGGAGATGTTGATTTTTATTTCATTAGTTTTTACATCACTGCATTATCTACATGCACTGTGCATAACTTGGTCAGGATTCCCCTCTGCAAATTTAACCTGTGACTTTTTGCATTTTTGGGCGCTCCCTGGCTCTCTCTTGCTGGCTCTCACTCTCTCTCTCTCTCTCTCTCTCACACACACACACACACACACACACACACACACACACACACACACACACACACACACACACACACACACACACACACACACACACACACACACACACACAGATTCTCAGACAGATATTTAGTGATTTAGTCACTATATTACCAGAATTTAGAACAGAACCAAACACAAAAGTGAAAATCTCTGGTGACTTAGGGGCTCAGCGTGCATATATGGTTTGTGGCTTGGACAAGAAGCGGCTTTTTTCAGGACTTTGAGGATTCATAACGAGGTCAATGCCTACAAAACATAATCACGATGTCTTTTGAGAAGGCCAAAGCCACGGCGAGATGATCACGGTGATCACTGATGAAATTTCTCCATTAAATAAACAATTAAGACCCCCACCATGGATTTTCTGCACAAATCGATGTTTGTTTGAGTACGACCAAAGCTAAACAAACATGAGTCATTGCATGATATCTGAAGTAACAGTTATGACGATCAGTTATTAAACAGCTTCAACTTGTCCTTTGCACACTCAGCTATCAATGGTTAGGTTCTTCTTCATCCTCTCAATGGTCTTTTTATACCATGAAACTTAGATGTTAGGTTGTTAACAAGACAAAAGAGCATGTATGTTGTAGGAGAAGAAATAAGAAAAGAAATGCCTCATGGTCTAGGGATCACAACATACTCTTTGTTACATTGGCGCTCTGTGTTTTTCATTGCTTTTAACACGGCAACAAGTGTTAAACTACACTCTGGATTGAGATACATTAAAACCTGAATCTGTTTAACAAAGAAGCATCCAATTACAAGAAAGTTTTATTCACGATAGAAAATGAAAAGTATCAATACTATCTTAAAATAAGTCATGAATCATATTTTCACATTTTTCAAAAATCCGAAAAAAAAAAAGACCCAAAAACTGGTTGGTTCAGTTTTTTTCTGTTTTTGAAAAACTTAAAAAAACAAAAAAGAGGGTGATGATATGTAGGGGACTTAAGTGCACAAAAATATTCCTGAAAGATGCTTGGTCTTCCTGAAAAAGACGCTGCTAGGACGGGAGAGAATTTTTGTTGTCCTTTGTTGTCTATATCCTTTCTTTTTTAAGATCTGTTATTGCCATAAAAATTAAAATGAGCCAATATTTTTGATGAAATTGTGAAAATGTCTCGCGTTCTCATTTGATACGTTGTCTGTTCAGTCGTAAATAAAATCAGTGGAGATTTGCAAACCATAGCATTCGTTTTTTTTTATTTGCATATTAGTTATTTTTGGAACTGGGATCGTGACTCGACTGTGGGAATCTAGACTTTTTCTTTATTTGATTGACTCAGCATTCTGCATCGCCACAAGAAAGCAAAATAAACTCTTTTTCAAAGATAATTCAAATGCACTTACCACTCACGTACGCATTTAAATACCAAAAATAATAATGGCAGCTTAATAGTCCTGATGGCTGCTATTAGCGTGCGTATTATTTTAAGTATGATGTGGAGATACAGTACAAAAAGCATTTGTGTATAACAAATGGACTGTACAAAGTGCGCCATTTATCCCTGTGATTTCTTTTGGTGGCCCATCAGATTATTTACACGGTGGAAACATATAAAGACTGCAGCAGTTAAGCCAGCTGCTACTGCCAAAAGATACTGTCTGGAGATACAGTATGGACTGAAATGGTTCGCTGTTGCAGTCAGATTTTTCAGTCTTTTACAAAAAAAAAAGAACAAAAAACAAAAAAAAAAAAAAAAACCTGATTGCCAAATGCATATAATCACCTCTAAATCATGATGACTGCTTGTTTTCAGATTTTGTTTATCCGCCAGCCACTAAATGCACACACAGTTAAATCCATTTAAATTGATGCCATGAAAGCTTGTACAGTTCTTTCTGACTGAAACATCGAAGAAATGAACGATACTGCTCTAAATCTTACTGCTAGACACACCGTATGACCAAAAAAAAAAAAAAAAAAAAAAAGAATAAAAAATAAAAAAGTTATTTGGACACCATTGGCAGTTCACTAAAATAAAATAAAAAAAAAGCCGATCCACCGTTTCAGTACTCATTTATTTGCTTTCTCTGTGTTTTTTCTCTGCACACCAACCTCTCTCTCTCTCTCTCCATTATGTCCCACATTATTTTCTCTTTGTCTTTCTGTACTCATATTCTGCCCATGCTTGCTCTCAATAGATAGCGACATTTATCACCACAAGAGCTGTCTCCAAGTCCACAGGATCAACCCATCACCTCCATAATAAATGTCAGGCTGTCGTGATTTATACGACTAATGAAATCGATTATGGCCACAGTGTCCCAGAACATTGTAACAGCATGATTCACTACTGTCCTGTTTCCCCAACCGTTGTGAAGTGTGTGTGAAACCAGCACTGGCTGGGGAAAAACCGCTTGTGCGCAACTTCTTGACAATGATACAGTGACATCTTTTGAGGAGTCTTTATGGTCTGGCCTGGATGACTCTTTGAAGAAGATATAATTGAGTTGAGATAATGTAGCGCTCCCACTCCCTTGTACAAAGGCCATTGTCTGATGTTTCTGCTACCACTTGCCATCTTCTGACGAGTTGGAAAAGTTGGCTGACTTTGATCATTTCAGACGTGGCTCCTGACTTCAAAAGATTGTGTAGTGAAGATGTTGCAAAAGCAACGATACGATGCTGCTACTATATCCAGGACATAAAAGAAGACATAAAAAAAAAAAAAAAAAAAAAAACTGTCTAACTGGGGAGTCTGTGGTATAAGACACCGCCAAGTATTTTCATATCTGACTTTTAAATTGTATATTAACTAAGAACCTTTACATCACTATTAATCATCACATTTTCAAATTCTCTGAATTTCATCACAAGTATGTGAAGCTGCCATTTCGTGAAGGACAAAACCTCTAATATCCAGATGAATATGAATTTCCTTGTGGCTCATCACAAATTAGTTTATAAGCTGGGCCATATAAGGTGACCGGTCTTTACAACCCTATGAGTATGAAGCAGCGACTATCTCTGTCACTAAGATTGATTTCCCCTGGCTTATCAAACATTTCCACTATCAGCAGAAACTTTCAGCAAATACTAGGTTCCATTTGTACACCACGCGCTTAAGAATCATCGGACCACGCAGGCTTTTATCACTGCCATCCTCAGCTGTTAACATCTGTTATCATAACATTCCCCGCTGGTGTCTGTGATACCAGCTTGAAGCTTTTGATATACAGTTATGACCGTCATCCTGGCTGTTGGTATAACAAAGGCGTGATATGCACAGATAGGATGCACTCTCTCGGTCTCTGAACCCAACTTTATAACTGTCTGTCTGGCGTGTCCGCGGGATGATGACAGATGACTTTATTGGAGGAGCTGGTCACAACTTGGATCCGGGACTTTCCATTAGTCATCTAAGTAGAGCAGGCAGCAAGGAAAAAGTTTGCAAATATTCCCTTCACCACTTTTTTTTTGTTGTTCTTCTATCTGCAACGCCGGAATATATAATATGCCATGTTTTAAGAAACTTTTTCTATATCTTAATATTGCAATTAAAAAAAAAAAAAAGAGGCAAAGAGGTCGGAAGATTTGGATTTTGAATTTGCTGGCTCGTGTAGTTTTTAAAAGATGACTTCAGGAGAGAATCGTTGCAGAGAGGAGGAGGTAGAGCAGTGGTGAGCATGGGGAGAGAAAACATATCTGTCCTTGGGCTGAGGGACAAAACACAGTGCCGGCTTTATTCGGCGTCTCAGCCCTGTCGTTAAGGAACAACGACACACTCCTCCAGGCCCACATTAATCTTTAACGGTATGATTTCTTTAAATAACAGCAGTGTTTTCCCTAAGGCACCTGGGAAGAGAAGGTCCAATTCAGTCCTGCTCAGCTCCATCAAGGTTGTTCATTTGTTCATTTGTTCTTGTCTTTTCACAGACACCGTTAACACTGACAAGCAGAGATGCCAAGGAAAGGAATTTGAAGGCTTGAAGGATCGACGAGAGATTTGACTGAGAAACCGGAAGGTGCATTGCGAGGTAGTGTGATGACCGTGACGTGGAGCTGGGGTGCAGTCGCTGCGATGACGCCAGATGATAAAAGCTTTGCCACTTACTTACCTTAAACAGTGGCAGGACGTTACTGCTGGGGGCTGCCGTGGGCAAGATAAAGAGCCGGGTCGCTGACGGCTACTAAGTGAATGAGGGAGTGGCTGCAGATGTGAAGGGGCGAGGAGCATCAGTCAGTCATAGCTAATAACATATAGAAATAAGGAGCACTCGGAAAGTCGTCACTGTGTCACTGATTTTGCTCAGGCTTTCGGAGACGGCGAGAACTCTCTCTCTCTCCCTGTCATCCGCTCATTTGCAAATAAGCAGCACACAGCGTGATAGCGCTGCAGGTTGAGGTTATCCATCAGGAGACGCAGGGTGCCTCGGTACAAGAAATACAATCCGGTGATTGTGAAAGACAATTCGAGCCAACGCTTCGAGCTTTTACGTTTTTGAAGTCAGTTCTCACAAACACCTTGTTGTACCAAAGAGCGTCTTTCGTGTCACCCTGCGCAGAAAGAGTACATCTTCTTCCGCAGTGTTTCAAATTCAGGAGATGTAAAAGTGATCTGATTGCTCTCTATATAAGGCTTTTAAGACCTTTGTGGGCTCTCAGGCTGCCGAACAGGCTCATTCGTCCCGTAGCTTTCAATAACTCCCATATGAGTTTCATTTCTCATCTCATCGCCCCTTCTCCTGTCTCCTTTCTGCTGAGTGCCTCGCATAGTGTGCAGAGGGCCGGGGCCAAGGCTAACACGTATCTATAATGTGATCGTCTCAGGCAGCCCCCTGAGGAGCAGAGCGCTGCTCCAGCTCGTTTGCGCAGAGGACAATGCGAGTGTTGTGTGGAGGAGCTGGCTGGTTGTCCACTCTGAGACAAGTCAATCTGGGGCTACTATGAAGCCGCCGCCAGTCCTTCTGCTCTCCTGCCTCAACAGCCTCTTCACAAGGTTTGCCGATCAGAACTTCCACTGGTACATCTCATACTATTTGAATCTTCTCGGGCCTGACATTCGTTTTCATGTGCTTGTGCGCCTCTGCGGGCATGTCCGTGTGCGTCTACATGGGTAAGGAGTTCTCCTTTTCACAGCACTGACAGGCAGCAGATTGAGACATCAAGCGCCTGCGTGCTGCGGTAAATTAGCCTTTCTTCTCAGTGGCTAATTGGAAACCAAAATGTTTGTGAGAGGGAGAGAAGAGCTGGGAAAGAAAGCGAGCTCCGGCTCCGGCGAGGAAAATGAAATTACTGGTATTCTTAATGGCATTCCAAAGAACGCCACTTTATTTATTTATTTATTTATATTTACAAAAACTGTTACTCGACAGTTGATGTTTAAACTGATTGTCATCATGTAGGGGGATTTAAAAAAGAAAAGTTTCGTGAGAAAAGAAGGAAACTTTAATAGAGACGTTTTCCCATCTTAACTTGCCACTTATAATAAACTAGGACTCGCAACTCTTATTTAGACGCAAATGCATTTCCATGCATAATGATCCAAACACACACACACACACACACACACACACACACACACACACACACACACACACACACACGCACACACACGCACACACAAAAACATTAATTAAAGGGCCGCCATCTGCATAATTCAGATTAAAATATGAAATAAAAAATGCCACCAACACTAATTGACTAATTAATCACAGGACCTTGTTGGTAAATGTTCTTCCCTGCTTGAGCAGTTTCAGCAAAATGAAAACATTTGCATAACGTTAAGATCTGAGGGCTTGAGGGCTACCGGTAAATATCAGAAAGTAAGACAAAATATTGTTAAACAGTGAGCAATGAAGTTTCCAAGAATGGACACCACTGTCTTCCACTGTTAGGATCACATGACTTTCAAGTACTACACCACTCAAACTTATGCAGCATACAAAAAAAAATGATTTATTGGGTTGGTTTTTAAAATAGCAAAGGCCTGTAACTTAACTCTTTATGCAGACAGTCCTGTGAATATGGCCAGATCCTGGCCCGTGCGCTCCTCTGGGCGGTGCTCCTTGTTGTTGAGGGGTAAGTTGGAGGTGCTGGGAAAAAGCCGAGTGCTTTCACAGTAAATGAAGGCCTGTGAGCGGCCGTGGACAGAAGGTTCCTTAACTGATGTGTCCAGAGACAATTTCCCAAATCATCTCCGCCTCATGGTGACACCCACAATGCTGAAGACTTGTTGCTCTAAAGAAGACTTACTGCCATCTTTAGAGCAGGCCCCAGAAAGCCCAGTGAATAGCTCAGTTTTAGCCTCGGCCATGAAAACAAGTCTAAACAATGTGAATTGAGTTTTGTCTCATTCTTCTTAATTGGCAGCAGCAGGTTTTTTTGCCTCTTTTTCTTCTACGTTCAATATGAATAAATGCGACAAGCTTCTGATCCCTGCTTTTCAGCCTATGACTGTTTATTTATCTATTTCAACTACATCCAAGGGAACAAAAGCCATGCAGAATGGCCGCTGACAGCCATGTCGAATATCTCTTTCTGCCAAATCTGGCTGTTTTCTCCCACTGCTGTCACTTGATGTCTTTATGCGAGGCTGAGAGTTCACTATGAAAAGGGTGGGGTGTGAGCTGAGTGAGTGACCCCCACAGGAGGGGAGTATTAAAGTAAAAAAAAAAAAAAAAAAGGAGAGAGACAGAGCAAGAGAGAGGGAGAATGAGAATGAGAGCCAGGGATGGATGAACCAGAGGGCGGGAGAAAAGCGAAAGGGGAGAGGGGGCACCCCTGCTGGGTCCCAGGCATCTCGGCTGGCAGCCCCATCTTGGCTTCAGACGTCTTTTGTCAAAGAGGGGAAAAGAGGGTCTCTTCTTCACTTGGACATGGGACAATAGGCGTTTTGTCAGTCTGGGAGAGGGTGTCACAGGGGGAGTATGGAAGGATGCTGAAAGAGGAATAAAGCCAAGGACCCATCTTCACAAGGGGTGGGGTGGCAGCAGTGGGCAGCCCATTGGGAGTAGACAGATGTTGAAACGAAGATGATTTATTAGCCTTAGTGTCCTTTCTGGCACTTGGACACCATCCCAGATTTAGGAGTGAGAGGGAGAATGACTGGAAGTCACAGGGAAGGGGAGGAGGAGGGCAGACATGTATCTGAGACATCTTAATACTTTGTTTGGGCATGGGGCGCTTCTCGCGCTTCAACCGTCATGGTATTTTTGCCCGATTCTCTGGAAGAAAAATAACTTGGTTGGGAGTCATCTGCATCACTAAGCTGGACCTTGTCACCCAGAATTACCCCCCTCCCCCCTCCCCACCCGCCCCCAGTAGACAAACACATCGACACTGTGTGCTGCCTGCGCTGCACCGCCATCCCTTCCCTGCTTATACAAAACAACAAATTACCAAATTAACATTCCCAACAACTCTCACTCTCCCTTCACAGTTCTGGGCAAAGACACATTTAAACTTGCCAGAAAACAAGAAAGTTCTATGGGTGCATGTGGTTGTGTGTGTGTGTGTGTGTGTCTGTGTGTGTGTTTGTGTGTCAAAGATCCTAAACTTATTGCTATTGTGCTAAAAATAATTCAAAAAGGAAAATGAAACACTAAAAGTGTGTGTGTGTGTGTGTGTGTGTGTGTGTGTGTGTGTGTGTGTGTGTGTGTGTGTGTGTGTGTGTGTGTTGTAGGCAGTTGTACACTGCTGTAAGTGTAAAGTCTCATGTGTTTTGAGTTACAGAGCGTCACTTTGTCATGCCACCTATGAAGCTAGGTTGTGTGTGTGTGTGTGTGTGTGTGTGTGTGTGCGTGTGTGTGTGTGTGTGTGTGTGTGTGTGTGTGTCAGAGGCCACCGAATACAAACTGAGAAGGAAAAGGGAGAATTCCTCAGTGCAAATCTTCCTTAGCAGCTCTCCATGTTTCCTGCACGTATCTGTCTCTACATGGCCACTGCACATCTGTCTCGTTTCTTTAATTCAAATTTGACTGCTCAGCTTCCTGCGCGTGCAAAACATTCTCTTTTGAGCTTGACCTCCATATTTTTTTCTACTCGACTTTCTTCTCTCCTCCCAGCAACATTTAATCTTGCAACTTGTTTGTCACTCCTATTTCCCAGCTCTCCACTGACAAACTGTTGGAGGGTTACTTAGTACTCGGGGAAAGTTTGGACAGCTTTCATCAAGGCTACCCAGGGGGGGAGATTGATTGGCAAAGTAATTTACTGCTCAGTGTCTGTTCTGTACTCCTTGTTCTCTGCTTCTTTCTCTGGCCTTTTCCTTATCTGTCTATCCATTCCTTACACTCCAAACCTTAACAAATCCATAGTTGCTGCCTGGAGGTAAAGGTTTTATATGTGTGTATTTATGACAAGGTCTGCATGGGAGGTTGAAGTCTCAATAACCGCTGACAAAAATAAAAAAGACTGATTGTCTTTTGGTCAAGAATGCGACAGACTGCTGCATTAGTCTGCCCATGTTTGTCTCATGTTGGTGCAAATATGTGCACATGCTTATGTGAAGAGAGTAAATATGTGACCCCTGAGGTCCGAGGATCAGGAGCCTTTGGCATGAATAACAGGGAAGACCATCGATCATCTACGAAGAACGCTTGCAAAGGGACTGCAGGAAAAGGCACAAGGCAGATCTCTAATCGCTCTGACTTTTCCCGTCTCTTACCGCCGCTGTTACTCGCAACTGACCACTCAGCAGAACCCACTTCAGGCTTGCCATCACAGCTCGTCCTCACAGACTGCCCCCCCCCCCCGCCCCATCCACTGGGCCTCCGGAAACTTTTGTTCCGTTCATTAGTACAACAAATACATACAGATGCTCAACGAGGGGGTGGAGGTGGGGGGGCATAGACAGGGGGAGGACTTCGAAGCAAACGCTCCCCCTAAATGACTGCTGATTTGGAGGCAATCTGCTTCTTTGTAAACAAACAGCATGCCGATGAGCTCATGCGAGAAGTGGTCCCATTATTCAATGTAAACGTGGACAGTTGAGTGTTTAAAAAGGGCATTAGAGATAGACGGATCTCCAAGTAGTTTTAGTTGTTTTCTGGTTAAAATGTAAATATAAAATTTAAAAAAAAAAAAAAAAAAAAAACGGAAACAAATGGAGCCTGTGAGAAACTGACAAGGAGGAAAAAGAGCACGACAACAAGGAACATAATAAAAAAGGTGAAGGGGCTTTAAATACAGGTACCGTGGCCAACGTCAGCGTCCTCGGAACATCCTAAAGTTTGATATAATCGAATATAAGCCTCACCTGTCCCTTTCTGTTTGATGATTACACAACAGTATGTTCATGACATTTTTTTTTTTCCATGTGGACATTGAATTTTATCATCTTCAAAAAACTGCCAACAGAATCCTTTATTTTTCAGTGAGACATGACTTTAACTAGAGGTTTCTCATGACCACTGGACAATTACTGTTTGTGTGGAGTGCTTATCAATGGAGAGAGGCAGGAAAGATGGATCCAGAGCACAAAGACAGGAATACATTTCCTTCAACCACCCACAGTGGCTCCATCCAAACTTTTTTTTGAGTCTCCCATGAATTATGTAAACAACTATGTCATGTATTTTTTTTTCCCCCTCGCGGCTTTAACAAATGCAAGAAAAGTGAACAAGAATAGACAGAAATGAGAAAAAAAAGCCCCCTCTTCACGTTTTCCTCCTTTTCCTTTTTGCCGAACCTCTCATGTTGGCAAAGTGGGTTTCAGCTCTGCGACATTTGAAAGGACGATGGTGGCTGCTGATTTGGTGGAGGGGGAGGGTCACAATGACATATACAAGGAACCGAAGGAGGCAGGCAGAGAAAGAATGCTGGCCTTGTTGTTGGGCAGCTTGACATTGATTAATGAGAGAGATCGACACACAGAGAGAGGAGCAAAAATAAGAAGAGAGGGGTGGCACTTGTATAGTAGGCCACATTGGGAGGGGGAGGCTGGCTTCATTGGGGTGACAGACTCCGGAAGGGCCCCCAGGCTGCACCGCTGATCAGGAAGAGGGTAGCTCCAAAGCAGCACTGCCAGTGTCTGTGTGTGTCCGGTGAGATGCCTACTGCTTAGCCAGAGGGACTGTCTGTTTTCTCTCTTACGCAAAACTGCATGAAGCACAGTCAAATCAGCATAGGTCATACGAGTCCCCATCCATCAAAGTGTCCCATCAGCCTCATCGCTAATAAAAGTCCTTTTGATGTGGGATTTTCACACATTCTTAAACTGCTTCAACGTAAGATGCCGCGTTTCCAATACTCCTAGATTTGTGCAAAAACACAAAAATCAAAAAAAAAAAAAAAAGGAAGGACAAAAGGAAAAAAAACCTCCCAAATATTGGAAAAACCCTTTTATGCTTTCATTACGTGGTATTTTTTTTTTTTCAAAAATGTTTAAATTATCATTTTCTGGGCTCCAAAGTCACAAAAAACAAATTCCAATACTATAACATGTTCAAAAATGATTAAAAGGGTTCGAAAATAGCATCACACCATGGATTCTCACATTAAAGAACCAAGTTTGAGTCCCATTAGAACCGATATTGTCCAAAGACTTGTGCCAGCTGGTTTGGGTTAGGCATAATAAATACATGGTTTCAGGTTGGCATCATGTCACCTCAACAAAACTTGAAACAACATGCAAAGTGAAAGTTTATCTCACAATTTTCCCATCTTTTTTGTAAATACATGTTAGTCATGTGGACAAAAGTACCCATTATGTGTTTTCTTGAGAGACGGGGCTACGTTTGGAGAACAGATGAAAGACCATCAAGTACACAAAGTCATTTTAGGAGGAAATTGTAACTTGAATCTATTCAAATTGACTATAAAAATGCTTCTAAAGTGCAAAACTGCATTTGAGAAGTTCAAGACACTTTTTTTTTTCTAATTATGGAAATCCTTTTTCTAATCTGATTCCATTCATTTATACCTTTTCCATCCCTGCAAATGCAAGTGAAATCCCTTTCCATTTGTTGGCTTCATAGCTCGAGCACTGTTGACCTTTTCCACACCAGGAGCTACTCCAAGCTGCCTCCATCTCTAGCCAAGAGGGATTTCAAAGCCTCTCCTAGATGTCCTGGGACCCTTTGTCTTCACTCTCATCTATAGGTGAGCACAGTGTGGAGTCTCCTCCTCGCCACCAGCCTCTTCAAAACTCTGCACAATAGCCAGATTTCCTCCCAATTTGCTAGTAGAGAATGGGAGGCTCAGGAACTCCTTTCACAGGCTTTCAATGGTGCACCTAATTTAAACTCAATCGTTGGGTTTGACAGGCCTAACCCCAACCTTCGCTGGGCTCATTCTGGGGCTCCTGACTTTGGCAAATGCTAGGACAATCCTACAGTAGAAGGACTTAGGCGTGTGACTATTTGAGCATCTTCTGCTCATTTTAATACTTGCATGTATTCCATTTGATAT
This sequence comes from Xenentodon cancila, assembly GCA_014839995.1. Taxonomy (NCBI): domain Eukaryota; kingdom Metazoa; phylum Chordata; class Actinopteri; order Beloniformes; family Belonidae; genus Xenentodon; species Xenentodon cancila. The sequence continues at coordinate 22,445,590 of CM026204.1, read as the reverse complement.
TTTATGTCTAACTTGCCAGAAAAAAAACCCCACACAGAGCCATGTTGCTGAAATGCGCCTTCATAGATGTTTCGACCGTTTCTATCGCACAACAAAGTGACCTGGCTCTGTTAGACATCTGTTAAACACACATATTTGTAATTTCTTCTTCTTTTCTAGCCAACTTAGAGAACTCGCTGCACTGACCATTTGTTCTACCTGACCTTGCTGCAGTCTCTGCCCCAATTATGCAAGCACACATTCTCGCTTTGCATTTTGGTACTTCTTTTTCTCCTGACACTCTTGAGGTCAGTTCTAATCAACCACCCCTCGGTAGTACACACTGCACACAAACCATTCACACCAGAGTTCCTTAAAGACACCCACCTTCCTGGTCCGAGGGCTGCTATTAAAGCAATCAGTAGCCTTCTACTCTAGGTCAAGAGCAAGGTACTCACACAGGAATTCTGATTTGAATTATGCAAAGAAGGAGGGAAAAAAAGGACAGGAGGGAAGAAAATAAAAAAGAGAGGAAGATGGGAAAGAAAACAACCCGACCCCCTGTTGTCACACTGAGGTGAAACCTTACAAAGGAGAAAGCAAAAAAGGTTGCCAAGTGACTTCTGATGAGACAAAAGGGACTGAGACAGTGAGGAATTTTAAAGATTAGTCTTAAGTCCGTGACTCTGAGCATGGGACCTGGTGAAGCATTAGAAAACACGGTGAAGACAGAGGTGCTGGGACCACACGCAGCTTTGTGAGTGCGCCCGGACACATGAGTGTCTGTGTGTCCACGTCTGTGAGATCAGCTTTCTTTGTGGTCCATTCAGCATCTAGTGGCACAGGATACCGAGACAAGAGAAGTGAGAGGAGGATGAATTTTCTTGAAATACAAGCGGCGCATGAGGGACAGTGACGAAAAGAGTTAGGAAGTGAATAGAGACAGAGGTTACTAGAGCTGCTGGAGTGGTCAAAGGAGGGTGCAGGCAGAGCATGTGTGCCGGGTTTGTGTGTGTGTGTGTGTGTTTGTGCACTAGTGCAAGTTTTTTGTTCCATTACTGTAAGAAAAGAGCGTATATATTTGAGCCTCCAAATGTAATTGTGAAGTTAAAATGGAAAGCGAGAGACAGTCTCTCTCTAAGGCTGCACATTTGATGGTCAGATTTCTTTCTTGAGTGATGAAAATTATAGATTTCAATCGGTACTGAAATTCTGAACAATGGTCTCACAAATATAACTAATTTTCAGAAATATATGCTAATAATTACCCTATTGTCTATGTAACTCCTTGTATGCATGTTCTTTTGTGTGCTTAGCTAAGTGTCTTCTGGCCGAGCCTATCCTGCAGAGAACATAATAATGGCCTTGTCGTCTTCAGGTTAAAGGCTCACTGCTGGGTCTTTTGGCACTAATGCGGTGCAAAACTATAGGGGTCAAATTAGCCTCTGCTACTTCAGCATGCATTACAGTAGAAAAACCTCTGTTCCACATTAAAAGCCATCAGCAGGCAATGATGTGGGCCTACCTGTGATGGCCTAAATGAGTCACTTAATGATAGCCGTGCAGCAGGGATGGAGTGCTCAGACAAAGAAAAACTGATTGGAAACTGATTTAGTGCGAGGGTCAGAAGAATGTGAGTCAGTGTATCGCAGCCTATCGCTGCTGAAAATGGGCGAGAGGCAAGGTGAGAGCTGGACAGGTCGCCAGTCAACTGCAAAGAGCCAGATATTCATTCCCACTCACATTTCCACCTACGTTAGGTCGGAGTCATCAATTAAACTCAACATGCATGTCTCTGGGCTGGCGAAAGAAGTCAGGGCACGTGGCGTGTATTTCTGGCTCATATGGTCAGCATAAATACCTGTAGATTATAGTAATATAAGCTATAAGCTCTGCTCATATGTGTAAGTTCTCCTATTTATCCATTAGAGCAGGAAAAAGATCCTCAACAACCTGGGGGGGACAGAGTTCAAGTCTTGTAGTCCCCTGAGTGCATCAGCAAGGTCAAGAGCACACAAAGTAGGTGCGGAGCCTCTCCTTGGAGTCTGGGACCAGATGGTTTGTAAGAAACATGATTAATGACAAATCTGTGCGAATATTTGGGCTCATTTAGTGGACTAGTCAACCTTTAGACATGGAGGTTCTTATTCTTTGCACTACTGGTATTAACAGGGAAAGTTACTAATAGGTTTTTGAGAAATTACCTCCTAACAATAATTGTATTTGCATCCAGGCTTTAAACTACACTAATTAAAATGTTCATATGCATTTCTTCAAATGTGCACTTCTATTGAACACTTTTGTTGCAACTTAAAGAACCTTAAATAAAAATGAAAGAAACTTTAATTCAACTTAAAAAAGAAACAGAATCAACACTGTTTGGTTGAAATAACGTGGGGAAAATTTCATGACTATATGAAATATTGAGGATGTCGCCGGCTAACAACTTTTGATTCATCTCACCCTTTCCAGGGAACATGGGTGTCAATGCTCATGAAAACCTTCTCAATGAATGTTTGTGTCCTACCTGAGGGGTGTGGGAAGAGAGGGCGAGTTTATCCTAGTGGAGATGAGAAGAGGGTAAGTGAGCCATGCGGAGGAAGCCAGAGGGTGAGTGGAGATCTGGAAAACGATACTCTGCTACCTTCCCTGACCTCCCTGTTGGGCCACTCTGTTACCTGGACAAGATGGGAGGTATTAAGTGGCCCGCTGTCCCGCTAGGTTGAGTTGCTGATCCGTTAGCCAGAGAGGAAAGCCAACCCCAACTCCCATCTTCACTTCACTGGGAGCATTTGTTTTGATTTTTGTCCTCTCTTTCTCACAGACAAACTTGAGATGCCCAATTTATCTGGGATAGAGTGAGGGGAAATAGGGCGCCTTGCCACTTGAACACTAGAACTTTAAGCCGGCAACGGTCCGCCGACTCTCTCTGCCATATCTTCCTTCCCTGTAATGTAATGCTGACATACACTCAAAAAAGAGGGGTTTTCATACATTAATACATTACCGATAGATTAAACAGTACATATAAATATGTTATGAAAGAAGTGTGTAGCAAATGGGGATTGAAAACTGAATATTCTGCTTTTAAATGTAAATGAAATAAAAATAAGCGGAATATATATCGATATAGGTTCCCTGTGAAGAATCATCATGTGCTGGTGCCCACCCACATCTTCATGCTGGGCAGCACAGGGACTGGTGAGAGAACAGAAGGAACAATTTGCTCATTCTCAACCAAGATGTGGGGGCTTTAGATGAAGGAAGAAAAAAAAAAAAGACACCCAATATCCAAAATCCCTCTCTCGGGGCCATCATGTGAAGAATTCCCCTTTTTCTCCTCCTCCTATACCCTCCAACCCCCCCTTTCCTCTTCTCTTCTTTTCTTTTTTAATCAAGCCGTCTGGGGTTGTCAGGTCTTTTGAGATGAGGACTCCAAGCCATGTGAAAAGTTAATCCCTTGTGGGCCTTCTTCTCTGTAGCGCTCATCTCCCTGGGAACACTGGTGGTGGCTTGCAGGCAGGTGGCAGTGGGTGGGGGGGGAGGTGGGGAAGAAGAGAGATGGATGGAGGGAGAATGGGATGCACACTGGGCCACCCTTAACCAGCGGATCAGGATGAAGAAAGGTACATATTGTCTTCAGTCCTCCATCACTAACACTAAGCCTCACACCTGCATTTATGGTCTTGTCTCTGCACACAGTGCACCCTACGCATGCAGCCGCCTCACTAGTAACTCTCCTTTTCTCGCCTCTCATCTACCGCGCTGCCTCCTTCCGCACTGTCACAGCCCTCAACCTTCCCGTCTGACTGACAGACCGCCAGAATAGAGAGCAGAGACGACTTACGATGTGGCAAGCAGGTCGAGTGGCCCCTGAAGGATGACAGTGGCTCAGCATCGAGAGGGTACTTGCATTGTGCTTCAAACCTCTCCACCACGGCATTGACCCTCCACTCCCCAAGGCACTTGGCTTCAACTGTTCTACTCTAGCCGTGTCACTGCGGGTCCAAGCAAAAATCCCAAAAGATTTCTCTCAGTCCTGCTGCCCAGGAACAGACATGATGGATAACAACGAAGATGAGAAGGGGAAATTGATCTGTCACGACTCTTCCGATGAACTATTTCAGGGGAATCACCATAAAGAAAAAGGTACAAATTTGCTTTTGCACAGTGCTTCTTTTTGAACGGTACAAAGTGGGATGCACAGAGAGTGTGACCCACCAAAACCTGCTCTGGCAGTCTGAAGGAGACAAAAATGCACACTTGAATGCTTTGTTTGCAGTGCACTTTTTCCCTCTCTGCCTCCCTCTTAAAGCAAAGTGCCATTGGAAATATAGACAGGCTCAGTCAGCCGTCTTAATCCCTCTCTCTTGTCCATCTCACGCTCACTCAATCCACCCTGACCCCACACACTCTCTCTCTCTCTCTCTCACACACTCTCTCTCTCTCTCTCACTCACTCTCTCTCTCTCTCACACACACACACATACATACACACACACACACTGATTTGCCTTCTTCCTCCCATTTGATGGGCCCCAAGCCCTGCCACCCAAAGAAAAGAGCTTGAGGCAGAGCGAATCTCGGATGGAGGGGTGTACACAGTGAGATTTGGGAGTTTGTAAAGGTCAGCGCGGACTTTGTTCAATCTGAGGATTTATCTCAGCAACAGCAGGGCCGGACAATGGGGCCACTCGCCGCGCAACAGAAACCCAAGCTGTGGCAGCTAAATTACTTCACTGATAAGGCCGAATTAGAAGCACCGGGACCCCGGAGGCAAGGAGAAGAGGAGGATGGAGCAAAGAGAAAGGACGGAGAGGAGAAATAGAGTGAGAGGTCACATAAGGTTGAGAGAGGGGAGAGAAAAATCAATGACTCACAAAAGAAAAGATTTGAGTGTGTGATCTTGGTATAATTAAAGCTTATGTTGTGTATTTATTTGTAAAAGCACATGAAAGCTCACAGATCAACTCTTGACAGTACATCGGGATATGTGTAAATAGAATAAAGTCTGCTAAAAGGCAAAAGTGAGACAGTATTTTTGGGCTCATGTAATTAAAAAAAAAAAAAAAAAAAAAAAGTACTATCACACAAAGCATTTCCAACGTTAAAGCTGAAAATTTACCACAATTCAAACACTATTAAGACTAAGATAGTGTTTTTTTTTTTGGTTTTTGTTTTTCCTCAATGAACCACATTACTGGGGTGGATCAGCTTCATCAGTGCTACTGACCTCTTGACAATAAAATAAAATAAAATAAATAAAATAAAATAAAATAAAATAAAATAAAATAAAATAAAATAAAATAAAATAAAATAAAATAAAATAAAATAAAATAAAATAATTTGAAGTCTATTTTGAATCAGCCCATTTTGTCTAGTTGGTTCTGATTAAGTTAATTGAAAGGACATTTGTCTTTAATGTCACAATAACATGCTGATTCTGACGCACAATCACGTGATAAAGTTCAAGAATCATTTGGTTTGGACATCCACAGCATGCAGGATTCACGGCAGTTGATGTGTCATGATTAAGTTGATCCAAAGCTCCATTTTTCTTATTTGTACAAAATTTTTACTTTATGATAACAGCTTCCTTTTTTTTTTTTTTTTAAATTTTTCCTGGAAAATCAGTTTCTTCCATTGGTCTTTAATAAGACATTTAAAAACAAAAAAACAGATACATTGGTTATAATATAGAAAAATGAAGAGTGGTGATAAAATAGAACAAGTAATGGACTGAGTCCTCCCCCCACACACCCACTCCACAGGCGAGCAATAAGGAGAAGGGTTGCAAAAGTGCTGACTTGTTCTACTTGAGTAGCTCGGTAGGCGCTTCAAAGTGCACATGAAAAACTGTGTGAGAGCTTTGTGTGCTGAGCTCTGATACAGCACACTTGTGTTTTTTTCTGCACTAGAATGTCTGACTCTCCCTCCTCAAAGAAACAACATCGAAACAAAAAAGTTAAAAGTGCTCTGGAGCATTGTAAGATCCTGACCAGCAGAGGGGAGCAGGCTTTGTCCCCAGAAACACTCAGACGTCTTAAAATAACAGCAAATAATAAGCGTTATATAAAGGGTTAATCATGAACCTGGGTTCACAGAATTCAGTGTTATGTATTCAGTTGTTTAATAATAATGGTGGTAAGAAAAAAATAGTAAGAACAGTATGACACTTTAACTGTAATGTCAAATAACCAGACTTTGACATTATCTGTATGTAAAGGTCAAGGTTATTTTCTCCAGCATGTGCAGTCGCACACACTCCCACAACATGACAACGCCTTTGTTCTGCTATTTGGCACAACGTCGGCATCACATGGCTCCAGCCTAAGCGTCTCGCAGAGCCAAAGTAGCTACTTTCCTGTTTCTTTTTCTTTCTTTCGCTCTTTCTTTTTTTTTCTGAGATGGTATGCTGGGTACCACTGTGTACCAGCTGCTCCGACATCAGCTCACCTCCTCTCCGGAAAGAGTGGCACAGAGCACAATCATATGACATTCATCCAGGACAAAAATGACTGAGAAGCTTGCTGTGTACCGCTCTGACCATTAAGAAGATTTGCGCAGACCAAGTTAGACTCTTTGGCTTCCTTCTCTTTCGCAATAATGATGCTTAATACCAAGTTTATCTTTGCTCGTGGTGAAAAGAATTGACATTTGCTCATTTACTAGTTTGCATACTTACTTACATGTCTTATTTTGCATTTTTTTTCCTTATAAGTCACATCCCTAACTTCAAGTTAGGGATGTGCTGTTTTTGTTGGGGAGATCCAGTTTAGGATGATGTGGAGGACCAGTGCTCAAGATGAATAACAGAGAAATGTGCAGACGTGTGGCTGTATGGACATAATGTGCACTGACAAGCCCTACAAATCTTGACTCTGTCAAAGCCTCCTCGTTGTCTCACACAGACACGACGCTGGGTCTCACCGCAGTGACAGTGGTGGAGAAAATTAGTGAGAGTCACTCAAGCGATCCTGGAGTTTTTCCAAGGTAAAGACATCCCGGCGTGTTTGACACTTCAACAATTCAACAATTCAACACTGTTTGTAGATCTGATGTCGTCATTAAGCTCGGCTCCTCACTCTACCTTGTTATTCTAAATGACTGAGTAGAGGAAAGAAAAACACGGGAGAATGTCTTTTTTTCCTGCCTGCCTGTGCCTTTTGCATCTTTCTGTGAGTGCATGTGCATGCAGTGTAGTAATAGTTACATTATATGCGTGTAACATGCATGACGTTTCTCATCTATATTTACACAAAAAGTTTGGAGTTCTTAAAGAAAGAATAATGGAAAAATGGTCCTCATTCTCCGTCTAGAACAAATAGTACAATCATAAAGGTCCTCAGTGCTTCTCCCATTCAACTCTGACAAAGACCCACACTGTGCCAAAGTGTAATTCTTTGCGCCTAATAAAAAGTAATTAAAAGGCTCAGCTGCATGCTTCATTTTCCTTTTGTGCACACTGCTCTGAGCTCCGCAGCGCTGTACGGGACCCACAATGAGCTATAGGTATTTCTACAGCCAAGGCTTTTAGGCCTTGTTGAGTATCTGATTATGGAAAATGGCAATCACAACAGCCACGGGGACCTGATTATCAGGTCACAATCTCCTGTTCGAGTCAAAAAACACAGAATAAAAAAAGTTAAGCAGCACAAGCGACAGGGATTAAAGGTGGGGTGGGGGGGTGGGGAGTTATGAGAGAGAGAGAGAGAGAGAGAGAGAGAGTGAACTGCAATAAGGTCTTGCATAGATGCTGACAACCACAAAATGAAAAAAATGGGGATGGTGGAGAAGGGGTATTTCCACATGTGGGTATAACTTTAAGAACCAGCATAAACAGCATTTGACAAATGTCATCTTCCACCACAGCAGTAAAGACCAGCATCATTGTCTGTTGTGGCCTTGAGGCCCTAACTGATGGCACCATTCATCAGGCAATGATGAACGATGGGGTTTCACTAGATACACAGTGAATGAGACGGGTACAGAAGGATTGCACAGGAGTTACCTCGCGGCAGAGGACTGATGGCCCAGTGCAAGGGTTTTTAAATTAATGTTTAAAGCACGTCTTTCAAAAAAAAGGAAACCTCATTTAATAAAGGACATCATTGTGTCGGAGATGCGTGAGGAGATCGTGAGGCTGGGGAGAGTTATTCAGCCAAACAAGAGGTTTCATTGAGAATCTTTGGGAAGAGGGGCTGAGGTCTGAAACCAGTGACCGAGTAATAACAGTCCAAATCCCAGGGACAATATTTGTCGAGTTCTGCTCCCTTCAAAGACAGATGACTTTGCCCCATGTGCTTCCTCGAGAGCCTGTACATCTTTCATCTGAGCCCCGCAGATTAATTTATTAACTAATTAACAGATGTTGGTAACGAGTTATGAACAAATGATAAGGCATCAGGCTTCTAATCAAACCTGACATTTAATTTGCTGCCCTGCTTCCTTGTTATCAATTACAATGTTCATTGGAGATAATTGACAATAGGTTGCACTGGGACACAGGAGGTTTGTCTTTAACAGGTTAATAAAAACAGCACTGCTGCGGTGTTTCCAGGGGCAACGGCGACCATATGTTTAATATTAAATGGAATCTGTTCCACTGGAGTGCTCCGAAAGCTGGGAAAATTGGATTAAATTGGCTAATGGCATGTTTAAAACCTACATAAAATGAACGTGAATGGAAGATATTACAGCACCAAGGCCCAGGACTTGTGGTGTTATAGTTTTTCTCTGGTGTTTTTGCTCTGTGTGTAAACTTGGGGTTTCTGTCAAAGGCAAATAATGATGACAGAAAACCGCATACTGTTGGTCAATACTGTTATTAGAAACCACAGGTTTGATATGCCTTTCATTACAATGTGAGACTATAGACACATGTCCCAAAGTGACTCCATATGTGAGCAAATGATTTCACATAGCTGGCATATGGAGTGCAAGTGCAAACATGTTAAAATCTTGAAGTTTTGATATAAGAAAATAAAGAAAAAAAATACACATTCACATTTATCTTCGAGAATAATTTTAAATCATATAAAAAGGGAAACTTGCTGTGTGTTGTATTAACAGTGCTGCATAAATGCAATAATAACATAAGGAATCATATCTTTTGAATATAACATAACATTTTTCAGAAAATCACAGACCGCAAACTTCACTTATTAAAACAACCTTTTAAGAATAGATTTTTTTGTAACACTATGCAGTATGTATATAGATGTTTTGTTGGTTTTTCTTTCTCCAAATCACAGTACAAGTATTGGTATCTGCGATGAGGAAGGCAAGGTATTAGTGGTCGATTCATAAATACTCAGTACTGAGGTAAATGCTTGTTTTTTTTATGTGCAATTAACAGAACTGACCTCTTTATGTATAATCGCTATGTTTTTAACTAGGGGTAAAGCTAAAAAGACCTGCCGGTTCTCCTGTAACGTGAATTTAAGGAGACAAACTCTCAGCTCGACCCAAAGTGCTTCATGATAATGACCTAAGTGACATGAAGAGTTCCTTTCATACAAACCAACCATCTACATATGGGATTAAATTCACTGAAAATAATATTGGGATTTATAAAGACATGGATTCACACAGCTATTGATCTTAAACCACACTCATGCTCGAAACGTGAGAACACGACAGCCTCCGAGAGCGATAAACCAAGTCAGTGAAATTACGCAGGAAACGACTGTCTTTTGTTATCTCCTTCCCTCTCCTTCTGCCACACTACCCCTGCACTTGACGTGACTGCTGTCTTCTGGCAGTCCCGGAGAATTCTTGGCCCTATCGGTTCAGTACCAGCCACCTTTAGGGTCAAACATCAAGATAACGAAACACGTTTCTGTGAAAGGCAAACAGATCAGACAAGTTTCGAGCAGCACCTCGAAAGGTCTACGAGGATATCTTGCGGCATAAGAACTTGGCCATCCGCCCTCCTCGGCCAAAAACACAAAAGGCAAGCAAACACTTTAGGACGTCAGAGGTGGGTCGGGACAGATAAGTGTCAGAGTTTCAAACGTTTGAAACCTTCAGCTTAGCTCAGTGATTAAGACGCGAACAAAAGAAGTAAAGCATCCACATGAAAAGCCAGCTGTCAAGGCGGAGATTTAGTGCTTGACAGAGGGTGAGGGAGATACATCATGCCATGGCCGGATGGGTATCTGTCACGTACGACCATGGCGACATGAGAGTGCCCGCCAGACATCTCAACCTATCACTAAGTCAATAACTGGCCAAACAGAAGAGCCAGCATTCTTTTTGTCTCTTTCCACACCACGCTGGATGAATGATACCGATATGGAAAATCACCCCACGAAAGTAAACAGGTGAAGAAAAGACAGAGAGAAAGAAGTTTCCCTGGCAACAAAGTCCTCCTAAGGTTCACCGCTGCAGACAGACAGACATGGCTGCAGGGCTGCTGTGGACTATGATACACATTTGTGCGTGAAAGCATTTCTGGTGACCTTGTGTGAAGGGTCTGCATCCAGCACATCTCTAAATCAAAGTGAACAATGTCCTTGTTCTATTCCCCAGTACTGTGGTTTGGATAACACAATACCTTGCAGGCATTGTACAGTGTACATAAACCGAAAATGTCCAAGTTTCACAGCCAGTGACAAGGAAGTGACTCCATCTTCCTACAGTCATAATGCGTGACCTTCAGAAACTCCGTGAGATAGGAAGCTCTGAGCTGGAGAAGTAAAAGGCAGAGATACTCCCAGCAGTGACAGAGCAGGGAACGGGTTTAAATATCATTCACGAAGGACAATGAAGGCTTTCCATACTGTTTATTTGCTTAAAGAATGGTCAGAATGCAACGGGAATCTGATATTTCTTATTTTTGCTCAAAATCAAAGTGTCTCACCTTTATTTTTTTTTCTTTCTTTAGGCTCATTCACTGCAAAAAACAGCCCCTCTAGAAATGAGCATAATATTCTTAAAAATAGTCCAAATTAAAGCAAAAAAAAAAATCTTTGTCCATAGGGGTAAGAACATTTTTCTTGACTAGAATTCTTAAAACCAGCAGTACAGTCTAAAACACTCAAATTTTATTTTACTACTTGATTTTTGCAGTGTTGCAGTAGTAGTTTTGTGCATTTATACGTACACCTGCTCACATTACACCCTCCTAAACCACTTTTATGTTTGCACTACTTCAAATACATATTTATACCCATATATGTCAAAACATGGAGCATTCCTTGGGTTTGTCCATAGTCCTTAAACGTGTCCACATCTCTGCACTCACGCTGTTGACGTTAGGAGCTTGTGTTTTTAGAAAAAGTCATAAATTGCTGTGGATATCTCAGCGTCTTATTCGTACTTATGCCTTTATTAGATTATAGTCAGAATTTGGTTTATCATGTAGACAGCCAGTGAGCCCATTAAATGCCAGTCAGTGAGGTGCGTGATACCTGCAGCCAGTTAGGTGACACGTCTCTGTCAATAGGCAAGTCAGGCCAATCTACCAGGCAGATAATAGCAGCAGTCACTCCAAGAGTTTGATCCCTGCACTGTACTCTCTGAGGGCCTTGCGTAACTCTGCTTCCTATCCTGAGGGCTTAGCAGTCCTGCACACACAACCAGGGAGACACACACACGGTAGACCAGGGGCCCTGGTGTTCTATCATGTTGTGCTAAAGGGGGTGCATAATGGTTTTTAAATGGATGACTCAGTGCTGGCCCAGAGGGGGCGTCTGAGACAGGAGGGAATGGCCATGGCCTGCAGCGGAGCAGCCCTCAGATTGAGCTGTCCGTCTTGCTAAAATGAGCCTGAGTTAACACCTCTTCCAGTCCCCAAAGCCCCCAGCCAGACAATAGTCGGCTTCCTCTCAGCCTCTCTCTTTCCCTCACTCCTGCTCTTCCGTACTCTCTTTCTATTCCTCGCTGTTTCTCTTCAGCAAATCTGCATTTCCACTCTGATACCCAGAAAGCATTAAAGCGTCCAGCATGTGATTCTTGAGCTGCTTGGGTTCATTGGTAGACCACAGTGCTTGCAAAACCAAAATAACGAGTTGTTGCCAGCCTGAAAAAAAAAAAAAAAAAAAAAAAAAGAAAATCCTCAAAAATGCTGCTTACTTCTTTTAAATGATTTAGGTTCAGTGTATTACAGCAGATGGCGTATATTATTGTTGGGCTAAAGTTTTACAATGGCTATTTTGGTTACTTTGTGCTTTTAAAGGATTACAGGAGCTATGTTTATAAAGTCAAATCAATAACCCTTGATTATAAATAATCCAGTAAGCTAAAAAACGAAAATGCCATAAATAAGAAATAAAAGTTGTTTAAAGGAAAACACTTTGCAAAGAAAATTATTTCAGTCAACATGATCAATATAAAGTATATCGTCATCTGGCTGCGCAGTTGCACTATAATAATTACTGTAATAACTAATTTCAACACTTAATTCAAGCCAGAAGGGCTTAGTCATAAAGTATTAGATCCTTTCTTTGATATGATTGTAGTTACACCATAGACGTCTCAGATGACCTCACTTATTATCTCTCATAACACATCCCTCCATTCTGGCAAAGGCTGACATACACACATGTCCGTGCAATTTTCAGAAAAGACTTTTGTGCTCCTCTGGACTTTCTGATGCTGAGAGGAATACGTTGTTTTTTTTTTCCCTTTCGTCCTCATCGATGCTTGTTGTGCACTCACTCTTTACATCCTGCTTCACTCAGCCAAACGTCTGTCACTTTCTCGCTTGTCTATTTGTCTAAGACCAGTGGCAGTAGATGAGTAGAGGATCTGATGGTGAAAATGGGAGAAGAAACAGGGTGTGTGTGTGTGGGGGGGGGGGGGGGGGGGGGGGGGGGGGGGGGGGGGGGGGGGGGGGGGGGGGGGGGGGGGGGGGGGGGGGGGGGGGGGGGGGGGCTCCTGAGGGAGTCTGCTGATGACTATCAACAGGCTGACTGTTATGACTATCTGTGATAAGAGTCTGGGAGAGGAGAGCCTCTTAAGGTTTCCAGCCCCAAACCAGACAGGACAGGATATCTACAAATATATATATATATATATATATATATATATATATATATATATATATATATATATATATATATATATATATATATATATATATATGAACCAGAGTTAGTCCTCCAATTATCATTCAAAAGGAGAAGGAAGGCAAAATGGACTGATAATTTCATTCTGACCTAAATTTAACATGGGTTCATGACACTAAATCTGACAAATACCTTTGCGGTATTTTTTCGAAGTGCAAGGCTTCTCTCGTTCATCTAAGAGCAACCGAAAGAAATAGACATATTTAAAGCTTTAACTTCCACTGACAGCTTTCATGTTTGGAGCAAATTGAGTAGGAATGCCAGGGCACTTCTGTGAGCCCATATGTATCTCAAAAGGCTGAAGGTGGCCTTTTCCTAGAAGTCAAATAGCTAAAGCTTTGCTGATGAATAAGCATTAGCCGTGTGTCTGGGGAGAAAAGGAAAGGAGGAGGAAAACTGAAAGAAAACACGAGAGCTACGGGGCGAGTGTAGCTTTTGGAGAAAAGCCCTATGCACCCCAAATGGCTGGCCATAATGCGAACGTTAAAAAGGAAAATGTTCCACCTGGCATGCTGCCACATAGCGTGTGCCTGTGTGCTTTAATCCCCTGCATGCGGCTACAATTGGTGGGAAGAAAACAAAGAGTTCTTCGGACATAAACTATGGCAAGAACCCTCTGGGATTTCTTTTAAATCCTGCTAATGAGGGATTCATGAACATTGTTTTAAACATAAGTTTTGAAAGTACAAGACTAATATCAACTGAAAACGAGTTAACTTGGAGCAGCAGCAGCAGCACTTTCCTTTGAAGTTTGCAGCGCTATGACCTCTGTTAATAGTTGTGACGTATCATTTCTCACATATTGCAGTTTATATTTACATTATTACATTACATTCGAAGAGGTCATATTATGCTTTTCCATCTTTTCTGACTTGTTTACAAGGACACTATGATGAATTATCATCATACATATAAACGTAGGCTAAGAACGTGACGTATTCAGAATGGAGAAAAGCGTAGTTGCTGGAGAGTTTGTTTTTTTTTTCCCAACATCGGTTCTCTTTCACATCATAGAGGTCAGAATTTCATATTCTCCAGGCAGGGCGTATAGACAAGAGCAAGGGGTTTTTAGCGGGTGTTTTAAAACATTTTGGACTGCCCAGCAAGGATCAAGTGTGTTTTTTACATCGTGGTGGATTTGATAGCACCTCTCGAACAGCCCTTTTCTTTTGTTTCCAAGATGTTTTTGGTTGTGAAGGAAAGTTGGGTGACCATAGCACAGCGGATCCAATTTTATTTTTCCGGCCAGCGAAAAAGTCAATGTATTTGTTGCCTTTGCAACACTATGCAGAGGACCGTTTTAAGAATAAGGCACAATATGTTGCTGTGTGCAGCTGAGCGCAAACATCGTTGTAACGTGTTCATGTTTGCGGTCATACTTTTACGTTCCATCTCACGCTAAAAGTCTATTCGCTTCACAGATGTCCTCCGACTCAGGTGACATTTCACTGCCATTCCCACATCTAAACCAATTAAAACAGAGACATCCAGACGTGATCTGTTGGTGCAGTTTGTGGTGCCGTCCACACGTCATGAACCCATGTACTCATACATATACGAGCGTTTTTGAAATCTGATTTAATTTTATTTTAAAAAGTAACTTTTGCGTTCAACTGCCTTTAGCTCTGCCCATCAGCAGGTCTTGACGAATTCAGCCAATCACAGAACACTTCTGCTCAACACAAATCTGCTTCTTTACAGGAGGAGCAACTCCTAGTGATTGCAGTTCAAAAATAATAACAGGCATTTGGAGTTATGCTGGATAAAACACTACTCTAGAAGTACTTCAGATTAATTATTTGGCTGCAAACTAGTTTGCCAATTCAACCGTCATGTTTATAGAAAGTGCATACATCTATGGGACAGTTTTCACCTATTCTTTTGTAGTTCGTAGCAATTGCTGTTTAATCCAAGCAGATCATCCAGTATGGGCTTCCAATGGTTAACTTCTCCAAGTCTCCACTCTTCATTACTTGTAAATGTAATATAAGACCATGTGAATGACCGACCCCCAAAAAATGAACAGTCGAGCAGTCACTGAAATGAAAAGCAGGCCGACATATTTCATCTCTGATTAGGCCTGTGAAAAAGAGACATAAAGAGACAGAGACCATGAGTTCTCTTTTTTTTTTTTTTATGTCCCTAATGAGCTTATTGAAGCAACTTCAATATCCTCTAATGTCATGTTGAAATGAAAATGAATAGTTCAATATGCTGCCACCGCATTGGGCCATGCTTCTTCCATTTCCATATCGGATGGCGTGACCAAATGAGTGTGCTCGCTTCAGACCGACGCCCAGAAAAGCCGATACCTCCCCTAATCAGCTAGATTTTTCCATTTGACATCACTGTGTGTGTAATACTCATACATGCCTACATACACACACGTGGGACGGGTGCATACGATGAGATACGTGCTCGTAAGCATCAAGACTGATGGCTGAAAATGCGAGTTAAGGACTCTTTGGACGTTCTGTTGTTCTCATCTGCACCTCGCTACGCATATGTGTATGGACAATGCTCGTGCACAGTGGAAGCGGATCGAAACATGAAATAAACATGATGTGATGCACGAAGAATCCGCCTCGGCTCCTACCTCCCATCCAAAGGAGCTGTCTTTGCCTGTAGCCTCATGATGCTTTGCGCTGTGAAGACCAAACCTCTCACCAGCACAAATACGGGTTTTAGCCCATATGCCAAGTCCAGCACCGGGCACAGAGGATTCCCGCAGCTCCAGTTCACTGGGAATGGGAATGTCATCAGGAATGTAGACAGGTGCCTCGTAGGGCGAGCCCTCCTTGGGTGTGGTGAAGTCCTGGTCATTGCTGCTGCTGCTGTTGTTGTGGAGGTGGTGGTGGTGGGAGGTGTAGATATGGGGGTGCAGCAGGTGGTGGTGGTGGTTGTTGTTTGGATGGGAAGGAGTCGGTGAAGGCAACGGGGACATGTTGATGATGCTGTCCTCTATGTCATCTTCTGGGCTCTCGGCGCCACCTCTGCTGCCAGACGCTAAACCCGGGAGGTCCGCCTCTGTGTCGTACATGCTGTCCACCGGCTCACTGTCATCTATAAAGAAGAAGAAACACGCAGAGATGTTTGTTAGATGACCCAGCACAGGAAATATAATCCCCATAAAGATGATGGATTTTACCCTCATCATTTTAAACTTGGACAATAACAACTAATCTTAACCAGTCAAATCTATTGTAGGTCATAAATCCAACCTCAGCAGGACACATCCGTCGATTTCTTAAACAAATACAAACCAGCATCCAAACCTCTAAGTTGCAAGAAAACCACAACGTGCAATGAGAAAGGAACACTTATTGATGGACTTCAGCAAACAAAATGCTTACTTGACTTTTGCAGAGAAAACCCAGACGTACACGGAAACAGAGCGTATATAAGGTTGGCCAAGTCCTTAATGGGAAAAGCTTTCAGTTTCATCGTGGTCACCATGTCCCGCCACGGCTCATCTTTCATATAATGGTTCCATCTATCACTGACCTGGTTAGTCCCGTCACCTATTATTATTGTCACAGCTAAGAATTGACAACATGATTGGGTCTGCACGCCGGGATCCCGCTATTGAAATATGAGCAAAAACGATGATGAGCAATGAGTGTACGTTTTATTTAGGATTTCTCAGTGTGTTGTTAAGGACATTACTGTGGACAGTGGGACTTTGCAAATGTGCACGTGCAAATGTATTATGTGTAATATGTGACGCGTGAAGAGCCGAGTAACTTTTCAAACGTTTGTGCTGAAATTATTCCAGGCTTTTTTTTTGTTTTTTGTTTTGTTTTTTTCAATCCTAAAACATAATGTTTGTCCTCAGAATCCTAGTAAATGTATTCTTTCTTGATTACGTCCATGTGAGGTTCTTGGTTTTTCTCCTCTGGTGTCTTTAGTCAAAGCACCACTGAAGTTTTACTATCTGAACAGAGGCAGTGACCGTCAGCGGGCCAACAAGGACCAAAATTACAGCAGGAGTGGTTTCAATCAAGCTCCCTCCCTTTCTTAGTTGTCATCTCTCCTGCTGCCAAAACCTATTGTTGTTGCCCAGGTTTTAACCGAAGCTGGAAGATGACATTTTAAAAACTTGCTTGTTAGTAAATGAACATGCATTTTTTTGAAAATGCACATTCTGGCCTAACCTTTAATGAAATTTGAAAGACATGACATATGTACACAAGTGAGAGTTTATTCATAGTTTATCAGAGTTACCGTATGTGCAAATAAAAGGCAAACAGATTTAATTTATGGAAATAGTCAAGCACTCAAAGACAAAAAAAAAAAAGCAATCAATGGCAGCATAAAAGCAGAATCACTGTACAGTGTTCTGTGCTAAATATTTGTGTTTCTGCCAGATGTGGACTGTGAAAGTTGTTAGCTGACATGTGAAATGTGAAACCGTGAAAACATTCGACATGGGGTTTTTGAGCGCCTGGCAAACCTGCAGCCTATCCACATAGATTTTGGAAACTTATCATATAAAGCCGAAGCAGTAAAAGCCTGCGTTTTATGACTGATTTTGCGTCATCCAGTGATTTTGACTGGAAAAGAACGCATTGTTTTTAATGATCACCGTTTCATAGCTGTTCAGACCAGGCGTGCAATTAAGCACTGGAACATGTGAGCCGGCAGTAGCTTCCACTCTTCACGCAGATCAATTAAAGTTTTATAACTCAGCCCTACCTGCTGCTCTTTCTGCACAACCAAAAGTGGCTGTTAAACACTTCTTTCACTCACTCTGCCGCTCTTCATTCCCCAACTCTCACTAGCACTTGACCCATTGAGTGCAATTTTGACAAGCAGAGGGACAGCCTCGGAAAATCTATCAAGTACCATTTGGCTTTTAGGGTCTCTGTGCACAAAAAAGAAGACGAAGAAAAAGAAAAAAATAACTGTTTGCTGCATTAAATAACATATTGTAACATCCAGAGGGGGGTGGGGAAGGGGCTCTTGATTTTAATGAACAAAACATCCTTTGTAAAAGGCATGAAGCAGTAACACAAGGCAGAAAATAAAGTGATATTATAATTGAGTGATAACATTTCTTTAAAATTCATAGATAAAGAAACATTTCAGACTGCTTGAGTTCAACTCTCTCGTCCCCTCTTGTAGGCAAGCTGAACGCGTTTGACAAAAGACAAAAGAAAGCAGGAACATTTTGAAAGGAGCAAGGAAGAAGACGAAACGGAAAACGCAAAGAGTCTTACAACTGATGACAGAGCTGCTTTTAAACAGCTGTGTGTTATTTCTGGGTCTCAAAAGACCACGAAAGAGATGTTAGGTTCGCCTCCCTGCGGGCTTCTTAAAAAACACCCCTGCCAGATAGTGCCTTCCTCTCCCTGGCTCCTTATGTTGTTCTTTCTCGCTCGGTTCCTCTTGCCATCTCTTTCTCTTTTACGGGGAGCTATTTATCCTGATTACATCAGGGGTCAATCATTAATTCGCACCTTGGGGGTCCCAGCGCTGGCCATGGCTACAATGGGCTGCTTGTTCAGCGGCTGTTATTCCAGTGGAAAACTACTCTGCTCTGCCTGAGAGGCAGGCCCAGGCCACATGAAGGCATCCCATTTATTTGATAAATTGTAAATGCGCACCATAAACGCTGCTCTTTGCTTTGTTGCACGGTTTGCAATAACAAAGATTTTAGGGCACGTATGAAAGCAGATGCAGGCTATCACACAAACACACATCTGTTTGCAACTGAAGGAGCTGTTACTGTACTCTAAACACATGTGCAAGAGATCAGATGGTGTCAAAGGTAAAGATGATATCTTAAAAATTACTCCATGCCACCAGGAAATAAGAAATGTTAGAGATATGACATTAAGATAGAGAAATTAAAACGAAAATTCAACAACGTCGAACGTCTCGGAGGGTAAACAAATAACAACGGCTCAACTCATGAAAGAGCAGAAGCCTGTGTTCTCCATTTACTTTCAAGAGTCAGTGTAACAGAAACAAAACAACTACGAGATGCTGATAATATTGTAATCAGTGTTGCCATGGCGAAATAACTGGACATAGTACTGAAAATCACTGGTTTAATCGGAGGCCTTACAACAGGCGGGTTGTTCTGTGGTTGTGTTTAATCAAAGCACTCTCGACTTAAATGCTGAAAGATACAGATCTGGAGTCATTTTCTGCCGTCTGCCTGAACACACACAAACACATGTGCTTTGTGGCATGTGGACTGAGCGGTATTGTTAATGTGGTCTGTCGTACAAAGGAATGACACAGGCTGCATGCAAGCAGGGGAAGGGACCCGTAAATGATGCATCAAATTTGACCTAATGTTTTGCAGAATAAGCAGCAATGAATGCCTCAGATAACAAAACAAAATAAAGAATTAGTAGTAGTAGTTAAAGGAATATTTTGTATGTTTATAAAGGAATCTGTTGAGTTAATATTAAAGAAAAAAAAAAAAAGAAAAAACTGCAGACCACATGATAAAATTCAATAGTCTGGATACTAGAAGCCAAGTGGACGCTACGCTAGACAGTAAGTTGCGTAGTGGAGTCACGGTTGTGACTGTAATAACATCGAAATAGAGCTGGAAACATGATGTATGTGCCAGTGATGGCCATCATAAAGCACACACGTCCTTACTTCTCTCTCTGGCCTCTCCAACATACACTGAGACGCTATCTTTGACTGGCCGTAAACTGATCTGGTTCAGTTCAAATAAAAAGCCAGCCACTGATGAAAAGGGTATCCAGGGAAAAGGCAAAACTATGCAAAATTCAGCACAGGCTCCAAATATGGGGAGAAGAGATCGTCTGGTGAAAGAAAAAAAGAAAAAAGAGAGTTGACGGCAGAAGGAGAATGTGTGGACCATGACAGATATGAAAAATGGGAAGTTGGTTGAGCAATAAATGACCAAACATTTTGATGTGGGAGCTCCACGCACATGTGTGCACATGCATGTGTGTGGGGCAGCCGGCAGGGCCAGGCCTAATGTACTGTTTGTACCGCTATATTGTCTCAATATGGTCCCACTTAGCTGTACTTCTGGGCCAAAGAGTGATACCGGTACCTGTTCCCCTCTAGTAGGCAGCCCTTTGATGACTCTAAACCTCCCATGATTTAAAACAGGAGGGATCCAACTGTAAAAATCCAAATGAGGGCAAATTAATAGTAGAGAGAGATTTAGAGAGAGGTAAAAAAAAACTTTACAATAGTATATTTTTTTCCATAGTGGCACTCGGGTACTATATTTTTGAAATGATGTATAAATGGAAGCATGTGAAGAGACAACCAAAGGAGGACATTCAGGAGAGACGCTGTGTGTGTGTGTGTGTGTGTGTGTGTGTGTGTGTGTGTGTGTGTGTGTGTGTGTGTGTGTGTGTGTGTGTGTGTGTGTGTGTGTGTGTGTGTGTGTGGTGAGGGCACAGTTAGCAACAATACCAAAAAGCCTCTCAGAGTGAGAACACCGCACTGTTTCCTCTTGTAAAAGCACCAGGGAGTATTTCCCAGCAACGTTTCAAACTACAACACAGCTCACGGTGAGTGAAGAAGAGAGAGAAAGAAAGAAAGAAAGAAAGAAAGAAAGAAAGAAAGAAAGAAAGAAAGAAAGAAAGAAAGAAAGAAAGAAAGAAAGAAAGAAAGAAAGAAAGAAAGAAAGAAAGAAAGAAAGAAAGAAAGAAAGAAAGAAAGAAAGAAAGAAAGAGAAAGAAAGAAAGAAAAGGAAGAGGGGCTGCACATGCATTGCTGCTCCACATAATCACAAATTAAGCATGGCATGCTCTAACTGTAGTTATGGTCAAAGTGCACGATGCTATTGTGAGTCACAGTTTACACTACTTGTGTCAGTGATAAAATGTGTGGTAAAATGATGTATTCTTTATTGTTTTAGGCCCAATAATACTAAAAAGGGGGAAATTAAAACATTTGGAATCATTTATCATCTTTGCAAATAAACACTGTATGAATTCAGCGGTTTAAATGTGGAGTACCACGCGAGCTTTCTTCTTCAAGATTCCTTAGGGTTTGGTCTCTGTTATTGAGGACACCAAGATAAATAGTTTTATATATATAAAAAAAAAAAAAAGAAAGAAAATGTAAGTATTTCAACATAAATAAAACACACAACTGGACTAAATGTGGTCACTGCAGCTCAGCAGGGCGTGCGTTTTCATTTTTGTGTTTGTGTGTAGCTCCAATACAACGTAGCTGATGTATTGATGTGTCATTTGTGCTGAGCAGCCCAGAGCCATTCCATCCTCCAGTGAAATGTGCATGTCAGTCTGTATGCTGAGTTGAAGCCTCCAGGCAAGTAGAGGACAGCAGGCAGCCTCCTGCAGCTGAGGTGTGTGTGTGTGTGTGTGTGTGTGTGTGTGTGTGTGTGTGTGTGTGTGTGTGTGTGTGTGTGTGTGTGTGTGTAGTTGCCCTATGGTCCCAAGAGGGTCAGGCACCAGACTGCTGCAGACATTTATTAACAGGACAGATTAATAGCACTGGAGGAAAACATGTTCACAAACATGATAAATATTAATAATAATCAATATTGAGTTACATTTGCCAAATTGAGTTGCAAACATCACCCATGGGGAGAGAAGAAGAGAAGAGGGAGTAGGAGGAGGAAGGAGCTGGATAAAAGCAGAGGGATACTGGGGGAAAGATGAAACAAGGGAACAAAAATAGAAAGTAAGAAGATCCCAACAAGTGAATGAAATGCATAAATAAATGTAGATGATTTAACTACATGAAACAATAATAATAATGAAGACAAACCATCATAAAGGGAGCTCAATTGTTACATTTGCAGACTTCATGTAATCACGTTTTAAAAAATTCTGCATTTCAATAAGTGCCAGGGACAAACTCAACCCAAATTTAGCAGCATAAGTTATTGTTTCCATGACTACGAATGACTAACACGGTGGCGTCATCATCCATTCAAAACACGCACAGCACATTTACACAAACAACGCGGTGCAGCTAAGTTTGAATGCCCCCCTTCGTAGTCAAATCACTATGTAAAGCTGTTCGACCAGTTTTATAAATTATCGATAAGCAGGAGTGATGGAGATCAATAAATATCTATCAGAATTTTATTAAAAATAATTTTTTTTTTGGGGGGGGCATGCAGTCAAAGACAGGGTGTATTTACAGAAAGACATTGTAAGGTAAGCCACTACAACCCCCACATTCCACTTTACAGGAACAGTGCAATATTCTCAGGTGTGCATTTTCCTCTCCTCATCTGTGATGAAGGTGCGCGCGCGTCTGCACGTGCATGTGCATGTGCATGTGCATGTGCATGTGCATGTGCATGCCCCTACACCCACTTCTGGCGCGGCTTCATTTAGCAAACCATTCGGAAGGCCAGACGGCCCGCTAGGGGAGTGCCGGGGCAGACAGTGCGCAGAACAAACCCATATATTCTTGTTAACAGGGAATCCAACGGCCCGACTTACGTGTCTGCATGTGTGTGCGTCCGTGCGCGTGAAGGGGGAGGTCTCTTTGGCAATGCCTTTTGTCTTAAAACTACTTTTTTTTGTGTGTAATTTTTAGTGTTTATAAAGTCGCGGTCACATTTGTGTTGTTTTTGTTGGAACTCGGAGTGTCCAAAAGTACTAAAAACGAAGCTGTAGAGAGAGGTCCAGCTGATAGTCTACAGCCCACAAACAGAAACAATTCACAGGAAAGAAAATACGTGGTATCATTACCATCTAATAATTCTTTTATTTTTAAATGTCTGTCCTTTCTAACGATGTAAACAACAATTTTACTGAAATCTAGTCACAGCCAAGACGTTCCTGAGCATGAGAGAGTTCCAGACATTATCTTTACAGACTTTAGTTTGTGCTGATGTTGCAATTTAATTCAACACATAAGATATTCCTTATTTACCATCGGGTTGAGTTCGGTGTGTATGCGTCTCGGTTGGTGTGAGTGGTGGGGGAAGTGGAAGCAGCATATACCCATACATCAGTCTATTACTCTTCAGCCGCGGTCTCGCTCCTCTCCTCTTCTTGCCCGCTCCCACTAGTCATTAGCCAGTGAATTAACGACAATCGAGCATGCTATTAATCACCCTGACAAAAGTGTTAGCATTGCCTGGCTTGGCCGGGACAAGACTGTGGAAGGGAAGGAGGAGGAGGAGGAGGAGGAGAGCAACACGGAGGAGGGTGAAAGAAGGAAGGAGATGACCAGAGGGGTAATGGTAGACCCTGAGTCTTTGGGGTAGGAGGGAACTGAGAATACATGATAAGGTAGTGGACCAGTAGAATATGAGAGCAAGATACGCAAGACACCGAGAAGACAGAGGCACTGTAAAGATGAGGAAGGCTGGTCTGAGCAAGAGATGATGTCTGTGACTAAGAGCAGAAAAACAAAAAAAGAATGAAAGCCACAAAGTTACTTCATCACCAGATCCACGAATTGTTGATACAAGGTTAACTGGATCTGTGATGTCATGCTGTTTTCTCTGTTTTTTCTCTGCCATCCGAACGTTGCTGCAGAAACAGACACTCGTCAGGCCAGAGAGCGGTTTTTATTTTCAATCTTCCATTGTCAAACCCTTCTGGGCCTATTGTATCCTCGGCTTCCTGTTCTTAGATGACAGCAGTGGCACCTGGTGTGGTCTTTGGTTGCCCCGGACCATCTGCCAATCTCATCTTGAACCAACCTGGCCATTGTTCTTCAACCTCTGTCACCAAAAAGAAGAGGCATCGCCACTCACTCTGTGCTTTTCTTTATCCGACCATTCTTTGTAAACGCTATAAATGGCACCAACATCCCCAGCTCAAGGTTGCTAAAGATCCTCCCTCTTCCTCCTTCTCATGCTTACTTTTAATTTCAGCTAATCCATTTTTCTTGCCTAAAATCATTTCTGCTAACTGTGTCTGCAAGTGTTTCGGGCTAATTAGGTGTCCGCTTCACTAAGCAAATGGATAATCCCCATGAGTTTTCCATGAGATGCTTGCATGGAGTATATATAAGAGACAGTATTTGCAAAAGAACAAAACAGTGTTTTATAACAGCGTTTATATCATTGAAGGAAAGACAGAATTCCGTCCTCCGACACAAAAGAGAGCCCCATAAAATTACGTTTGCCATCCAACTCAACTCTGCTGAAAGCTCCCTCATCTCTCACCCTTGCTCCCTGCTTCCCTCCCGGTGTGGGACCACCTGCTGGGAAGCCTGAGCTGAGGACGATAGGTGGGTCACAGCCGTCACACAGTCCCATGTCATCAGGCTGTCACAGTGAATGGAGCTGACATGGGAGATATGCTAATCCACTTAGGTTCAACTTCAGCCAGGAGGCCGGTACGCAGTTCAGTCTCAGCCCACGGTGAGCAGAACACACACAGACACATTAAGCCACGTACCTCTGCACTTCCAGGAATACGTGTGTTAGACTGGATGCGTTGAGGCTAAATGATCCCTGTGGAGATATTAAACTGGTACTCAATAGGGTTTATATTATGAGAAAGGAACAGACGACAAAAAGAGGATCACATTGACACAAAAACACCAGAAAACATAATGCACGTGAATCCAAAAGCCTTTCAGCTAATTTCTGCTTGATTATGGTTTCAGAATCAATCTTCTTTTAGGATCGTAACAGCAGAGTTTTAACGCAACATGTGATTTAGTGCCATGTAAAAAAGTGAAGTATCAGAAAATCAGTTGTCATGGCATCATATGTGAAGAAAGAGTTTTGCTGGTCAGGTAAAATGTGCACCAGGAAATCAAATGGGAGCAAACGCTTTCATAGTTATCAATGAAGATGATAAAGAAAACTGCAAAAAAACAAAAACAAAAAAAAACAACCCTGGTTTACAGCTTTCAGAATAGAAAAATACATCCCTCAGTCTTTGTATTATACTCTCCATTGTGAGCCTGTTGCACTGCTGGTCCTCAAAAACTTCTTTTTTTTTTCACCTTACTTTACACAGAATATGTTTGTACAGAAGAAAGACTTGTTTTTTTAGAAAATGTGAGGGAATTATTTGTTAATCAACAGGGTAAATAATAATAGTGAATAAAAAAGCGAAATGACCTAAGAAACAGTGTTGTTACATTAACAGTAACGTTAAACATACTGCATTCAGGTAATCACCATCATCTCCCCTCATGTAAATACAGACCCACCCAAGTGCTCATGTTAGAAATACACCAACTGACACCTCCGGCAGCTGCGTGACAAGTGCAAAAAGAAAGAAGATGAGCGTAACTGCAAAAAATATAGAATTACGGCATTATAACGTACTCCCACTGTTTGTACACGGACGTGCTCATTCACTCTGCAACGCAGTCATCAAAGTCTGCCTGCCAGCAGCTAGGTGTCAGAGTTCAAAATTATTGCACCACTAAAGGAGATGATATCTCAAACCGATCCATCGTATTTCCCGACCATGACTTCCCGTATTAGGAGCTGTGGTCCAGCTATTACTAATCCGCTCACTATCCCACACAAGCAGGAAGGAAGAGAGGGAAACAGATGGGAAGGCATGAGAATGGCGAGCATGGGACACAATGCTCCCTTCCTCCTCCTCCTCCTCCTCATCCTCTGTACCTCCGTCCCCCTCCACTGCACTGCTCACTCTCTAGCTGTCCTCAGGGCGAGGGAGAGCGGAGGCTCACAATCAGTCTGACAATACTGTATACAAGTGGTTGCGAACAATGGAGGCCAACCACAAAGAATTCTGGGAACAGGGGCACAGCCTTCTTCTCCTTCGGGTGGCTCCTGCATGCCGGACCCATCGATACACATCGGCCTGCTGAGACTGACTGGTGCCAGAGAGACGGAGAGCAGAGAGGGAGACACAAAGACACAAAAAAAGAAAAGAAAAAAAAAAGACGCGATGCTCTTAAATAGCAGCTTTATGACTACGTTCACTCTCTGACGCAGCGTTTCTGTATGTTTCCTGCTCTTTAAAAATCAAATTCTTATGCACACGTGTGGGTATTTATGGACACACTAACATCCACATGCATAAAGTCACACCCTCACTGAGGTTGAGTGTGAATTCATCTCCTAATTAAACTACTTAATTAACACACAAAAATACTCAAAAGACTGAACCGGGAATACATGAGAAGTGTGTCCCACTCTGCATGTGTGGGTTTGGATATGTGTGCGGTTGAGTGGGTAGGCGGTGGGGCATCTCACCGCACAGCCTGCAACAATATGCTCAAAAATATTTCTGACTGGATATGCTGACACAAGAGAAAAAAAACAAATGGGGAAAAGGGAAGGCGGAGTTGGATAGAGAAAGACAGAAAGAGACAGGCAATTTTGTTCCTCTCGTCTTTAAGTGTGCAGGGTGTGGGGCGAGCGCGGTCCATTTGGAAATAATTGGCTGGTAATTAGGTGGGGGTCGACAGGTCGATTTGGGAACAAATGGCTGTCTTTAGCTCAGGTGGCCCACCGCACGGGATAATGGGAGTTCCCCTCCTCCCCCCCATCTCTTTTCTCCTTTCTCAGCCTCTCCACCACTTCCATATCTATTACTGTTACGTGCTAGAGTGAGCAATGGTCTAAATATGTAAAAATAAGATGATAAAAAACTCCTTTAGACCCACAGAAACATACACACATGTAAAGAATGTCCCTAATAATCTTAAACTTGTCCTCTGCTTAACTTTCCAGATTACAGCAGAGGGACGTAGTGGTAGTTGTATTGATATGTGGAAACTAACGTTAAATCAACTGTTTAAGGTAAGCACAAGACCATTTTGAGTGTTTGCTCCTCAGCAGCAAGTGAGTCCATGTCATTTCGAATAGTTAAACAAGACATCCCATTTTATTTAGTTTTTTTTTTTTATCTTCAAAATTGCTAGAAAATTCCTGAGGTGTTATCAGCAGTTTTTGGGAAATATATTGCAGGTATACAAGTAGAGGTATAAAAGTCTTCCTATTTTTTTTTTACAGCTCTGTTCCAGGCCGGCGGTTCAAGGTGGCGGAGTCGGCATCCGCTGTACCTGCTCGTCCACAGAGATCAGCGTTGCTCCCCACTTCAGAAGCACAGAAATGCGGAGGTGGTTGTGATGCTGGGTGTAGATAAAGTTGGAGACACTGGATAGCTTCACCCTTATCTGGGTCTGTGATGTCACAGGACTATAAAAACATACTTAACCCCATGTTTTCATACCTACAAGACCCCAAATCAAGTGACAAGGCAGTGCCGTCGCAACGGTTTTGGGTCGGTGGTCCTCCCAGACACCCGAATAAATGCTTTCTTATGCAAAGAATATAAATATTCTCTATAACATGTCTCTTTGAAGTGGAGGTTGCGTGTGTACTGTGACATTGACTTTTACTACATCTTTATTTAGATAAGGGAGAACAGGGTGAAGGCAGCCCATTTGTCACAAAGCCTGGTTGTAGCAGCATATTAAACTGAGCAGAGTAAGAAAGGACGGTGGAACCCAAACGAACAAATAAAACTAAACCGAGGCTATAACATGAAAGTATAATATGAAACAACATCTTATTATTACAGTTTTGTCCTAAAAGAAGTTAATCAGGAACCAATACAAATAAAAAAAATAAATAAAAGCGCCACTCCGGTGCATATGCTGCTCCCCTCCACCCCACCAACTACGAGCTCTCGTTCTCTTTCACCGTTTCCCTCAGTCTCTCTTTCCCTCTCATGTCCTCCCATTCAGCGGCGCTGGGGTCTTGTTTGGCTTCCTGCTGTTTGTGTCCAGACAGGGTCTCGATCTGAATACTGATTCCCCATTGATAGGCCCGCACTTCCGATCTCATTAACTTGTTTTGTCTTTGGTTAAATGGAAACGTCCGAGGGAGGGTGAGAGAAAAAGGAGAAAGAAAAGGGAAGCGACACCAAACAATGCGAGATCTTTGCAGGAGACGCACCGTAAATAACAACAAGTAAATACAAACAGGATGGAGGTTAAGGGAGGATTAAAAGGGGTTGCGGGGGAGTTGACATACTACAGTATGTGCACATCAAAAACAATTCCTTTCAACTTTGATCAGAAAATGGGGAGGAAATGTTCTGTAATAAGGAAACAATTGATGTAAGCGACCGAATAAAGATGCACTTTTACAGGCAGACTGTTGCTGATTGGCGAAAGGAGCAATAAAAAAAGAGTTAGGTGGATGTTTCAGTTCGTTGTTTCAACAACAAAAAAAACAGGAAAAATGAATATCAAGCTTAATAAACAACTTTAAAGTCCAAAAGGTTCATTGGTGTACTTCCATTTTATTCTCTTTTTTTTTAGCCTTTTCTTTTAATTATCATCCAATCGCCGGCTTATTGGCTAATTTTACATGGTGAGCTGCGGTCCTGCGTGTTATCCTCTGCTCCCCTGTGGGCAGACGTTTATGCGTGCATGCGGCCTCTTGCAGCTTTTTAGCCTCGGATACCTTTTGCAGGGAAGCAGGGTGTCAGGAGACATCCCACAAGACAATAAAGAGGACAGAAGAGACGGACAGAAAACGTCAGGGTGCGCTGAGAGACAGATAATGACGAGAGAGGCTTGTGACAAGAAAGGCAGGAAGGCACGAATTTGCGCTTGGGGGCCGTCTTTCAGATAACGACATATGGCCTAAAATAAACTGCATAAACAAAAGAAAGAGAGGCCGAGATGGGTTGAAGGAAGAGGAGCGTAGGAGACCGTGGGAGGATCAAAGGGGACGTCCACTGCTGATACTGAGCTTTAGATAATGTGCAGTGCAATTAGTGCACAGTGATGATTCCCATTAGGGCTAATCAAATATTTATACTACCTCCTGAGCATGTCACTTTGAGCACGGCCCCTCATTTCAATGTGGCAAAGAGCTAATGAAAGAGTGGGATAGACGGCGAGGGGGAAAAGAGAAGCAGATAGAGACAAAAAAAGAAAAGGAGGGATAGGTGGAGGAGTGTTAGAACTGGAGGCTGCTCTATCTCCCTCTCAACTATTTGGATTGCAAATGTTAACCTCTGTCATCAATTACTGGTGTCAAAGTGTGTGTTTGTGTGTGTGTGTGTTGGTGTGTACGTGCACACGCATGCGTGTCGGTGTTTGTTATGTTATGAACTCGAGGACAGGGAAGCACGGATGCTACTTTACCTAAAGCCATTAATCAGGCTGGGCTGAACAGAGAACCAGTCCAAATCGGACTCAACACTCTGGGCTTCGCTCAGAAACTGAGGGACAAATGGACCAACCGAGGCAGAAAGTGAAAGATGGAGATGAAAGAAGTTTGAATAATTCTTCTTGTACTTGTCTGATGGTGTTGTAGCTGAACATGAGAAAGAATTGACTGAAGTAAATTGCTTCTATTTTAGGAGCACATATTAACAGAATGATAATGGCCACAGCGGTGGAACATTTTTCAAACTCAAATAATGAATGTTTGAAGATCCTCTGACATTAAACTACACTCCAAGTCCATCTCCATATCCAACCAAGTGCAAGTTTATCGTTTAAAGTAAAATATTTCAAATATTACTAAATTTCACCCAGAGAAACTGTCACTTTGAAGACTTCCATACAGTTTTCGTGAACATTTTCTCCTAAACTGAAACATAAAAACACACACACACACACACACACACACACACACACACATATGAACCGCTGCTGGCCAGTGACACAATCAACAGAAGGTTAGGGGTAACAAGATGGGCGGGCCTCCAGGGGTGAGAGGTTAAGTCCTGGCCTGACAGACAGATGGAGGAGAGTGGTCAGGGCTTGAAAGATGAGAACGGGATGAAGGATGGACCTGGTTGGGTGCTGTGACAGTCTGGGATATGGATGACCCTCCACACCAACGTGACAGAGCAACCAATCCGGTTAACTGCCCCGTAAGTGGAAACGAGGAAATGGAAGAAAAAGGGCAGGTGAAATGGGAATGAATCAGTCAGCAAAGAAAGAAAAGAAAATACTCCTAGATCCTCTTTCTGCGACAATTTAGTTCACGTATTTATCTGATCACAGATCGCAAAGAAAACACAGTTGATGAAAGCCCATAGCTGGATCTGTGAACTATAAAGGTGTTGCAGGAAAAAAAATAAAGATGTGTTCATAATATACACAAACTGAAAGCACGCTTACACTGGAACATCACAAATTAAACCCCCCCCACAAAAATGTTTAAAAATCTGCAAAAATTCACTGCAGTCATGCTTTGCAAACCTTTAACATTTGCTTTCTCTTTACGGTTTCTCTGGACGAGTATTAGCTGAAAAGCACATAGACGGAGCTCCCAGGTTAACAGAAAACGTCAGGATAAGATGCTGCAGCGGGCTAATCTCCAGCACAAGTGATAACATTCAGAGCTGAAGCCGTGACAGATGAGTATTGATTTCTTAGTTGTTGAAGGAGCGTAAAATAGATAACTAGACCCCTGTATTGATATTGATTGAAGAGGCAAAGGAGGGAAATAACTTCACTTAAAAAAAAAAAAAAAAAAAAAAGAAGAAGAAAGGTGTTGATTATTGTGCAATGAATTAGATTAGATGCAGCAGGGGACGAAAAGGATCAATGTTTGGTGCATGTGGCAATTGTAAATGTTAGCACCTGGTTTCAGAGGAAAACTACTGGAAAGCGATGTGTTTGAAGGAAGCGCAGGCGCATACACTCCCCCGAGGCACCCCTGACACAGAAACAAATATTTAGTGTTATCCCAGGTGGTCCACATTTAGATGTAAGATGCCCCCCCCCCCCCCCCCCACCACCACCATCAGGAAAACACTGCCGTGAGATGAACATAACGCCGATCATAAAACAAACTTAAACTTCACCCTGCACGAAACATTTAAAACATGCATGTAGAACACTCAAACTCGTGGTCGCAACTCACCAAAAGCCGATATATATTATCTCGTGCGTCTTCGCAAAGCGCAGTCGAACTATAAGTTCCAGACTACCCATAAACTCTGGTTACCAATTAACAGTGTCCGTGTGTTGGAGAGATACTAGCAGAGTGGGGGGTGGTGGCGGGGTGGTGGCGGGGGCGGGGGCGGTGTTCTGGCAGGCCTATCTGCAGCGCTGCGATGCGCTAACGTGAAAGAATGCCAGTGTCAATGGGACACAGATATGGGAAGTGCAGGCGACTGATGAGCTGGGTGAAGGTCGATGATGAGGTCAGTTCCTAAAGTGGCAGAAACACATCGTCGCCACTTGCTTGAAGAATATTGGTTGGTAATTGTATAAATACTACGAATGTGACTTTCCCTGCGGTATATTTGTTCAGGCCACGCGGCTGCTGCCAGGACTTACAGCGAAACATGCAATCCACCTTCTGTCGACACGTTTGCACTTTTCTGACACCTTTTCGACGCTGCCGTCTCTGAATATTTCCACTTTCCTGTAATCTTTCCTCACTCATCCAACCCTGACAAATTTGCTCCCTACAACAGCACCTCAGCACGCTTTGTGAGATGATGATCTTTGTTTCCTCTGGTGGCAGGAGGACAAGGGGCTGCTTTCAAGGGCTCAAATAAAACCTCCAGGCTGCCTCTAGGAAAGTTGGAGAAGGATTTGCGTCATCTTTAAAGACCATAGAAGAAGTTTCAAGTCATTCAAGACATATCTAAATCAAGTTAAAATCACCACAGGAGTGAAAAACATACTTTACATGTTCAAAGCCCAGGTTACTGCCTTTAAGCTGAAGTCCAAAAGCAAAAAAAACCAACTGTTGATTACAATGACTACAAACAAATGAGGAGCAGCAAATTATAACACTTTCTGCACATATGCACGCATATGAGCAGATAAGTGGTGGGGGGCCAGTTTGTGAGGGCTAAATCTGTCCTTGGAAGGGTAAAACCCATGAGATACTGGATCTGGAACTGAACAGCGGTGCTTGGGAAGGGATGATACCGGCCAGAATGAAGCCGTGCAGGGTGGAGCTTGGAGGAACGGGTGGCAGAGGGTGGGTACAAAGTAGGGTGTGAGAGGTGGTGGAGGTCATTAGCACTAAATCGGTTCCATATGACACGCACTCACATGGCCTCTGTCTGGACTCTGTCTGTCTGAATGTCTCCCTGCCTCTCTCTGAGCTGGTGATGAGAGAAAGTAGCTGGGGGTAAGGAGGGGCGGAGGTGGATGTTTCTCAAGCCCAACAGGAGCTCTGTGATGACAGGGGCCGGGCCATGTCACACACCAGGGATTCTGGTGGCTCTCCTTATCACGCAGAGAGGGCTTCATTAAATGCCCCTCTTCTTTCCCTGCCTATCTCTTTATGTTTGTGTAGCTGAGCAAAAACAACGGAGGAAACCAGAATACACTCGCTGGATGCCTAAAATAAGGTCAGTGAGACTCGAGGCATGAACGTGCCTGTATAAAGAGACAGAAAAACAAAACACGAAGCATCCACAGATATGAAAAAAGAAAACAATTAAATCATGCATTGCCTCTTGTGGCTTCAGTGTTGAGTTAACCAGGTGGGACTGTCCGACTAAGCCTAAAAGTCTGCTCGAAAACCTTTTACCTCCAATAGTGATAGCAGCTTGGCCTTAGGTGGCCACTTTTAATTTTACGAAGAAAAAGAACTGTTTTATTATAATTTATCCAAGAGTTGTCGAAAATTGTATTTTCAAAATTAGCTAGAAAGCTGAAAGATTGTTTTCCCCGTGGTCACACATCACCCGTAATGGCCTGTTTAGACACGTAATAGCTCACATTATAAACATTATTTATTGTAACATTCTGTCATTCACTCATAAGCCACATTTCTGTTACCGGTCCGCAGCCACGTGAACCCATGACGGTGTTGGGAGAACCACAAAAGGCAGTCACCACGCTCAAAGGATCAGTCTAGTCCTCATAACCTGCACATCACAAGCTTGATGACTCCCATCCAGCAAACACACACACACACACACACACACACACACACACACACACACACACTAATCAGTGCTCCATGCCTCTGCTGATGGGAAACAAAAGCAAGCCTTGTCCACATCCTGCGCTTGTACAAGAAGCTTAGGGACATTTTTCTCATTTTTGAACAGCTAATATCTTGCAAAAGTTGTCTAATCTCTTTGCGTTTAAGTCCAGATTTGTGCGCCCCCGGCCTGCAGCACCCCACCTCCTCCACATGCTTAACACCTACCCCTGCTATGCCCCAACGTAGGGTGCTTAACCAGGCTGTTTTAATTAGGTTAGATGCGTGGTTGTGTGTGCATGTGTGTGCGTGTTTTGTCGGTGTCAGGCCCCAGACGTACAAGCTGATTTAATGAAACCCAGCAGGTGATGAAGAAAAAAAAAAAAATCAAGAACCCTTTGAAATCAACCTAAACGCGTACAGCGACCCAAAAGATTGCACAGAAACGTAACTCTGCTGATGATAAGGCCTATTTTGTTTATATCATTTTTAATTGTAATCCTATATCCTATAGAATATGAACTCAAAAAGAAAAGGCTTCTTATACGTTTGCCTTCCAGAGGCATAATGAATACTGCACGATTACGGATACTTCATAACATAAATAAATGTGGGGAAGACGGTTGATTTAGACCCACTTCAGTCTCTCTTCTTGCCAACGGTATTAAAAGGGACCACAGATACCAAAGCAAGACAATGCACTTGGAGCTGCAACGCAACAACAAATAAATTCCCCCTGTGAAAGAAAGAAGGCTGCCAGGGTTTGCAGGAAGTACAAACAAGTTGGAAAGTGACAAAGACACGTAGAACACAGCGAGGGGGAAAAAAAGGGCTGCTTTTTGAGACTTTAGACATGGACGTGCTGTTTGCCGTAGCAAGTCCGAGTGTGCTGATGACTGTGGTGTCAACGGGGTTTTAAAGAGGGTCAATTTATGGACACAGCTTCTCTCTGTCTGTCTGGTTTATTATCTGTCTTCCTGTATTTGGCATTCTTAATGAGCAGTCTGTCTGCGGCGCTATCTGCCTGTCTATATGTGCACAAGATTACATGAGTGTATCCAACTATGTATGTGTTGGTGTTGAAGCAGAGAGAGATAGAAAGGCAGGATTAGAGAAAAAGGTTGTTTTTTTTTTAAAAAAACATTTCAGATGTGTATTTCTTTCCTTGGGCGTGTGCATGTGTGCATGTGTGCATGTGTGCATGTGTGCATGTGTGCATGTGTGTGAATGTTGCCATATTCAGGTACTGGGGCACGACAAAGGCAGCTGATTAGAAACAGTAGGTGTGCGTTGATAACAATTCTCAGTGAATATGCAAAAAGAAAGAGTTGGAGATGAAGTGATGAGGACAGAAACTGAGCGAATCAGGAAAAACCCCATCAGTGATAGTGATAATGATGTCAGCATGTAACAGCTCCATACTACTTGGCTCTCTGAACATCATCTGACACGAATTAGCCTTTAAAAAAAAAAAAAAAAAAAAAAGAAACTACCTCATGCAAAGCATGCATATGAGCAGGTTGCCAAGGCAACAGTATTTTTTTAGAATTGTTGTGTAATAGTTCTGGATTAACTAACTGCTTAGTGTGGCTACAGATCCGCAAATTAAAAAATAACACCAAATCAAAATAACATATATGATATTGAAAAAGTCTGGGATTGCATATGAACGGCATGCTCTCTGTCTTTCAGCTCTCATGTAGTAGTTGGCCTGAATACTGATTTTAGAATCCTCTATCGTGCAGCACTGCAGTGTGATCAGTTATTACAGCCTATGCATTCTTGTCGTAGCGCAACATCGTCTGGCGGTTCACACGTCTACTCACTAACTGCCGCCAAACATATTCCTTGTAACGCTCTTTAGAAGCAAGATTGTTGCAAGAATCGGCTCCAGGCCCTCTTCAGAGGCAACGTCATCCCAGTGCAGCACTTACCCTTCTGAGAGCTGAACTTCCATCCCTCTTACTAGAATCAAGCACTGTAACTGGCAGCTTTTCTGGGGTTTTTTTTGTTTTTTTTTAACGTTTGTTTTTTTTTTTACACAGCTGCGGAAACACTGAAGTTAAAATCAGGAAAAGTAGGCTCTTAGACAAATGTAAGGCTTCGCATTCAGGGAAACACACTAATAAATGACCTCTTTATTACTTTGGCTGGTCACTTGTCTCCTCGGTTTTTCCCCTGTGACAGAAATGAACTTTTCTATAAGCTCTAAGTTAAACAGTCAAGTCATTTTTATAATAAAAATACCAATTTTTCCCCACAGCTTGGGAAGTTGGCAGACTACTACAGTAGACATTCTCTTCCTGTTGCGTCATGTTTTCGGATGGGGGGGGGGGGGGGGGGGGGGGGGGGGGGGCTACATGCGCCCTTAACTGGCTGCCATCGAGATTCTAAATAAAAGTGTTTGGGCTATTTTGGAGCCAGATTTGTTTTAGACTCTCTCTGCTGGGTCAGACAGATCTCGGGTCAACATTACAATAAAGCCAGTTAGAGAAAAATAAGATAGAAAGCTGAGCATGGAATGAGTCCTTCTTAATATAAAAACATATCCCCTCTCATAAAGGAGACCTATTCGTGTTTTCGTCGTGCGTGCGTCCGCGCTCGTGCTCGTGCACATCTGCATGCCTCGGCAGGACATTTGTAATCAGGGATGCAGGGCCTCTCGTCATCTGCTGCTCTGATTAGAACCATAATTAAAAGCTGTGTTAATTGGTGTTGAGGCCAACACTGGCCACCTAGTTCATTAAGGGTCTCCGTGCAATTCTGCTTTTCACTGAATGGTGAGAGAAAAGGCATTATTAATCTGCTATACCCGGGGGACACGTCAGCTGTGAAGGAGAGCGAAAGAGAGAGAAACAGAGTCAAACAAAGACGGAGGAAAAGAGAGAGCTCCGTCTATATATATCAAGTTGATCCCCACTTGGTCAATATTTAAAGAGGAAGAGTGATAGATTGAAGTGAGCTGCGGAGAGGTGAGAAGTTCACTCACTTAACGTACAAAAAGTTTAACAATTGCATTCAGAAAAGCAGCCCATCACCTTTAAATATGAGATGTAAGAGTACAACGGTTGTTTTGGTTTTTTTTGCGTTAAGTACTTTTCACTAGTTTTTCATGAATAACAATGTCACATCACAGGTAACAAGTCACCAGAACTCAGCTTTGATTCGTTTACTCTTCTCTCGGTTCCTCTCAAAAACAACAAGTGTTTGCATTTCCATTATTCTCCAACGGCAGAGGAAAAAAAAAAAAAAAAAATCAGTAAATGGGTTTGGCTCATTAACATGTAAGTTAGCAGTAAGAGATTTCTTAACTTGTTACAGTATTTTAAATGGATCATTGGTTCAAATGTAAACACACCAGTGAATTCGCAGGCGGTGTAAGAAAATTCGGTCTATTCATTGACAAAGTGACAGAGCGCCATCGAATGTCTATATTAACCTCAATCTGATTTTGCTAATTGCACTCAAGTGCCAAGTTACCAGCAGTCTCATTATCACCCCCCCCCCCCCCCCCCCCCCCCCCCCCCCCCCCCCCCCCCCTAAATTACTAATCAAGATCCAAGAAACAATTACTTCTCACAGTTTCACAGGACTGAAAAGTGTGGGGCTAATGTTGCTTTTCCTCCTGCGGCTCTTGGCCACGCCTACCCATTCCGGCTCCTGTCCGTGTGTGTGTCTGCGGCCATCGCCAGGTGAGGTCCCGCAGGTGTCTGTGCAACTACCCTGCTGAGGAAAGGCATTCACACGTCGAGGAATGTTTCGTTTTTTTTCCAACAAAGACCAACAATGTTTAGCAAATGAACCGCATAAAGAAGGACTGATCTTGAACTCGAGCGTCATTTTCCAGCCTGAACGAAGTTTTGGGGGGGAACAACGTGTTTTTTTCATGGTTGCCTTGTGATTAATAATCAAGAGGAGAAGCACTCTTCCGTGACAAAAGTGTTGCTTTTACGGATTAGTTGACCAGGTGCATGAAAAGGTGAACTGTATGTTAAGTAGCTCCCTTGAATGCCTCTTCTTTTGTCAGTAAATCGTCCAGACTGTGGCCCATTCTTCTCCATGGAGCTCAACAGCTAAGATGTTGACACAATGAATCCCTCGCAATAACACTACTGTTTTTGCGCCCTCTCCGGCCATGTTTACATTCATCAGACTCACAGACAAGGAAGCTGTTCAGTGTCCAACGACCAAAGGGCCTGCATGCACACACGGTGGAAGTGGGAGGAGAAGGAGAAGGAGGAAGAGATGTAGGAGGAGGGTTCTTACACACCTTTTCGCAATGACTGAAACAACAGGTGAAGGGCAGAAAATGAAAGACCACGGGGCTGACGCAGAGGAGGAGGAGGAGCTGGACATTTAGATGTAGCCCAAACAACTCGGTTGTAGTCACCTGTCTCAAGGTCAGATGCTGTTTTTTTCATGCAGGTACAAACACCTGGCATATTCCGGCGACGCTGCTTCCCGTGCCCGGCATTCGTTACTCATTACTGGCTCAACTGCATGCGCACGCCATTCTCATGTAAATGTCCACACCGGTCGGCATTTTGCATGGAGACCTGAGATTAATGATTGTGGACAATGTGCATTTATTGAAAAAGAAACAGTGAACACCAGACAATGAAAAGAAGATAAATAAGTCAACATTACTGTCGTGTTTAAGGAGCACACAGGCTGGCGGTTGCTCCATCATGTTTGAGTCAAAAGTAAGCCAGAACCGCTCCTCATACATTAAACAAACACAAGCCAGCATTCCTCTGCGTCTGCCATTTCAGCTCCAGTCAAACCCCTCATCGTCATGAGGGCATTAAAGCATTAGTGGCTAATGTTTTTAAAAGTGTACGGTATCTTGGAGAGATTCGGGAGGTGGACGCGGCATGTGTGTGTAATGGTGGATGAGATGTGCCCGCACATGGCAACCATTACACACACAGCCCCTCTAATCGCTGCCGACCTGCCTCCTCGCCTGCAGCCATCCCACCTCTGACTAGAGCGCGTGTGCATGTGTGTGTGCGTGTGTGCGTGTGTGAGTGTGTGAGTGTGTCAGGGGGGCATACCAGGTTCAGGAGGGCAAAATGTTCACACAGATGCATATTTTGCCACATTAGCACAGCCTTCACGCACACACAGATGCACGTAATATCTCATGCTTTGAACATTTTAGACAAAACTTTCCTGTTAAATAAATAAATATGTAATAGCGTGTGTAAATATACATCACACGGCTCTGTCACAGTTTTCTCCATATCTGTCGAGGAAGCTCCGCCGGTGTAAAACGGATTGTGTTGGTGAAAGGCGGAGGGAAGAGACAAGGTGGAGGGTTCAAGGGAGAGAACGGAGAAACGACAAGCGGATGAAGAAACTGAAATAATGGAAGATGTAAGATATAGAAACTTTAATTCTGGCTTTGCTGTGTCCTTAAGGAGGTCTGCAAGATTATAAATAAAGGAAGGTTGATGATTCAATGGGGACATGATTTCAAAGTTTTTCTATCTTCTTTATACACTGCAAAACAGCGCCTCTAAAAATAAACCTTATATTCATGAATCTAGTCAAAATTGTCTTATTTTAAGCAAAAATATGCATCTATCTAAATTATTGCCTAGAATTCTTAAAACTAGCAAAATAGTCTACAAATTTTCTTGAAATAAGGCTCTTTTTTTTTTTTTTTAAACTTTCTTATAAACTTGTTTTTGCAGTGTAAACATTGTCCTTGGCTTGACACAACAAACTAGTCTTATTTGTTTGCACAGGACACTTCTACTGGAATAAAAGTGGTTTTTTTAAGGCTTTATGTCCCAATCAGAGAGTCCGAGTGATCAATATTTTTCATTTCAGAGCCAAAAACGACCGAGGTCCCAGCTGTTCAACATTACCTTTTGGTTTCTGAGAACTGGTAGAAACGCCAAAGCTGCTGTGCTGCCGAGTGCGTTTTTGACTGAAACAAAAACAGATATGAAGCCAGACACAAAGAAGTCAGAACAATGTGTCTTTGTGTGTATTACATGGGTGTACACATCTCTAGAGCTGCGTT
The DNA here is from genome assembly GCA_014839995.1 of Xenentodon cancila. Classification (NCBI taxonomy): domain Eukaryota; kingdom Metazoa; phylum Chordata; class Actinopteri; order Beloniformes; family Belonidae; genus Xenentodon; species Xenentodon cancila. The sequence continues at coordinate 22,406,698 of CM026204.1, read as the reverse complement.
TGAGAGAGTAATTATCTAAATATTATGGAGGATTTGTTATATATTTATGCCTCCAATCTCCATATATGTGTGCACGTTCTTGTGCGTTGTTCTTCTATATGTCCTGGGTTCGGGGACACTGGTGGTGTCAGAATATTTGCCCCAAAAAAATGAAAATACTTCAAATGTTGTACTGACACCTACACATCTCCGTGAAAGCACGGATGCACTTTTGTGTAGAACCAACACGCATACAGTGCCTCAGGTGAGTGTGTGTGTGTGTGTGTGTGTGTGTGATCTGAATGGGGGATAACTCTGCGGAGAGACCACACAGGAGACAGCTTTCAACTGAGTAAACACCACATCAAACACACACATGCTCACACACACACACATAGCGCTGGATACAGTTTGCTTGCCTCCCTCCTGCATAATTGAGAAAAGCTGCCGTCCATTAAAACTTGCTGACATCACTAAGACAGCTAAATATGCAGGGAGCTAACGAGCTGGTGGGGCCTTGGACTGAGCTTCCAAACAGGTTCAAACTTTATCGCCGGCTAGCCGCAGGACAGGACACAGACCTGCCACGCACTTGCAATTGAACATCTCAAACAAACAACCCCAGACAAGAGCATTGGAGGTAGGAATGAGAGGAGCAGTGTTTCTCATCCTCCACGTGTACGGGCTGCACCCACTCTAAACAGCATCCTAAATTCACGATTTGTGCGGTTGCTTACATCTGTGTGAACGTGCTCGTGTTTTAGTTTGGATATTGAATGTCTAACTTTTTTTTTATGTATATCTTTTTATTTTCCAAGCCAGCAGCTGGACAACGCGCGAAAGGCCCCAACGCGACCATCACTTCTTCCCCTACATCCATCCATCTTTAGCTCTTGCACTGCCTTCACCTCAAATAAGGAGAAAAGAGTACGTAGGGTTGGCTGGAGCCTGAACATCGCTAATTAAGACTGCTTAACTTAGCTCTGAGACTTCTATTACATGCATGCATGCGTGCACGCACACACACGAGAAATACAGACTTATTCACACACTCTTACTCCGGCTCTCTCCTCTCTCTATTAACACCTGCTTCTTTTCCAATTAGCCCCCCAAATAGAGACAAATGAGCCAGAGGGGTCTGATTAATTCACTTCTGTCAAGGACTCTGCTGCACAATACCGTCAGGGCGTTCAGGAAGGCATGGACTCATGCACATGCATACATATGCGAGCACACTCACGAACCAACACAAGACAACTAGACTGAGCTCGTAGCATCAAAACACAGTCCTGAAAGGACATTTCAAATGTAAAACTACTATATCTACTTTTTTTTGGACACGGCCTACCTCTGTATTGACTCTGAAGGTGAATAAGGAAAGGCGGGATGCAGCAATGAAAACAAAGCCTTCTTTTCATCCTCTTATAAAGATCACCAATTTATCTCAACCACTCCTCCAGAGCATAATTCCTCTCATCTTTGCTCCATTGAGGTTGTGAGTGTAAATGTGCATCTGTGTACGCTATTGTCTGTACATGTGCATGGAAGTTGTGTGAATCCCATCATTAGTCTTGCTCAACTGTCCTCCCCTGTTTGTTTAAGCAGAGCCCTGTGTTTGCTTGGAGCTGCATGTCCACCAAAGCGAAGGTTACGACGCAATCACTTAAAACTTAACCGGATCTCTTTAGGCACACACACACACACACACACCTACAAATACGCAGAAGCAGGTACTACGGAGACAGGCCATGGCTTGTTAATCTGTGACTTTGACTTTGCAAGGTACTGGTCTTGTCGATAAAAGCCAAGGTTTTCTTTTTATTTAAGCATGTCCTGTTTTGAGACAATATTTAAGTTTTCCTAGATTTTCGAACAAACTTCTTGAATTTCGTTAAACGGGCGTCTCTGCAAACACTTGTGACATCTTAAAGTCGCATGACCGTAAGTTTGTTTGGGTTACACCGTTAAACTTTGGGTAGCATGAAGGTTGGTAAAAAATGTTTAGTCAAAAGCTGAATCACAGCAGCAACTTTCACAGGAAGAGAGTTAACTTTGTTGGCTCCAAACAGGAGGATTCGATAAATAGTTGGAGAAAAGGACTTGACAATCTCACCTTTGAACTATGAATGATGAGGACGGATCTTTTTATAAGGATTACCACTGTTTGCTCAGTGGGTGGCGGCTAGGAATGGAGAAATGCTCTCTGCTCTCTGCCTTTCAAAAACAGCAGATACCTACGCTTACATCTGTTTCAGAGTGGAAAGGTAAGATATGGAGCGCGTGCCACAAACGATGTCCAAAGTCCAGCTCGGGGACGACAGAGGTTTTTGGCGTTTTAATGCGATTCTTGCCGACTAGCCTTGCAGCATAAGGTTTCCACGGTGATCTACCCCAACTGAAACAGCCTACTTTCCAGGAAACCTGCCCAACCCTTGGTTAACCCCTGGTTAAGTGTAAATTCAGTCCGTCCCAGCTGTCTGTAGTACAGAAATTGCATTAAAACAGCTGAGCATCAGCTTAACCGAGCACACACAGCGACTCAAACTCAACACCAAAATTGCTTCAAATCTCTGCACAATGACAAGGCCACACATTAATCCCTCACAGAATAAATAGCTGCTGCTTCAGTTCATAAACTCTGGGTTCAGAGGTTGAGCTATGTCAAGTAGGGCCCTCAATGAGACGCTGTGGCATAGAAGAAGAGGACAGAAGGGGATTTGGATGAGGAGGTTGATGGGGGGGGTGCTTATAAAATACCCCAGCATCTCCCTTTCTCCAGTCCACCCGTTGAGTCTCAAATGCCACTCTACCGTTGGCTCTATTGTGTGTCCGTCTCAAAGAGCTTGTCTTCAATTAGGCTGATAAAAGGAGAGAGGATGAGGATGGGGAAGAATTAGGGGGCGTTACCTGGGAAGCCACTAATTGCTTTGATGCCATTGGGTCCTTGGTTGTTTTTGTCTTTTTTGCCCCCTGCATTGATATTAAATTTGAGTGTGCCGTTTATCCCATGACTGGGGCAAATGGCAATTCTAGAGGCTGCACCTTTACTTTTGTTAGTTTAATACCACCTTTGGATCATGTAGGACAGGAGCTTGACATGAAGACACTGTGATACGCGACGGATCTGCTTCAAATCAACCCCATGGCTCATTTTCCCACTTCCACCCTCATAGCTTCCCAAACATTACTTTAGATAAGACAAACATGCCGCACACTTTCAGCAAAAGGTAAAATAGCCTTCGTTTGACCAGATGTTTTTTTGTTTTTGTTTATTAAAAAAACTTTCAATGCAGTTGGCCAAATGATATATATGATTTACACAAATGAAATATTCAGCCTTTTTATATCAGTGTCAGATTTTCTTCGACTCTTTCTGATCTCCCTAAATCTAATAATCCACGCCGCGCTCTGCTGTGTCAGAAAACACGGATCCTGTCTCTCACTCTGATTAAGTCTTTAATTCCAAACTTGTTCTTCAAGAAAGCTTAAATGTGCCTCACCCTAGTTTTATTTTATTTCCTCCTGAACATTTACCTCAAAGTCTTGTGATGCTTTCTACTCATCTTTTAGTATTAGTTGCTCTGCGTTCCCCTGCAGCACTGACAGTCCACCTTTATTTTATTTATTGGTATTGGTAAAATTACTCTTTACTCTACTCTTTAGTACAAAGAATATATACGTTTCTGTCATAAAAGAGGAGCTTTTTCTCCTTCTATTGCAATGTTCAGCCGTAAATTCAAGTGTTTTTATTTTTAATATTAATATTTTTTAATATTTTGGGAAACATTTTTAAAATTTCGATTTTGATTGTAAGACTGCTTTGATGAAGCCAGGATGGCTCCTTTTGTCATATTTTCCATTGCGTTTATCAATTAAAATACATTTGTTTCTAAATACTGGCCGATATTTGGTCAATAACTGAAAAAAAATGCACAAACTGAAGGATTCAGCGCCTCATCCCACCCATGCAATTAAAAGGCATACAGCTCTAGACATGCAAAGAAACGTGAATATACAAATATCAGGGTTCTTTTGCAGTTAATCATTTCCATCACTACAAACACAGGTGTCAGAGTCCATAGCATTAACACAACTGAGGAAAGGTTGCAGTATGAATAGAAGCGTCAGCTGGCGCTCTTTGTAGCTTATCTATTTTCAACTGTGTGCAAAATCCCCGCAATGTACTAAATTTAAAATTAGTGGAAAAACAGTGGTGATGGCGTATTACAAATAGAGCTGATATCTGAATGGGAATCCAACCTTTTGGTTATATCACCTGTTGTATGATGTATATTTGTCACACACTCTTACCAACCTGGTGTTACGGTTTTTTAAGAAGATGCTTTAATGCAAGAAAAACACCAAACATGCATTAAATCTGTTCCTCGCTTTCTGCTTTGTTTATTTTAATTTATGAATATCTGCAAAAAGGAAGAATTTAAAAACGCTGTCACTCTTGTTTTTAGTTTCTGTTGAATTTACAGTTAAATATTCCCCGTATATGTTGCATTCATGTCTTCCTCCTCTTCCAAAACTTCCCTGCTCTACTATTTTCTCTTTCACAAACCTTTCCTGAATGAAAGTTAACTTTAAGCATGTAATTTGTCATGCAAGGGTGAACAGCAGCTTATTTGGCCACCTTTTGCTCAACAGTGGACCTAAGAAGGATATAATCAGAGGCAAGAGAGCAAGGGATGTGAAAGGGAAGGAAGGAGGGAGGCAACAGGAGAAGACAGAGGAGGAAAAGAGTATAAGTAGAAGGTATCACCAGCAGTCTCTACTGATTGCTTTCAGCAGGGGATGCAACAATGGGGAGCCAATGAACCATCTGTAGTCTGTGCACTGAGACACTACTAATGCAGAAGGAGAAAGACCAAGGGAAAAAGAGGGAGGACAGGCAAGCACGTTTAAAACAGTTCATGAGCAAGGATAAGCCAAAGTTGGCCCACAATGTCATCTTTTGTAAAATACTCCCCAAGAACTCTGTTGATCCAACTTCAAACATATTAAGAATACATTAATCTCTTTACTTTAGTAAGGACGACAATTTGGAAAGTTTTTTTGTGCTCCTTATCTCTATGGTGACACTGCACAGCACTGTAGAAATAAATAAATAAATAAATAAATAAAATCAGAAAACAACACGGGCTGGAAGATTGCGTTTGTCAACACTGAAATGCATTTATTGAGATGTGTCCCGTCGCAGGCCCTATACGCAGCCTAGCTTCACCTGCCTGCAAAAATCATCATGCTGGGTATCATATAGTCAATGAAAATGAAGTTGCCAATTCTTAAAAGTATCTCATTTTACTGGGCATGATCTGTCGATGTGCTGCTCAAACAACATATAGTCTGTCGCAGAACACTTTTCATCTCACTTGTCTGCAGCTTTTTACTGTCTGTGGTCTCCACCTGTTGATGGAATAAGCTGTTGTGACAATCCACCAACGCCGTGTGCCAGTATCTTGTCAGTGTCTTATCAGCATGAGGCCTGATTTGGCAAGGCCACACACTGCTACAGCTGTAAACTCTCTCACACACACACACACACACTCACCTACACACACACACACACACACACACACACACTGAACACCAGTCCAACAAGCACTCTTGTGTGCCAGAACACCTGACTCCAGCACATCACAAACCCTCATAATCAAATGTCTGAACATCTGAGTTTACTTTTTTTTTTTTATATTGAATTAAAAGAACATTAATGCATTAACTTTCCAAAGCAGACCTGCAATTTTGCACACAAATGTACCCAAGAACATTTTGTTTTTCTTCTGTTACTTCTGTTGCCTCCCACAGTCAGTCCAACTGAGCTACAAAGCGCCGGCTCTGCAAGAACACAAAGAGCGCGTACTCGACTGCGCTTTAATAAGGGAGAGACGCCAGTAGCTTAGCTGTTTGCTAATACAGGTACGGAATGTGCTAAGCCTTGCAGCGCGGGGGTCAAGACCGGGGGGGGCGGGGGGGTGGTTGTGCGTGTCTCTTAGTCTTATTGTATTTAGCATGTGTTAAATGGCAGAACGGGGATCTGTGAGCATTATGTGTGTCCGGCATAATCACTGTCATAAGGAAAGGATTGAAGTGACGACTGCTGCACAGACCGCCGGATCGCCCCACTTCTGTCACTAGGTCGCTCGCGTCTGTGTGGGTACGAACGCCTTACACTACAACGCAGGCATTCATTGGACACTTGATCCCGGCCGAAAGCCATAGATTGAACAGGTCCTGTTCATAAACACTGATATCGATAGGTAATAGAGGCAAAAGACGAATCTCCGGGTCATGCCAACTTTGCTGCTGCTTTTATATAAAGACCACTCATGTGTATGGTTGTTTGAATCTAATATTCTGCTAAATAGCCTCTATTTTTAAGTTTAAAGCCTTAAAGTAAGTGATGACAGGGAGAAGGGCACCCCCCCCCCCCTCCCCCTACTCCCCTCTACAAGTCAAACACAAGCAGCAGTTGTCAGTCATGTGACAACATTAGTACACAGCAAAACACATTACCTTGTCTGCACACACCCACACATTTTTATTTTGTTTGTCTGCCTACACGGACGTGCAGGTGCAGCGCTGCCTCAGCGACCGGAGGGAAACAAGTCAATGGTGCTGGTGTGGCCACGCTATCTGAGAGCCATATGCAAGCGCTTATCGTAATGGGTACCAGTCTGGAAGTGAGCATCTAACAACCAGAGTAGGACGGAGATGGAGCGACGCAGTGAAGACCGAGGACATGGGGAAAGGACACAGATGACGGAGGAAAGCTCAGCCCAAGATGAACATTCAGAGTTTAATATATGGCCAAACTCTAAGTGATTCCTTCTTTTCTTTCTACTTTTAATGACTTAATAATTCACAAGAGCAAAAGCAAACACAGAATGTTGCATTTTTACCATTTTCCAGTCTTTTGTCATGCATTAAATTAATCCAATAACACATGCAGTGAAAGCCTCAGCTCCCATATCGGGAATCGCTGCTTTTTACTCCTTGACTGGGTTGTGTGAAGCAGGAATAAGTAGCAAAGTTGCTGATGCACAGACGTTTTTCCACAATGGTGGCTGTTACCTCTGCCCCTACACATCCAAACATTACTCTAGAGACCATTTGTGCCTGAAACTAACTAATCGTCCGTCTTTGCTTTGGCTTCCCTTTAGCCAGTCTTGTTTCCTCTGCTGAAAGCAGCCCATCACCCCCCCTCCCTGTTCCATCACTACCCCAACATCCGGCAGAGCATGAGGCCCAGCACCAGCCACTAAGCAGTCCTTTATTGTACCCTGTTCCTGCTGTACTTTTCTCCTGACCCCCTGTTGTCCCCCCCCCCCTCTGCACACCCCCGCCTCCCGCCTCCTCGTCTTCTTCACCCTCAACATCCAACCCCCACCCCAGTTCCTATTTCGTGCTAATTAATTTAATCCCGTAAGCAGGTGTAAGCCTCGTCATTAAGTGGAGCCAAGTCACGATAAATGGGAAGGGTGAAGGGTAGAAGGGGTTTATTGTGAAACCAAAGAAGGAGTTGGTATAAACAAATAGGAAAATGTATGTGAAAAGGTGACAAAGTTTGTTTTTTTTTGTTTTGTTTTGTTTTAAAGAGTAACACAAGAAGGACATAGAGGATAAAGTAACAATATTTTCACATTGTCTCAAGAGAGGAGTGGAGAGGAAAAGGGGCATTAAGGGAATGTTATTTCGATATCTGTCCTTCTCACACCATCCATTTGTCTTGTTTTCTTCTCTTCTTGGAGATATCTCCGATGGGGGTGGAGTGAAAGAGAAAGGAAGAAAGGAGTGAAAAATGGGGACGCGGGGCTTGTTTTTCTCCCCGGGCCAAAAAAAGAGTGGAACTATAAGCCTGAGTCTGCATAAGTTCTTTTAATTTGCCAACCATCCTTTTTCTGTCTCTGTCTGTCCCTTTTCATTGACCGAGGGGGTCTGAATTGAATCTGTTTGGATCAGTTGTAGGGTATCCAAGTGTTGTGAAGAAGTGAGTCTTAGCAACTGGTGATGCCCCCTGGACTGCAGCTAGAGAGATGCTGCTGTAGCAATAGGGGACAAAGGGAAGGCTTGAAAGAGAAAGAGGGAGTGTGAGGTGGCATCAACACAGCATGCAAGGAGTGACCAAGTGGTTTCTTCCGCTGTGGTTCCTCTGTCTGTCTTCTAATGGTGCAGTAGTTTACCATGCTGCTCGCAACCCAGGAGAGAGCCGACTGAGCAGCTCTATTCTTCTGCCCTGGCCTCAATCCCCCAGCAGCAGTCAATCAATCTCACTCTGCCGTCCCCGCTCCCTCCGTCAGCTTCTATCTGCACCTCAATCTGCCTCCCAGTGCACATCCTCTGGCAAAATAGAGGTCGCAATTCAGGCTCTCACTTTCTCTCACTCTCTCTTTTTCACCCCTAATTCCTTTTTAACTCAGTGAGCGGGTGTCAGGGATACAACTTGGTGCATTCCTGCCTGGCTTGTAGCGCAACAAGCTATTGAGCAGGAGATAAGCCTCTCTTTTAGGACGGGTTGAGGAGAATTGAATTCAGCCTCTGAGTGACGGGAGGAGGAAGATTTATCCCCGTTGGTGGACAATGCCGCCTTTTCGGGGACTTTAATCTCCACGGGACAATGGGCCTGGTTTTCCAAGTCCACCACCAACAACGCCCCCATCCCTCTGTGCTTTTCCCACGATGGTCGCTGATTAGCACCATGGACCAATTGAACATCTTTAGCCTGTTTTTCTCAAGGAGATTCATCACTGTTTTTGTCAAGCAGAGGAGAAAAAAACAGTTAGGGGGAAAGTGTTAAAAAAAATACAGTAAGAGGATAAAGTGTTTGTAGGGCTTTGAGAGGAAGAGAAATGAGGGACCAGATGGAAAAAGAAGAGCAAATGAAAGTAGGCAGAGAGCAGTGAATGAGTGCCAAGTTCAGTGACTGAGGCCAGGACAGACGGCGATTCCACTGGGCTTGGGAGACTCTCATATGAGCACACACAGTGGCCTAATTACTGTGAATTGCAAACCCAGAGGCAAACAAGAGAACTATGTAAAGACAGTCCTCTGTAAAGCTGAGAGGATTTTACAGATTTCAAATGGGGAGTGGCTCACATAGTGTAACTATGTAAGATTAATAGTAAACACGAGGGCTGTACTTTTGGGTGTTTATTATGCATGTTAAATCAAATTGTAAAGACAGTTTTCCCAGTCTGAGTTAGAGATGTGAATAGACGTAGCTTTGTGAAAACACGCGTCACTTTAACAGTCAGATGAAGCATGTTGAAAAGTTTACACCGTCACTGTTAAACTCTAAGATGAATATGAGTATTACGATTTTTAAAAGTCTACTTTTTCCGGTTTGCTCAGAGGAATGTTTTTCATTTCGCCTACCCTGTTGCAGCCTTCAGTTGAATCGTCTCTTCAAATGCAACTGACTTGCATGAAAACGATCACTTTTATAAAAAAAATGTACATTTTCAACCTTAAACCAAGAGTCACGTGCGTTTTGTGCAGTATGACCGAGGTTTTCCTCTGAAACGCCGGTAACATGCACGGCGGCATCACCTACGTGTGCTACTAATGTACTCTACTGCGTTGTACTGATGACCAGTTAATAGTCCTCGCAGGCCAGGTTGCAACTATGCTTGGCAGCCTGCCTTCATCTTGTCATCACTCAATTGAAAGTACGGCCACACGGCTGAGGTTTTGGGCATGTTGTCATCCTTTTCATAGCCAAAGTGAACTGAAGGACAAGTCCGGGTGACATCCGCAGCCACCAGCTAGTGTGAGCGCTGTCTGCTTGTGGTAGGGCGTGAGGCCAGAGGTCAAAATCCAGGATCCGGATGTCTACCTAATAAGCCGGTAGCCAGATATCCAATTATTTTTGCCCTGGTGTCCAGCTCTGCTGCTACCTGTCGAATGTTGCCACTAGACCATACGTGCAAGGGTTTCTGCAGACCCGTTTGTGGAGGATGCTGATTTGATTCACAGAGCGCATGCATGGAACATTGTTTCTGTAGGCGTGTATAAATATACGTATTGGGCGTGCAGGTTGCCACAGGGACATTTGCAAAACTATCACGAAACATGATCCAGTCATTTTGTGTCCTGGTATATGAGTTTCTCTCTTCTAGTCTGTGGTGCCTGCAGTTGTTCATGTGCATGGCTTCAGCTGAGCATAAACAGACTCTTTCAATGACATTACATCACATCTCAGTGTCTGCAAAATCCACAGGGAGTAAGTTCTGGTCGGTAATGAGAAACGCAGCAATTCCGAATCTGAGACCAAAGTTACAACAATATTTATTGTCTCATCTTCCAAGATCCAAGATGTTAATTGTGCTAATTAGCCATTGGGAGCAGGAAGTTAGACCGTCAAAATTTGTAAGATTTAGGGACCATTTAGGTAAAGAGTGAACTGGAATTTTTTTTTTTTTTTTTTTGTCCTTTGGTTCGAGGCTGAGAAACTTTTGAAAATTGTTAGAATCACAAGTTATGGTTAAACCATTTACAGTTGCCTAAACAAAGGATATCCTTGAGCAATGTTTGAATCCACTCCCTGAGTGATAACAAAAATACAAGTATTAAAAAAAAAACTAAAAAAAACCTGCTGCATTTTTCCATTGTTTTTATTTTGTAAAATGGTAATAGAAAAATGTCCCAAAGATTAAAGATTGAATGTGATGGAAAATTCCAGTGTCTTGAACGTTTACTCACAGACTCGGTTTAAAACACATCACACAAGCAGTGATTGTCACTAAATAAAGCATTTTCAGTCATATCTAATGCAATCAGGCTTTACGATATCAAATCTCCACATCTTGGCTCTGGAGACAGTCCACCCGTCAAGGGTTCACGCTGCTGGTAAACGTTGCAGCCTCATTCGCTTCTACTGCACTTGGACTCACAGCTGTGAACCATCTTTCATGGACACACAAATGAGTGCATGATAGATGAAAAAAAAACGAAAAAGAAAAGAGAAGAGAAGAGAAGGGAAAAAAAAAGGCCAGTCTCATATTACATTAAATTTTGGAATTATGGGTTACCAATTTCTGGTCAATGAGCTGTGCGCCCTTTTTTCTGTTAAGCTGGATGTCTTGAGCGGCGCGTATTTCCATGTCCAAACCACACCGCTGGGCGATCCGAACTCAGCGGGATGGTCTGAAAAAATAAATACTGCCATAATTACAGAAGAGAGAGACACAGGCCATGTCTGACATGACAAATCCCAGATGGATATCGCCGGCTGACCCTGAATGTGTGTGTGTGTGTGTGTGTGCGTCTGTGTGTATGTTTGTGCGATAGACATGTTTGTGCAAGTGTTTGGATCCTTTTCTGTTGTTGGGCACTTAAGTGAAAACATGAGCTGTGCTCCTCCTCTATATTGTTGTATTACACTTTGTGACGTGACACAATTCGCTGCTTGAATTTTATAGGAACCGGCGATGGGACGGTGAACAGGTAAAGTAGAATCAAGGAGAAACCAAAGGAAAAAGACTGGGGACAGACTGTCCAACACGCCGAGAGACAACTCTGAGGACAGGGGAAGAAGAGGCACACAACGCAAAGAGAGAAATCTCTGGATGTGATTTGGGGAAGCTTAGAGTAAATATTTATTTCCCATCGCTGGGCCTGTCAGTGGTAACATGATGGATTCCCCGCCCGATGTCTTCCAACGCACACTGCTGCTATTCAAAGACTCCCGTCCCCCCTTGTGTTTATGGTGGCATGACTTACACTGTGGCAGACCTCTACACAATACAAACGCAAAATAAGATACTTACACTGTGGGTGTGTGAATACACAGGCACAGAAACACACACATGCAAGCGCACGCAAACAGAAAAGCACACACGTGGCTCATAAATGCATTCCTCTGCTGAAGGGAGGATTATCAGCTCACTTTATCCCTGATTGTTTTGCACTCGTTCTTTTACGTGTGTATTTGTGCTGCATCAGTTAATATCGGTGTTTGTGGCTAAACATCGTTGGCCATCTGAATTCAATTCAGATGTATTTATAACTTTATAGTAGACACACACACACACACACACACACACACACACACACACACACACACACACACACACAGAGGCACGGGCCATAAAATTTGAGCTTGTGTGAAGTTTTCATTTTTGCCTGTAAACCTTAGAGACTAAGTTTTGACAGATTGTTTTATTTTTGATCACCCATCTAGCCCATCCAACTTTACTATTGCTGTTCAAGCGGTTTCTCCTCCTTTTAGAGTTGCGAAATCCCGTCCGGGAAGATTGCTCAGATCTCAGGAGGAAATTTCCTCAGAGAAGGCCAGATCTTTGGCTCGTCTCTAGTGAAACACGTCGTAATTGGACCAGCCAGCCAGCCAGCGAGCCTGCGGACTCACCGTCCCTCTGCACAGCCCTTTCTGGTCATCCTTCTCCTTCTCCAGACGTCCCTTTCTTCCCCCCTCCCATCTTCTGAAATAGTCTTCCAAACGAGTGGAGCCCATCCCTGTTCCCAGCTACAAAAACAGGCCCCGGTGGCCGAAGATGCTTTGAGAATGTGGTTATTATTGCACACACACACACACACACACACACACACACACACATGCAGGGGCCCCTCTCCGGTAGTTTGGTAAATGATGCCCCAAACTTAGCTTGGAACAGGAATGAGTCCAATGTTTCTTCTCATCATCATCATCATCATCATCATCATCATCATCATCATCATCATTCCTCGGCAGGGCCATGACTCAGCCTAAGTCACATTATTTGTTCCAGAGAAAACATTTTTTTCTGTCCAGCTTTCCTCTCCTTCCTTCTGTTTTCGCTCTTGCTAACTAGCACTGTGGCTCTTTCTCTTCGTATCGTCCATATCGTTTTATCTTTTGCTCGAATAGTAAACTGCATGTAGTTTCTCTTTATTTTTCCTTATTTTTGTATTTGCTTCTCTCTTCATTTTCTTTCGGCGCTCTCCTCAGTGCATGGTCTCTGTCCACCTTCCTCTCCACAGACAGAGTGCTTTAAGAAGCAGGCCAAAGTAATTCAAACAGCATGGCTCTCATTTGCTATGACATGTTTCATTTCTGACCTCACTTCTGATAACCATCTTGCTCTCCTCCGTTCTTTCTGCATTTCTCTTCCTCTCTCACACATGGCGCGATATGCTTTGGATGAGCCTGGAGGACTCCTCCAACCGTGTGCTCATGGTGACTGTTTTGTTGTGGGGAATTAAAACCTTGAAGCTGTTTTACCCTGACGGAGGCTCCGCAAGCTGCTAGTTTGTTATCTATATTCTGAAAGTGCTACGAGACTGGCTACTTGCGGGGGTGTTTTCTTCATACGCAAAGCCGGGCCACGACCACAAGGAATAAAATATTACAAGACATAATGTTTTGCCCAGGTGGAGTTTATAGAGAAAAATTGCCAGCTCTGGGATGGAGAGGTGGTTGAGTGGGGATGACAGGAAATGACTTAACAGTTCAATTTGGGTACTGGGGTAAGCTGGAGTGAAGAAGAAAAAAAATAAATAAATAAAACTTTACAGGCACAGCACACTCTGCTGCCAACCCCAAAAGCCACAAATATGAGCGTGTTCGCTGAGAAGTCGACCATGTGAAAACAAAAGTGCCTGGCAGTGGGCAGCGGAGAGAGAGGTTGCGGGAAGAGAGGAGAGGCAAAGAACTGCGGAACTTTAATTTGGGTGAGAGGTCAAAATGAAGGCAAATACAGAGGACACTCACCCAACATAGCACATCTGACTGCAGCCCTTTACCCCGAGTACACATTAATAAATCTTAGGGACGCTTCCCATTGAGTTCTAATGCCTACACACAAACGCAGCCATGAAGACCATTACTCACAACCGTGTGTCCTACTGCAGTGTTTTTGCAGCCATGAAGGGCACACTGTGGAAACATCTGTCACAGCGCCATTACCGCAACCTCAAGGAAGAAAAACATCTGTATTAAAGCATTTTTGATTAAAAAAGAAGAAGTTTGATGACAAATATATTGTTCATTGTATGTTGTTTTTTTTTCTTCTTTTAAACTGCAACCGTCTTTCAAAAAAGATTAAAAATCTATCCATCAATCATCTACACCCCCTTCTTCTTATTCAGGGTCACAGTGGTTTGGTGGAGCGTATCCCAGCTCTCTTTAGGCAAAAGGCAGGGGTACACCCTTGACAGGTCCCCAGATTTAAAATTAAAATAAAGAAAAAGAAAAGAAAGAAAGGAAAGACAATCTCAGCTCGTCATCTTTGAGATGTGACTGGCTGGTTTGATAGTCTACTGCGAAATGATTACACTCAGCATTGTGAATATTGTTTTTAGGAACTGTGCAGTTTGGCCAAAGTTTACAAGTCAGCTGGGAAAAGGAACCGTTCGTGGATTTACAGTTCTGTATGCAATACAACCACTGCAGATCAGGCTGATGACAGCTGCCAAGCAAAGACTCCCTCCAGGACAACGATGCAGGTCATTCTCGTGTCTAAAGGAACTCGGATTATTGTGGTATGAACGTCTTATGCATTCAGCATTGCTGCATTTAAACTTGAACTTGTGGAAGCAATTCCGAATCAACCTGAAGGTCGTCTTCGCCTCCTACAAAACGCGAATTCCGTCATCATCCGCATGTCCCGCTGAGCAAGACGTGTCTTTGATTTCGTCCTGCATAGAAACGCCAGCTAAGCAGATAAAATATGTAAAACAAAATCTGAGCGCCAGACAGCAAAAATGTTCATCAAACCGCCTGACCTTTTCAGCAACGGCATGTTTCCAATCCAATAATGGACAAGCAGAGAGATGTTCGCTATTCATCATATTTCATGTTTTCCCTGTGGAAAACCGAGCAGTCCACAAATGTCTAGCAACCCTCACAACGAGGACAGCACTCCTTAAAACTTGCACGTTTAGCCAATGCTAATCTGCTGAAGTGTACCAACGGACACTTTTGGCAGTTTCAACAGCTGCACCGGCCCGTCGCCTCCCTCTTGGACACCAGTGGTGAAATGTGTGCGATTGTGTGCGGTTTTCAGCTGGAGGAGGTGCTTTGTGTATGCGGTCCTACTGAATATATGTGTATGCATGATTCCATTTGCATAGCCCCGAACATAAGAAAGGCCTCATTCACGGCGTCCAAAAGGCTCACTCTCAAGATGTTCAGGGTTCCAGGCCTGCCAACTGTAAACAGACTCGTTTCCGTCTCTCTGAATTCACTCACAATCCCTCCCCAGTGTTGCTCGTTTAATGTCATGCCTCAGAATGTGTGTGTCCTCTTCTTTTACCTCCAAGTAAAAGAGGAATCAGACCAGCTCATTTGTCCCAGTTATATTTTGCCTCAGCTTAATTCATTTCAGGGTTCTGACAGGGAGAAAAGAGACAGCCACCTCCACAAACTCTTCCTGGATCAGCTCTGCCTGGTTGGCCAGCCCCGGTAAACTTTAAGGGAGGTGCCCAAGGGGAGGGTCCTGTTTGGATGCTTTTCTCACTTAAACTCAGTCGTCTCAAGTTGAAGGAGCAGCTGGTCTACTCTGAGCCACTCCCGGACCTCTAAACGTCTAACTCAGTCTCAGAGAATAAGCCCAGCCACTGTGCAAAGAAAATACATTTCAGCCACATTTGCAATCTTCCTCTCACAGTCATTAGTTCATGGTCATAGGTGCCATGAGGACACCACCATGTGCAAAAAGCCTCCTGATTCCACTGCCAGATGCCATCCTAACCACATTTATACCTAGAAATCCAGGCCAAGAAAATCATCAGTAGGAGCATAAACATAGTCTAGTCTGCACTTAACAGGTCTGACTTAAGCATACTCTGAGCATACAAACACAGCTCTCACACTTAAGAGCACAGGGTTTGGAAAATCAGCCACTGTATCTCCTACTACTGCAGCACCTCCTACGGATGCCTTAGGAAGTCCTTTCATGAGCTTTTCCAAAGCACATGTAAACTGGATTTGCAAGGCTCCAGGGCTCCCAGAGTGCTATGTTCAAAACAATATCCTCATAATAAGAAATGTGTTTTATACGATAGTTTGTATCCTGTCTGTAACTGGCACAGATGGCTGGAAAATGCATTTCAGAGGACGGGGCAAAATGACACTATTTACTGCTCTTTGTAATATGTAACAGTTTTAAATAGCTATGCCTGACTTCATAAGGAGATTTGGCTTTGTCTTACGCAGGTCAAGTTCTTTGATAGTCAGCGGCATTTTTACGATTGAAACAGCAGCTGATAGAAAGTGTGGTGGCAAGCGACTGGACTTTCAGGTTTTCATTGGAGATAGTATGGATACCATCCATCCATCCGTTTTCCATACCCGCTGATTCCTCTTCAGGATCACGGGGGTCTGCCGGAGCCCATCCCCACTCATTACAGCCGAGGGGGCGGGGGTCCACCCTGGACAGGTCGCCGGCCCATCACAGCGCCAGTTTGGATACGATTATACAATATAGAGAATTTTTAAGTTAAAAAAAAGTTAAAAAGTTATCCTTTTTTTGATATCCCTTTGTTTTACATCTTCCTTTGCTTTTTTTTAATTTCTAGGACCTTTGTGAATGAATATCGTGGTACGTGTAAATTTGTTTTTTTCTAACAATATTTCACTAATATTTCTGCTTTTCTTATTCTTGTTTTTGCGTTTCATTTTTTTTTTTCTTCCATTGAGCCTACCATTGAACCAATGACCCCTCAGTGGCCGGGACTTCCTCTGATGGCAAAAAAAAAAAAAAAACATTGTCAATTTGATTAGCTGCCATTCAATATTGCCTCAGGTAATGAGGTATGTCTGGAAGTAGACAGGCAAGATAAGGTAGCGGTACTGGAGCTGAGGGGGGTTTGGTTGAGATAGACATGTGGAGGGGCAGGGGAGCCTTAAAACTTCAAAGGTTTCAGATTGGAAACGAAACACACATTACCAAGCGGGGGGACCAGGAGGAGGAGGGACCACACAAATTTAATTTTCCTAAAATGGGGAAATGCAGACAATGAGGATCTGGAGGTAAACTATTCGTGACCCCATGTTTTCCTGGTTACCCCCATCATCCTTTTCCTCATTCCTTCCTCCGTCTTTTTAAGATCTGATTAAGACACAGTGGAAAGGAGCCTTCACTCCTTAAGGAACCCTGTCATGACAAAGAGAAACACAAAGTAGGACCTGCCTTCAATTGGAAACGGATCCACAGCAAAGGGGCAAACAGGGAGGGAGCCCGAGGACGAGAAAGTGGGAGAGAGATGGAGATAATTGAATCAAGGCTGCAGGGGAAGACAGATAAATCTTATTATTGATACTTCAGTTGAGCAGAGAGACTGAGAAGGAGAGATCAGTCTTACTTCATTAAAACACAGCTAATGTACCGACATAAAGAAAAGTTTTGCTTATTTCGTCAGACTCACTGGATTGACTGAAAGGTTGGGGTATTTGACGTGAGTTTTACGAAGGTCATCGCATGTTTACATGTCCTTCTGTGTGTAAAGTTGTATATTTGTGCATGCAGTTGCGTACACACAATTCATAAATCTGAACGTGAGACCTCGCATTTAACCTAGCAGTAAGAAGGAGACACCTCACAAGTCCATCTGTCATATTTATGACCAGTTTATACTCACCGCTGTTCCTGTTTGCTACCGCACTGAGCCTAATCCATGTCCTCACAAGTGAAACCTCTCTCTTCTGAATGCAGAAAGATGCCATTTTCTTTACGTGTGCACAGAGGAAGAGTATGTTCCCAGCGGTGCATCAACTCATCATTTCCCCGTGCGGAACACGCCCTAGTTTATACAACAATTAAAAATAAAATCATTTTAGATTTCAACAAATAAAACCTGTTCATTGGCTGAAAGGACGGACATGTACTCCACAAGTCACCAGTCCATCACAGGGAGACACGGAGACCAAACAAAACCAATTTTTCAAAGCTCTGCAAACACTGCAGGACCAATCACAACACAAGGCCATCACTTTTTCTTTTTTTTTTTTGAGGAACCGCTCAATTAATATGTCACCACAAGTCATGACCACGAGACCCAGCTAAAATAAGTCAGCCACTTCAGGCCGGGCCGCTGGAGAGAGACGAGAGAGAAACATAAATTGCCCTCTTTAAGGTAAAAGAGTCATGCAAAAAACCAATAAGCTGTGAGTACCTGCAGCATGTAAAATAAATAAGTTCCTTTTTTTTTCCCATTCCCAACCTGCTTACACTCTCATCAACCTGAGAGAAACCTGTGAATAAAATTCTATTTATCCACCACCATCGTGAATTCCCTGCTTCTCTGCAGCCAGACGAATGAAACTTTCCATGCAGGTCATGGTCTTTATGGCAGCTGTTTCACCAAGAGACATTAATATTGCAAAATACTGTATTCAAGAATAAGAAAATGAAAAAAAGACAAGCGATTTACAGTATAGGAGTGTTTGAACCTTCAATCCCAAGGAATAAATAGTGAAACTAAGATGTTTTAATTAATTAAGGAATTAAAAGAAAACCTTTGAAGGGAAGATCTTTTTATTTTATCCAATTGTCTTAAACCAGAAGTAACAGTATTGTATTTGCATTCATATATTTGTAAATGACCCCACCTTTACAGTTTTGTTGTAGGGTTTTAGTGTAAAAGGAAATAAAAACATTGATATTGTGTAAGTGTAACGGGAGATGGTTTCATAGTGTAATGTGTAAAGTAATTGATCTCAACTAAGCAACACTTCTAATCGTTCCTCCCTCACTGATACTGCAGCTGATGGAGGCAGGGGAGCAGCTCTGATGGGCGCGTGCACGCTCCCGCATGCACGCTCCCGCCGTCACAGACGCTGCGCTGGCTCGCTGCTATGCATCCCTGCATTTACCCGGCTACACCTGACACTGTTTCTAAGGCCAGCGGTGTGTGTCTGTGCGCGATGTGATCTCGATCTCAATGAAGCCATGAAGAGTGGAGGAAGTGATCAAAGTATCAGCCAGAATGCCCATACAGAAGACCCGCTGTGCCCCCACCCGGAAATGTTATCTACACAGGTAAGTCATTTAGATACTCCACCTGCAGAACCACAAGGCGTCGATGTTAAAAAAATTGTTGCATTTAGCTGGCCTATTATTTTTCTTTCAACTTATAATTATACAGAATATAATATTTTTAAAAAATCAATATTGTAAATATAAAAAGGCAGATTTTACAGCCTTCACATTAATCAGAAAGATGACCCAGTCGTCTGTGTAGTTTGGAAAGGGAGCCTATGAGAGACCCAGAAGGAATCTGCCATCTCCCTATTTCACATTATATTTGTAGCCAAAGGTCTTTCCTTAAGGCCTTAACGGGTGAGCTGAGACATTTGTATTTTTTTTCCTTTTTATACCGAGCACAACTTTCAAATTAATGTAAACCAGTGCCAGGTTTCTTTCATGCATAGATCAAGTTTATGTGGTGGGGTTTGGACTTAAAAAGCTTTTTTTTTTTTTTTTTTTTTTTTTTTTTTAAAAGACTAAACAGAGTTAATGTCAGAAGATCTGACTAATATAAGGCAAACTATTATGATTTTCTAACCATAACTGGCATAATAGAACAAACACATTTATTTTTTTCATGTTAATTTGTCATTTTACATTTTATTTGTTGTTACTATCAATAGAGAAAAAGACGCTAAAGTAAGTCTGGACTCCCATGCTGGCTGTCTGCTACAGCAACTGTGTTTCCCTTTATGGTGTAATAATTATAATAATAATAAATTTTATAAGAACACTTTCCAACAAACAGATAACACAACAATAGATCAAATAAGCATAAAGTGAAAACATGAAGAACAGTGCAGTTGGACTTAAAGTGAGCAGGGAATCCTAAACAGGTGGGTCTTGATTTTGGATTTGAAGATGGGAAGAGAGTCCGTATTTCAGATGTCCGGTGGTAAGGAGTTCCAGGGTTTGGGAGCGGACCGGCTGAAAGTTCTGCTGCCCATGGTCATGAGGGGGGCAGAGGGGGCAGGATGGATGGAGGAGGATCTGAGGGAGCGGGTTGTAGAAGACCCAAGGTGGACATCATAGCAGAGGTGATAAAGAGACTCAAAAAGTGAAGACGGAAGGGAGCACAAGAGAGTTGCCATGCAAGATACTGAACAAGAGTTCCCACGTAGGCTTAACACCTATAGGGGGATCCACTGGGCTAAAAGTCGCAAAAGCTCCTTAATGCTAGTTTAGAAATCTTGTCTAATGTACGTCCAGCTTCCATCTGCTGGAGCTCATTAATTATACCCAAAAGTCATAAGGAACCAATCAAATCAGTCTATTGCTGTAAAAGAAGTCTCTGGGCAGGTTTAACCCAATGACAACAGAGCGGCGATGTAAACAGTGTGGATGACTGCAGCTGAGGAACCGCCGTTGTTTGACTTTTAAGACTTGGACTTTTCCTTTGAAAATTAAACAAAAGACGCCACTCAAATCAGTCCTTTGCAAGGTGGATGTATTTGCTGATTTGCCGAGTGGCTGCGGTAGAAGTATAATTTGCTCTTCTACACAACACAATCACCTGTTGACGTGTTTCAGCGTCTCCGACTACGTCACCTGGTTCGTTGATCCGACTGGCCGTAGCGCTATTTAACTGCGTGCAAAGGGAGTTAAACAACCGTTGGTGCCATAAACAACCGTTGGTGCCATAAACAACCGTTGGTGCCATAAACAACCGTTGGTACCACCCCTTGGATGGGAAGGTCCTATGGATCCTTTTTAGAGCCTACAGCTTTCGAGATGTGGGTCTATCAGGCAACCTTTATATGGTCTAAACGCTCAAATTGAACCACATACTTCTTGATGTCTGCACAGATGCTCTTGGAGCTGAAATCTAACCAAATGACTTGCAACAGCAAAAGTCTATTTTAAAGTCCTCACATCTAAAAAGTCTAAAAAGTTTGAGATCGATAGATGATGAACACCACGGCACTAATGTGAAGATTTTAACCTAACAAGCTGGAATCACTCCTTTAGAAACACTTTCATGCAATGAGGTGAAACTAAGTTGTTTGTCATTGCAAATAAAATTAATAAAATTTTCAACTTTGTGCTTATCGCTAAATAAAAACACACGTTTCAGAGATTTTTTAAAAGACGGATAAAATAGCTAGGTTTAAATTTCTTGGTGTACATCAAGAAAACAGAACATCTGAGAACTTAGATCTCTTTCGAGCGATATTAGTTTCAAAGGTTACTTGTAAGTGAAATATACGGGTTAGAGTGTGACATCCACTGTCCTTACTATGGTGTGTGTGTAGGTGTGTGTTTCTTAACAGACCCAGATGGCAGGCGAGTAAGGGGGAAGGTGGGAAAACGGACACGTAGCAGCGCAGGAGAGCGGTGGGACAAATCGAGCTCAAAGCTGCTACCGCTACCGTACCCGAGGTGTGGGTTACACCACTGAAGACAAAAGACACACACATGCAGACCTGCAGCTTCCCACAGGTTCTGCTGATGTGTGTGTTTGGGTGTGACTGTACGTCTATTTGTATCCTAACGAACATGCTAAATTAAATGGGTACATATTTACATACGTCACACCTGTATCCCTCCTGCCTTCCCTTCAAAATAAGCAGATCCCCAGAAAAGGGCTCATAGCAGTTCAATTCAATTCTATTTATATAGCATCTATTACAACACAAGTTGTCTCTAGGCGCTTTCCAGAGTCCCAGAACATGAACCCCGAGCAATTATTACATAAACAACGGCAGGTAAAAACTCCCCTAGTGGGAGAAAAACCTTGGATCTGGATCATAAGGGGGGCCCTCCTGCTGAAGACCAGCTGGGTAGAGCAGGAAAAGGGAGATCAGAAAGAGAGAAGTGAGAGAGGAGAGACAGATATATTGTCAAAAGCACAAAAGAGAAGATATATAAGTATAACTATCTAAATATAACTAAGACTTCTATGTTTATATGACTGATACAGTTAGTTGGTGGACTACAGAGACGACTATATAAACAGGTGTGGACAGCAGACTCTGAGGTGGTCGGAGGGTGGGACTGCAGGGCAGCATGCAGCTCTGGAAGCTCTGGCCTGCAAACATGTACAGAAGAGAACAATCGACACAGAATCAACAATTGATACAGAAGAGTATCAGCTGTTGATGGCCGTTGGTTAGGACTCCTTTCTCCACTGATGAGGACCAGGCCATGGAAAATGGCCTGGAAACTTTAACAAAATGTTGCTTGTAATACTGACCTAATAAAATGCAGTTCATCTATGGAGAGTTCATGTAGCCCGCCACACAGACAAGAAGAGGAAGACAAGAAAAGAAAGCGACAAGCTGCAGAACTGAGGGATGCCGTGACGGACAGAGGAAGAGATTGAGATGAGGCACTCGCCAGTAAAATGTAGCAGTGTTAAAGATGGAGGGAAGCGCGTGGGCCTGCTGCTAATTTCCCGCCCTGAGTGCAGTAATCTGAAGGGAAGATTAAGGTGAAGGAGTTATTCTTGACTATTTTATTAAGAGGTGCTCTAGGCGCTGGAAGAAGGGGCTTTAGTGCTCCTCCAGCAGCGTGCCATACAATACAAGACAAACATTTGCTGTTATTTCACTAAACTACTCTCAGATGTGCTGGTTTGGGGCCTTGCATTTTGCTGCAGAGGAACTTGGCATCAAAGTTCCCTGCATGTTCTCTAAAAACAAAACAAGAAAAAAACAGCCCTTCCTTTTTGCGGGTCCAGTTCTGACACGGGGTCCGGCAGATAAATTGGGAGGTGACAAAAGAAGGGAAGGGAAGTGTCACAACTAGCTCCAATTAAAACGGGAAGGAGCCGTCGGGATTAACAGAGAAGTGAGTAACTTCCATATGAGAAAATGCTTAAAAATACTATCCAAAAAAAAACAAAAAAAAACCCTTTTGATTTCATCATCGTGAGATGTACATATTTAAAAACAATGTTGGTTATGAATACATATTTAAGTTTCATAAATTGTGTATCCAGCTAACTTAAATTTTAAAACTTCACAAATAAAGGCAACTGTAGAACACACACACACACGAAAACAACTCAAATGTTTTTCAGAACCAGCATTAAGCCGGCAGCAGCTTCACCCACCTGCCTCTTTTGTTTGCTTTGTCGTCGCCTCAACGTTCTTAAACATCTAGGGCTCTTCAGCGCTTTTGAAAAGCAAGATGTCTCTGTCAGGACATGTGAGTGTACTTACGGTGGTCAAAATGAATTTTTAAAAGCTAAGGGAAAATTAAGTTGAACAGTTTTAGAAAACCAATATGACGTTGAAAAAAAAAAAAAAAAAAAAAAGTAATAATAAAAAAAAATAACACATGGTCTCTGCTTCCAAATATGACCGCGAGTGCAAACTATTGTTTGGAATAGCATCATCCCAATTAAAACTGCTTAATTGACATGTCTGGAAACCTCAGGAACTTCGAGTGGAAAGGCTTGCAAGGACAAACAAAACCCACAGAAGTGGCCGTTTCAACCACTCATAAAACACAATTCAGAAACCGGATCTTCCTCTTTCCTCTTTGGTGCTCAAAAAAAAAAGGATGTGGCCAGGCTTGATGAGGAGGAGAGGTGGAGGATGAGGGAGACATGAGGTTTGGGAAGCCTCTCCTTAAACTAGAAATAGACCAGAAACGTGAAATTTCATTTGCACTATCTAAAGCTTCAGGAATGGGAAAATAAGACTTATTGGAAAATCCAATCCTTTAACGTGGAAAGGGAGTCGGATGGTTCCCACCAGCAGCACCTGACATCACAAAGATGTTCAAAAACATATCTAGAATTACTGTCCAGCATCATCTATGTCCTCTACGGTCCACACCAGAACCACTCTGGAGCTTTGGATCAGACCACTGGAAGTTTTCAGCTGCTTAGTGTTCATAACCGTCGACTTCTGATCCCTTTATTGTGCATATGGTGAGTACGTTTAATACGTTAAAGCAGCCCAAAAAAAGTAGGGAGTGTCCAGAGCAAGGGAGTGACTGTGGAAGGGTCACACCAGAGATATATATTTATGTCTAAATCAGATGAATCTAATTGCCACTTAAAGAGAGTAAGACTAAAAATGTACACTTTTTAAAAATAGCGATAATGACTTTAACACATGTTGGTTTGACACGTGCATTATCTCAAATTGTCAGACGAAACCTGTGTCATTCTGAAAGCAACCACGAAAGTGTCCCAGCAATCTTCAAACCCGTCTTATTTTCTATCAAACTGACCAAGAATAGACTAACGACTAAGACAAGCCGAGTCCTACTGACTCAGCCCAGTCTCTGCCCTACCAGCGTAACTGGTCTGGGTGTGGGCAGCGCCCAGCACAACCCGTCCCTTTGGCTGCAGGTGCAGGTGCAGGTGCAGGTGCAGGTGCAGGTGCAGGTGCAGGTGCAGGTGCAGGTGGTGCAGGTGTTGTCTAGTTCAACAGAGTGTGTCTGTTTGCATGGTGCCTTTTACAAAGAGTAAAAATGAGATCAGTGCAAATGCAACTTCTGCACAACACACGGTTTAACTTTAACATAGTTAAATCTCTGAAATACATGATGGTTTATACGTGTTCATTTTCCACATCATCATTAAATAGTGAATATTTGAACAATAAAATATATTTATATGTATCATTTAAGATTGGAAATTACAGGAAAAGGAAGAATACACAAAGTTACAAAATAATGCACCCTGTGATGCACAAAAAGCAGCTTATAGACGAATGAAGACACTTTTCAAGACTCAATTTGGACCGTGGCCGGAGAACCCGCGTGACTGAAAGCATCCTTTTCCAGTGTGAAGAACATATAATTAATACGGGCTGAGCGCCTTGCCTTTGGGACACTGAGCATCACAGAGACGCCAGCTTTTAATAGAGCTATTTGTTTTCCTCAGAAAGCGGACTAAATGCTCTCACTGGGATGACTAGACTGCACAAATGGCCAGCTATGAATTGACCAAATCCAGTGGGGGAAGTTATTGATTAGGCCTACGGCTACAGTGGAACGCAAATATGCAACTAAATTAGATATTAATGTGTGTGGGAGACTGTGTGTGCTTGAAATGCGTGTCTATGTGAGCGGGTATATACAGCTGCGATGAAATCATCCACAACAAACACAAGTCCACATTTATAAACCAAAGAGGCATCTATCACTAACAAACCTTTCACATTGATGTTTTTTTTTTCTTTTCTCTTTCATTTTGTACAGTCTATGCCCTTTTTTCAGAAATGTACAAAACAAACAAATCACGGTGTTTATCAGTCCTATTTAATGTGGGGTAATAAGTGAATCCCCACAACATGTTTTTGTCTTCTCTCGTTCATAAAACATATTCTCTCAAGGACAGCTGAAGTTTGAGATCAGCGCTCTTGAAAGCCCATTTTCTTCTAATGCGGATTCTGAAACCAGACAGCTGGTACACATGCCGTACTAGTCACAACGCAGTATTAGATACATACTAAGCCGCGACGGCTATGAGTTCAACACCAGCCCAACGTGTGGGGAAAATGGTGAAAAAAAAGCTCCTTTGTTTGTCATCTATTGTGAAAGATACAGAAAAGAAGTAAACAAAATAAAATAAAATGACATCATAAGTGTATTCTGGATTGGGTACAGATTTTTTTTTTTTTTTTTTTTTTTGTCACAAAGCAGCTGAATATTCATAAAATTCACAAACTCACAAGAGAATCTGTTCTGCAAAGCAGCCACCAATGTGTTTGGACAGATCAGTCAGCACCCCACAGAGGCCGCCGCGAACAGGTTTGAGGTGTGAAAACAGATGACGATAACAGGATGTGGAAGATAGTTTGGAGCATCTGCTGAAGGCCGAGAGGGATTTCTTCATGAAAGGACAGCAAAGGCTTCCAGTGAAAGCTTTTCTTTGTGGAAAACATCTTCTGTCATGTCTCTTGTCTTGTCAGATTTCACTGAATGTTTAATTTTACCAAGTGACACCAATTTGATGATCTGATTGGTTGACAGAAAAGACAAATGGTTCATCCAATCACCTGCCAAGAATAACAGGGATACAGAGAATAAACTGTTTTAATGATGACTGATGAAAATGAAAACAGTCTTTTTTTTTTTTTAACCAAACTATCTGTGCTTTAACTCTAAAAGAGGGGGAACATCCAGCCAATAGTGAATTGTTTCCTGGAGTGCATCACCATCAAGCTCTGGGTTGGACACGAATTTCTGCACAGCAAAGTTTTCAAGCCTCAGCGGACTTTGAATTATTATTTAAGTTCGTACAACATAATTTTTGTTACACAAGTCCACGTAAACCCAAAAAGGATAAATTAGACACTATATATATATATATATATATATATATATATATGTGTGTAATGAAATACTCTTACTTGAATGTACAACAACATTTTGCTGCTGCTTTTCATCTATTCCATTTCTTGGTCACATCTGCTGCCTTCCCTCTTTGACATCTCCCTTTTCAACAAAAGAAGTTTGTCAGGGTCAGAAAGCAATTTAAAACCTCTATTAATGAGAGGCAGAGAGAGAGGGAGTGAGAGAGAAGCGAGAGAAGGAGAAGTTAAAAGGAGGGAGCGAAAAGAAAGATGGTGTAATGGGGCAGAGAGAGAGAAAGAGGATGAAAATGGAGGGAGGGGTAGGCTAGGGTGTCAACCATCAAAGCCGCCCAGGAGAAAAGAAGGCCAGGTGCTGGTTGTGGGAATGTGCCGTCCATGGTTCCAGGGACCTGGGAGCTGTCGAGGGGGAGGCGGGGTGGTAATTAGCCAAGCCTGGAGGAGAGAGAGGGCCCTCGAGGGCCCGCGGGGATAGCCCCTCCGAGAGGATACCATTTGCACTTCTACAGGAGCCGCCAGCCCCGGGCCACAAAGAAGGGGAAAAGGGGAACTATGGCATCCTTTATCAGGCTGGACAAAGACGCCGCATCTTTTCAAAGGAGACTGGAGAGAGAAACTCCAGTGTTCCAAAGAAGGAGTGGAAGAAGAGAAAAAAGGGGGGAAAACGAATCCTAGAACTAGTCAGGAGAAAGACGCAGAGAGAGATGCCAGTGTGTGGGTTGCAAAGCAAGACAGGAGGTTACGGTCATACTGTGACCCAGACAGTCCTCGGAGACATCAGAAATTCACTAAAGTCCCCCAAACACACACACACACACACACACACACACACACACACACACACACACACACACACACACACACACACACACACACACACACTTAGTTAGAAAAGACTCAGGGCTTCGTTGCACAAATACATTTCCACTCCACTCCATCTGAACCAGTAACTCAATATTTTTAAGTATATGTATCATTTGCCCATTTCAGTTTGCAAATGTTTTGAGTCATGAAGCCTTTTTTTCGAGAAAAGTCAAAGATTGTCAGGGAAGAGGCGCTTCAGTGCGGTTCTCACTTTTACCTAAAAGGGACCCGAGCAGAAGCGGCGTGTAAGGAGCCGAGATGGCCACCCTCCACCTTTGACATTATCAGGAAATCTTAAGAGTTTTGCCCTCCTGGAGAGCGATGGAAAGTGAAGGTCACTGACATTACTTTTACCGATTACCTTTGGAGTGCAGCTGCATGGGGGGGTTGTGGGGGGGGGTGAATGGTGGCCTTTGAGGGTATGAGGCTTTGTGCTCCCTGGTGGAGAGCAGCCTGACAGCCTTAGCTGAGTGGGGGCCAGAGGTCAGACGGGCCATGTGATAAGGCATTAGAGACCTGCATATCGGGCCCCCGAATGAAGAGGCCTGACAAATCACACCCCCCCCCCCCCCCCCCTCCAATCCTTTCCTCTGTCTCTTCTCCTCCTTTATTTTCCTTTTCCCATCTCTCTCTCACCCTCTCTCCGTCTCTGGATACAAAATGCCATTTGTTGTCCGTCAGTCAGTAGCGCAGGGCCCGGGTCGGGTCCGGCGCTGAAAGCTCCATTCACACACCCTCTCACCCAAGGATGTTTTTGCAATTCAATATTTTCACACGCAGGCAGCCTCGTCGTTACTTTGGAACCATACACTTGGCAGGATGAGGCTGGGGGCCTCTGGGACAGAGGGTCTGAGAGGTGGAGGAGAAGGGGTCAGCACAGAGGAATCCCGGTGTCGGGAGGGGATGGGCCTGCCACGACTAATGGGCCATCTTGAAATGTTTTGGCCAAGATCTCTCATACACCTATAGTCCCGCAAACAAATGTGCACTCATCACCAACTGTTACACACACACACACACACACTCACACTCCACCGCAGAATGTTTGGGAAATTTCAGCATCAAATGATCTATATAGGTTGAGAATATGCTTTCTCAGTTGGTGTTTAGTAGAGGTACAAAAAAAAGATTGGACTTCAAGAAACTCATTTAAAGAAACAGTTGCAAGGGATTTGTTCAAAAACTATAACACAGGATTTACTTAGCATACAGACTGGCAGGGTAAGTGGGGCTGGTGGAGGCAATGGTGGGGGACACAATGTGAGGGAATTCCTGATATATTCTTCCTGTGCACCACACTCTAGTTAATGAAATTAAATCAAGCCAGTGCTGGCCCTTTGCCCCCTGAGAATTCAGTAATCAACATGCCAACAGTTTTCATTTTGAATGAAAATAAATGGCAGCTGGTGATATGGGCCTAATTGAGTTGCACCGGAGAAGAGCTGGGCGAGTGGAGAAACTTCCAGCAGTGATGCAGAATATCCAATTTTAAAGGACAACAATGCTCGAGAAAGGTAGTTGAATAAGTGCCAGCATTTATCTGGGGGCCAGCACCTCGTTTCAACTCGCTCCTCCCGGTTGTATCGATCATAGTCACACGGAAAGTTGGCCAAGTATAAAGCAAACAGAGAAGTGGTGAGGCCTCCGAGCCAGCGCGCCTGGCAGGGTCACCGGATAATGACGGCTCAATTACTGTGAATCTCCTTGTATACTCTCCTCCCCGTACAATCCCCACAACCGTCCCACCCTGCTCTGCAAATTTGTCAAACTCGCCAAAATGATGGGTCTGACAGTGTAATCGCTAACCGTCCCAGCCAACATGAAAGGGGTCTTTATCTGGCCAAATCAAAGAACCTGATCTCTGGGAGAAAAGTGTGAGGGGGAGGAGGAGGGCAGCTAGAGAAGAGAAATATCCCGCTAGGCCCCTGTGAGACATGGAGATGTCTCTAATCCGCTTTAATGAGACACCGCTTGCCCATCTTTGGGGTAATGACGACACACAGCGAGAAAGACGAGTTGTGAGTTGCGGGGAGGGCGATACGAGTGGGGGAGATAGACGCGAAGATGGAGCCAAGGCTTTGAACTGGCGGCCTGATGAAAGGAGACACAGCGGTGGGAGTTTAGAGCCTGGTGCCTCGACACACCACTGTCTGTTTGGGAAGACAAGCAAACAGCCCAGGGGGACGCAGCAGTTTGTCTGCTTATCATATCTGAACAGGATGGGCCATCATCAACTGTGTCGCAGAGGGAGTAGGATCGGACCGTGTGGGAATGCACATGTGCGCAGCAACAGAGATGAGCCACAACGCAAGCAAGAAAATGCAAATATTCGCTGATTTACTCTGACTTTTGTTATACTGCACAAATTATAAACCACAGATATTTCATAACTTGTGTAATCAACCGAACGTCCTTTGTTAACGACATCCAATCCTTTTTTTCTTAGCCCTGAATTACACTGCACTACACCAGGGGAAGAATAAATTAAAGCCTGTAATGAGGAGAAATAATAAGAACAATTGCAATCATCATCATTATGTTCTTTCCATCAGGTGACGTCAACAGGCCACTATCATAATTTGGATCAAATTATCTTCAAAAGACCGGCAGATGATCTGAAGTATGTCACAAATGAGAAAATAAAATTAAAAACTCAGTGAAATTCTGGTTCTCATCAATAAGAGATTGTAAGGGATTTGTTCCATTTCTGAATAAAACATCATTCAGAGGTTAAAGGAATCTTAAAGATTTTCAGTCTGTAAAGTGAAAAAGTGCAAATCCGTGCTTGACACGTGTGATCTCGGAAGGTTCAGTCCATCGTTGATCATTAGCTGATATAACCACATGGGTAAGGAATTACGTGGTGCAACTTTTCGGAGGCACTAAAACTCAGACTTACCCTCACAAACGCCACGTAAAGTTTGAATGTGTTGATATCTCTATGGGCTCAGATGCAGCCGAGATGAATCATCACACGGTGGAAACATGTAATCAGTATTCCTTATGTCTTTAGGAGGAAATGGAGATCGTGTGCATTGAACAAAAAGACAAAACCGATCATCCAGAGGGTTTCCAGCAACAAGTCCAGAAGCCAGGCTCCGTGTAAGGTTGTATCAACGTCCTTGGCAAAGATAATTTAGTTACGTGATTGCAGATAAAGTGCAGAAGAAGTACTTTAGACTTTGAATCAACATTCGATACCTTCTCAAGACAACATGTTTTTCAGCGACATGCAGACATTTTTCAATAAAAAGATGCAAAACTACTTTCTGCACCGGTTTCAGAGGCATGAATGAGGAAGGAGAGGCGCTGGACTGGCCTGCCTGAGTCCTGACCGGTCCCCAGTGTGACGACCGTCCACTGACTTACAGGAAGCATCTTATGAACACACACACACAAACAAAAAGTCAAACAAATGATATACTTAATGGTTTGTTATCCTCTGCGCCAGAACCTCTTGTAAATAATGGCACCATTATGATCTAATCAAAGCTTTCCTTTTTGAAATTTTTATTACTCCGTTGCAGGAATTCAGGAATGGATGAATATCAAATAAATAAATCATGCTGATGAGATAAAACATTAGTTATATTATGTTTATACACTTTGAAATTAAATAAAAGTTAACATAAACAACCTTATGGCATTTTTTTATCATTTGCATTGTCCGTGCCATCCCGACCTTTTCTGATTTGCGACGGCGAATGTTTCAATTCTTTCTCCTTTTTTTTTTTTCAATTCATCTTTCACATATTAGGCCAAAGTACACTTGAACAGAGACCATGAAGTAAGCGAAAACAAGCAACATAAAGGACAATAAGTTCAGGAATTGACAAACAGAAAGCGTATTAGAGATCTAAGAGTGAGAAGGAGGGGGAAAGCTGAGGCTGGGGGGGGCTAATACCAAATAAACCAGGATTAGACCCACATAAGACCAGTCACAATGTTAGGCAATCCCTGGGATATCACAATGTTGGGGGGGGGGGGGGTCATGAGTGCTGCTAGAACACGCCAATTAGGGACGCGACACATTTACCCCTTGTTTTGCAAACAAAACACACTGCTTGACAGCGGGTGGCGCACAGTCCCACCAGACACACTTACAGATAACAAGTTACTGTTACTCCGGATACCCGGCAGTAAAGATGGTCAGAGTTGTGTCCTGACCATCCTAAGGGAAGTCTCGTGTGTATTCGTAGCCCTGGGAGACTGGAAGAAATCTTCTAGACACAGACACGATCCAGCAGTGTTTGAATGTAATTTGATAATTAGCCACAGGTCAAGAACAAAATACGTCTAACTTCAGTGTAATAGAAATCATTGTTCAAACCTCTTTTTTGCTTAATACATATTATTCTTTTGTTTTTTTGTCTATTTCTAACAAAACCCCGCCCCCAGCTGCAGATTGAAAAAAAAAACAAACAACAAACATGGTACGGCGACGGATGAAAAACAGGAGGACGCTAAAAGAAAAACAAAAATAAAATAAAAAACTATCCTAATGTCTCCCAAACACGTCAGAGTCTGCACCCACAAGTGATTGGGAAGTTGTTTTTCCAAACATGGCAGATGAGGTCACAGTGCAAAGTGGGAAAGAGCCATTTTTTTTTTTGCCAACTGGATAATGTGAGGTCAATGTATCAGAGGAATGAATGGGATTTGGAGCCATGTGCAAGGGCTTAATGCAACCGTATTTGTATGTCGACTCAAAATTTGACAAAGGCAGCATGAGACTCGGCAGGAAACATGGGGCTCAAACGTCCGTGTCAGTTTGAGAGCGCCTGCGTGTGTCCAGGTGCCCACCCATCGCTTCGCTGGACGGAGCCAAGGTCAAAGCTCGTAATGCCGACAGGACCTCCGACAACTGTACAAAAGGGTGCGCACGCCAATTCGCGCACTCTCACACACATTGAGCCGGACAACAGTGCCAGCTCCTGCTGTTTGGATGACATTTACACTCAACCTTTCGCGTTTGTGATTGATTGGGGTTAAATCATACCAATGCACGAAAAAGTCTGTCACCGCTGAGTTGTGTGCACATGTGTGTCCACGCAGGGTCCATCTGTGTTGTATGTGTGCAAGCTTCCATGGCATGCACGTGTTATTCCATAGCGGGGAGTTGGGAAAAGCCAGTCAAGTGTTTTCAAGCCTTTGGTGAGAGTCAATCAACGGTGACGGGTCAATGTGACTTCATAATACTGCCAAACTACGACTGCAATCATTTCCAATAACTGAATCAAAAGCGAAGCGCGGCCCCTCGTTGTTTTCACTTGCATGCGACGTGAAACAGTCCAGTTGTCTGGAATCAAAATATGCTGGTGATTTATTAAATGAAGACAACATTTGCATTTGAAGGGATAGCTACAGATATGTGTGGGTATAAAAGGTGACAGATATGTGAGACATGCTGGATAATACAGATAAAAAGCAAATACGAGATGATAGTAAAACACAGAGGATGTTGAATGAATAAAGTCGCAAAGATGGAGAAACTGGACAGCAGCTTTGTTTAGGACCACACTGGAGTTGATTGATGATTGATTCCCGTCACTACATGTGTGTGTAAAACTGTTTTGTTGTACAGTTAAATGCAATTACAGCTGTAAGTGAAGGAATAACAATACATGCATCTCTTATGAGATAAAAAATAAATTAAATAAACTATTGCACTCATCACAAAAGACAACTAAAAAATAAAAATAAATTAATAAAAAACATGCACAAGAGCAGCCACAAATGTATTTAAGCAAACAGCTTCAAAATTAAAATGAAGCTTTTTTTTTTATGAATTAGTCTTTGCATGTAAAATCTTCAGATATTCAGTGAATCATCTTAAAAATGTAATTGATTCTATTTTCTGATCAATTCCTGCCAAGAAGGAGAGGATCACCCATATTTTCTTTCTGAGTAGGAGAACTGTCTATTCAGGCAACGTTGTCCTCCACGTTTCAGGACAAAAGTGAAAGTCTTTAGAGCCTTGCACGAGCGTCTGCTCTCCCAGAGCGATGGAAGATGTGGTTACAAGCAAGCGAAGCATCTGAATTTGTATCATATTATGTGAATGACATGATCAGCAGATGTTGCTTAAGCTGACAGCGCCTTTTCACTAAGTGAACTAACCTAAATCAAAGTATCGCCGCCTGCAAATGAATATGTCGTTTCTAAGGATCTGGCCAAATGCACACAGAATTTAAAGTTTAAAAACGAGGAGGAAATGGATGTGGAAAAAGACTAAGCACCACACACCGGGATGAGGAGTTAACAACAAACTTCCATAAGCGAGTACTTGTTTTGCAACTGCGGCCTTGCCAAGTGTGGACTGACGCAATTAGTTAGGCTGCACAATTTTTCAGTCATTCAAAAACTGACATAAATGCTCCTAAACGCAGTCCAAATGAAAGCACATCAACCATGACGAAGAAATTAGATAAGTATTTCTGTACCTAAAGCTTGATTTCACAAGCTGGATTGTTTTCAGAGGGATGTGTGAGCATTATTTCAGTTAAATAGGAAAAGAAATTAAAAACCTGGTCATATCAAAATGTATTTTGTTTAAAGATGCAAAGGTGGATGTCTCTTTTAGAGATGTGAACTTTCAAACCTGGTGACGGCTGAATCGGACAGCAGCAGAGTGAAACGTGTTTGTTCCTCTGTTTTATCTATGAGCAAAGACCTAGAAGGTATTTATTTTGTTAACTTATTCATATAAAATTATAATAAAGTCAGTTAAAAGTGTTTTAAGATAATTGAGGGGCGTCATTAGTTAGTAACAAACTAATCAAAACAGAATTATTTAAAAAAAAAAAAAAGATAAATGTAAGGGAAGTCTCGGTGAGGGTTTTTCTTGCCATCAGTGGTTCACTGATGCTCTGACGTCAGAGAATAAGGCACCCGCTGTGTCGCCTTAGATTTTCTTTTCATTTGATGATCCTTTTATGATCCTTCATACGGCCTGGCTCTGATCTGTGAACATCACAGCTGCATGGCAACAACACATCGGAGACCTGAGCGTTTAGCCAGAAGTAAAACATAGCTACCATTGTTGGTTTTAAAGTGTTATGGGTTGGGTTTTTATTACTTCTGCCAAAACATCAGAAGCTGTCGAGCCGGGCCAAGCACGTGACTGGGAGAATTAGCTAATAAATGTGCCTTTTACGCAAATATGATAAAAGATATCAGGAAACTTCGATTATAGTCACAGTGTGTAGGTCAAACAGAGAAAGGGAGGTGGGTTGGCGTGACGGGAAAACAGTCTTTCCCGATAAATAAATGTTATGCTACGCAATTCCTTTGTATATTAGATATACACTGAAGTGTGTGACTATAATCGGTGACGTGTGCGAGCTGCGGTCGCTGTCCGCGTGGACTGAGCGATTTTCTCCTTCTCCATAGGTGCTCGAGGAAATGTTGTTACATGTTTCCATTTGAATTATATTTCTCTTTGGGTTTCGGCGCAGAGGTCATTGTCTGTAATCCTGCAGGACAACGAGAGAGCAGTGTGTGTGTGTGTGTGTGTGTGTGTGTGTGTGTGTGTGTGTGTGTGTGTGTGTGTGTGTGCGTGCGTGCGTTTCATTTGTCCAAACACGTGCAATGAAAAATAAATCTACACTCCTTACTCCTCACCGGAAACCTTAATTGATCCAAAACCAATTTAAAGCTACAAATGGGCCCAGAAGAATACCAGAAAAAAAAAGAAAAAGAAAAAGAAAACAGCCAGTAGGGGTTGAATTTTTCAAACAAAATCAAACCCACGTTATAGTAAGAAGCCATTAATTGAACACACACACAAATAATGCCAAACTTTCATTTGAGCTATTGAACTTCCAGGTGCCAAAAGCGATTACAGAGTCAGCTTGATTCTTCACTCTCTGCAAGACTGCATGTATAGATTTTTAGTTACGATAACACGAGGCCAAGCTTTTGCCAAATCCAATAAGCAAAACGGGATGCAGTCTGTGATTACGGTAAATAATGAAAAAATAAATATACCCGTTAACAATTTCAGTGTTAAGCAAATACAAACGTATAACAATTATTGATCTCAAAAGAAACATATGTACAAATTTGAATTTCAAATTAAAGCAAATCCGGATTTTTTTTAAATAAAATAAAAATAAAATACCTGTGAGTGTGTAATTAATGAGCATGAAACCCACAACCGAGCACTTGTGCTGCTGCCAGAGCAACATGTTGACGACACGGCAGCATATTAGTGATCAATGCAAGTCTTCATTAAAGCACACGCACGTCCACATTGAAGCCTGCGCGGCTGTGGACATATACGTTTATTGCGTCGTGACTTTGAGTCACAGCGTTCAATTTTGACGAGAGAAGAAATTAGAAGCGAAGGTTAAAAATAAAATGATAAAACAGCTGGTGCACATTTGCTGCGGGCCCGCTGCACAAGAGAAAATAGTTTTTACCTATGAGTCAAAAAAAAAAAAAAAAGGCCAGAAACTCTCTCCCATGCGTGATATTCAAAGGCTGAGGTCTCGTGTGCTTTGAATGGTTAGAACAAGATATTTTTCATGCCTGCTGCCTACTCTGCTTTTCCTATCGCTGCAGCACAGCAGACCTGAGGCCTCCGGGCTG
Source organism: Xenentodon cancila (assembly GCA_014839995.1). Taxonomy (NCBI): domain Eukaryota; kingdom Metazoa; phylum Chordata; class Actinopteri; order Beloniformes; family Belonidae; genus Xenentodon; species Xenentodon cancila. Next base: position 22,371,018 of record CM026204.1, on the reverse strand, counting down.
CAGCCTGCGGAGGCTTTCAGTGCTGCGACTCCACTGCTACAAAGCCAGGTATTTGTGTTCATTAGCACCAGGATCAACAGCCTATCAAGGCTGTTTAGAGATCAAGACCAAGTGCAATTACTGGCAAGGAGCAGGATCCTCGACGTGTTTAAGTATTTTCACAAAGCAGCCCAATTAGAGTCGTGCGTTTCCCTAATTTTCTATTTCCTTTTCTTTCTTTGTCTTAAAACTGCACAGGAATTTGATCCCTGTCCACTCATTATTATCCACAGTTTAATGTTGCTTATAAGCAATAGTAAACTGTGGATAATAATAATAATAATAATAATAATAATAATAATAATAATAATAATAATAATAATAATAATAATAATAATAATAATAATAATAATTTATAATAATAATAATAATTTATTACTTTTCTCATTCGTTTAAAAGCATCGACTCTGAAATCTTCGCTAAAAAAATATCACAACAATGAAAACTGATACTTTAATAACTATAAATGCTTAGTTCCACTCCACTTAAACAAATGCGTTTGAGTTCGCTAAAAACAAAGCGGGGGAGGGTATTATTCATTTCAGTTTAGGTCTGAAATAGTTTTTATGTAGTCTGACAATGACGTCCATATTCACATTGAATTAACAAGGGCAGTGGTAATGTTTTGAAAGGCCTTAAATCACACACTCAAGCATGCGCAGCATGCAGAAAATAACATGCATGTTCACAAATTAATATTTTTCTGCCCTGAATAATAAAAAAAAGTGTTTATTTTTAACTCAATTAAAACAACTATACAGTAAATAAATATGTCAAAGAAAATAGCAGCAGGCCTTAACAGGTCTTTATGTCGTTAAGCGTTTGTCTTTCAATTGCATTGTGCACAAATATACAGACTGGCCCACATATCAGACCTTAGAAAACAAAGTTCATTCATGCAAGAACGAAAACGCGGTTCAAATCAACGGAATCCATGAATCGATGCACCAACAATAAACAGACGTCAAAACAATAAACATCGTCCCCTCCAAACCAACAAAGTGCTCATGTTTCTAAAAGTGAATACATGAATTTTTCCGCGTGACGCCAGCAGCAGTCCACTAAGAAGGAGCAGTGTAGTATAGGCGCTTTCAAGACACATTATTGATTGGCATTCCCTCGAGGAGGAACCAGTCTGCAGCAGTCCGGTGGCACCGGGGACCAAATACAATTTGGCGGAGAGCAATATCTTCTGCGAGCTCAGCAGGACCGAAAAAGTCTCCGATAATATGTTGCTTGCTTTCAAAACTCCCATCTCTGCGTCTCCGTTTGCAAGCTGGAGTAAAAGTGTGCGCCCAGCTCGGCGTGAGCTGTGCAGCAGCTCACAGCACAGCAGTGCCACAGCGCCCACTATTTCAAAAGCCTGGAATATTATTTCACAAGACCTGAAACGGCTCAATAAAAAAAAAAAGTTACTATTCGTTTCGACAACTTTCTCGGTTGCTTCGGGAAGGGGATCTGCCCCTCTGCTGAACCCCGCCGGCCACCGAAAAGAGGGAAATAACGAGACCGAGCTGAGATTCAGATTGCGTTGTGTTTCTGTGCTTTCTAAAGGAGCGCGATCAACTTCAAGCACCGGCGGTGTTTCTCATCACACATGAAACTTTCTGACACCGGAGCCAGCGCAGTCGAGACCGCAGGACGCAGGGAAACAAGGCTGAGCAGCCGTGGCGGCGCACATTTGTGGCAGAACAGAAAGTTAACTCTGGACAAAGAAACGCACCATCCTCCTTTAAGGCTCTGGCAAATGACAAGGACACATTGGACATGTACAAAGCCGGGAGTTTGAAGCCGGCGGCTGAACGCGGAAAGAAGGGGAAAGATAAGACCTACTTTTGGCCAGTTTTCTCGCCCTCGCCTTGGATCTCATCTTGTCGGCTTGTAGATTCCTCTCGTCGTCCTCCGTGAGCCCAGAAGCAGCAACAACACTATCTTCATCTCACCAGCATTGTCAGTTTGGACACCTTCGCACATGCGCACAGGCCATTCAATCTGACACCCTCGCCGGGGCCAAAAAACTTTCCAATGTATTCATCATCATCACTTTTTTTTTTTGTCCTATCGTCTCCCCTTTAGATCACTTATCTCTTCCCCTCCTCCTCTTCCTCCTCCTCTTGCTCTCTCTTCAACATCTCACCTCTCCTCCCTCCCCCCATGCCATCCCCTCATTCTCGTCCCCCTTCTCACCCCTGCTACACCCCCAGCCCGCCCCATTCAGGTCCCGCCAGCGCCGTCTTGGATTTTTTTTTTTACCCCCTTTAACAGAGACTGCTTGGTTTTCTGCAACGCAGCGCTGGATACAGCGAGGTATGGCGCCGAGGTCAAGGTCGTATTATGATAACACTGAAAAGCATGACTTACACGTATTAATCCTATAATGATTGTTATCCTTATGATTATTACTGAGCACAGATATTTTGTTTGGTTTGGGGGTTTTTTTTATCTTTACAGTATTCTTGCCATAGATTATAACGAAATCCTCCTCTCTCTCTCTCTCTCTCTCTCTCTTATTTTTATTTTACAGATTTGTAGAGCGTTTTGCTGAAGCCGTGCACCCAGCTGAGGTCTGATTGTGAGCTGCGCCAAAAAGTGCTCGAGTTGCAGCGGTTATTTTTAACTTCATTAATGCACATGCGGGCGAAAATAGGCGCAGGACTCGATTGTTGCAGCAACTTTACAAGCTACGATTCGGATGCGTGTGTGTTGTGTGAGTGAGTGTGTGTCAGAGAGAGAGTGTTTCTTTCTGTGTGTAAACCTCGTTGCCCTCAGGATAACCAGCAGCCTGCAGCAGCTGTTTGACGCAGGCATGGAGGCTCCACCAGCACTGGGGACAAGTCCAGGGTTTTTTTTGTTTTTTTTTCTCCTCTTTCCCCTCTACGCTCACATTTGTAACAATTGTATCTGCAGCAGTTGACTCTTGGAGGAGGGTTTGTGCTCGCTCTTGGCAACACGCTCCGCAGGTTGTGAAGCGCAGGTCACCTGAAAGAAGGTGGAAAGACCGCAGTCTTTCTCTGTGCCAAATGTGACTTTTGCTTTTGCACCTGTTTGTTTGTTCTCTGCAGGCAGGAGGAGAGCCCGCGTCCAGCAACTCCAAGAACTACCAGGTAATAGATTTAACATTTACATTTGAAAATTTCCAAGTCTAAAATTATGTATTTTAAAGACATGTAAATGTGGCACATAATTCCGTTGATAGTACATGTAGAGAGTTGAATGCATTCACAAGCGAAAATTCTTTTTTTAGACTTTTCAGACATTCACATTGGTAAATTGTATTAAAAGATACATGTATTCTTCTTATTATTACTATTATTATATATGATAATTACTCCAGAATGTTTTTTGTTTTAATGATTCACGTGTCAAGTCTTAAAAAAAAAAAAGAAACAAAGGGCTTGGATCTTATATGTAAGCGGAGAGATGTCCAAAGCTCATTATATATATATATATATATATATATATATATATATATATATATATATATATATATATATATATATATATACACACACACACACTCACACCAATTGTTCTTGATGCTGGGAGGCAGGTTGTTGTATTCATGTGCCTGAGCCTCTCGCCCTCGTGTCATATGGGAATGGTTTCCGTCTAGTTTAGCTGAATAAAGACGGCTCTATGTTTGAGTCTGTTAAAAAGCAGTGGTGATGGAGCAACTGCAGTCAGCTGGGAGATCGAGCAGGATCAGTTGCTTGGACGCTAATCCACACTTTATGGGATATTTTAAATCCATGAACACAAGTGATTATTATTTATAATAATAATAATAATAATAATAATAATAATAATAATAATAATAATAATAATAATAATAATAATAATAATAATAATAATAATAATAATTTCTGAACATTACGTTAACTCCGTGGACTTCCTAACCTTACTCAGATTTCTCTCCTTCACGCCAGGAACTGGTGCTTTCTCATTATAGGATGTACATGAAACAATTGATCTGAATAAAGGCTTGAGCTCATCAAACACGTCTCCAGTCTACATTGGAGATAAATCATCGTGGCACGATGTCCCCTGACCTGTTGTGAAACGAAAGGCGTGTCAATAATAATCAACAGTAATTAGCATACTATTTAAGGCGTTTGTCTTACATCCAGCAGTCCAGGGCTTTTTAATTGGTTTAACGTGCAGTGTGTATATATATATATATATATATATATATATATATATATATATATATATATATATATATATATATATATATATATATATATATATATATATATATATATATCATAAAAAAATATATAGGTGGTTTATTGTAAAGACTTAAGCTCCGGGCAAAGGAGGACACAAAGAGAAGTAAGTCGATAGACACATTATTGCTAAATCAGGTTATAGTGTACAAAGGTTTTGTTTGTTTCTTTCAATGTCCGAGGGTACCGTGAGAGCACACAAACTATCAATAATTCATTGTCTTAATCGATTAGTTTTATTGATGCCTTTTCCATTTCCATCAGATGAAAATAGAAACCAAAACAAAACCAAACAGGATTTTAGATTTCTTTTTTTTTTCTGTTTTAGTTTGTCAGAGTTACTTCCATTATCCGCCAGAAATAATTCGGTTCTCTGAATATTTCCTGCACTGCATTGGCTTGGACAAATAATTTCACATGATGCAACACCTTTTAAAAAGGAGCAATTAAGTGTGATTATGCTTGCAAAGAAATGTACTGCTGTCCGAACTGGCCCGTTGGGGATTACTTTTCTGCGCCATTTAAATGTCGACCTTTAAAGGTTTTGTGGAAACGTGGAGCGACTGTGAGAGAGGAGAGAGACTCCAGTTTTGCTTTTTAAAGATTTTTTTCTTCTCTTCTCTTCTCTTTTCTTTTCTTTTTTTTCTGTCATGAATCTTGAAGTTGCGCGTGAAGGCTGAGCTACTGGCTCCGTCCCCGGAAGAGAGGTGTGCCGCTGAACTTCCAGTCATCTGAGGGCCCCTCTCAGTTTCATTAATCCCGCTTTTATTAACAAAATAAAAAAAAATAGAATAAAAGAGAAGCAGATGAGATCCATTATCAACTGGAAGTGAAAACAAACAAACACGTAAAAACAGCAGGATGCAATTAAACCCATATTTATTTGGATTACTGAATTATCGTGTCCATATTTACCGACCTGGTGACGGTTTAATTTAGTCTGGGTTAAAGTCATTGCAATCATGCGCCCGTTGTTTGTACTTTATAAACAGATATCGTGTTTGCGGTTATCAGACGCCGTTTCTCACAAGTCTGAGGCCTCTTTGTTTACAAGGAGCCGAGTTCTCATCGAGTTCTACTCTGAGAGGGAGACATAGGCCTCAGTTCTGTTGATTGTTCTCCGTCATCATCAGGAAGAAGAATCATAATCTGAACTCGTGATCCTGTAACGGTTTCCTCGGAAAGTAACGCCGTGTTGCGTCTAAATCGTTTATAAAACCAAGGTAAACCTATGAGCCGTCGTTGCACGCACACGCCAGAAAACTAGTTGCAATCAAGAATGTGCCGCAGTCTCGTGTAACTCACAACAGTAAACCAGTATTTTTTTTTTATTTTAAATCATCAAGTATCATCAAGAGGGACTGACTCCAAAAATGTACACTAATCAAGGCGCGTGCGTAGATGATACGTGTGCACGTGAGTTTACAACTGGTGAAACTGTAGCTCCGACCTCCTCACACTCTCTCACACACAGATCTAGACACATATACACACACATGCCTCTGAAACCCAAGCTTTATCCGCGGTGGAGAAGGCTCGGGGTCTCTGGATTAGACGTGACGCCCAGATAACATCAGCGCACATTAGATACGTGAAATGGAGCACCTCGTGGTGCGGCGTGGATAAGGTGAGTCGGGGAACATCAAAAAAGCCGCTGCGGGCCCCTTTGTGGGTGCTGCGAGCATTGTAAATTTGCAAACTGTAATTCTGGCACAGTTCATGTAATGGGAGAGTAAACACGGTAACTAGCTGTGGCATGGCGCTTGAACCTGGGAACATATACAAATACACACGCGCACGCACGCACGCTCCCTCTCTGCAGGTCTATGTAGGCTGCATCACGCGGCTATGACGACTCACACCCCGACACCCTCCTCTTGCATCATGATAAAATGAACATCAAAGTTTCTCTTAATAAAAATAACTTCGATTCGTTTACATTCCGGGATCTAATCAGTGACAAAATCTTTGCCTTTATTTTCTCTCTGGAGTTTGGATTTGCCTTCTGCGGCGGGCCGCTGCCTCCTTTCCTAATGAAACCCCCAGAAGCGGTCCGACTGAAGCTGCCCTGGTAATTATAAGTCATTAATTGGGTTCAGGACCTTCTGCGTCTATGGGAAAAGGGAAATCTGACCGCTTAATCCAAGAAATTTCTTTGGGGCCTTTTTGCAGCGTTGTTAACATGCTGTCACAGAAACAGACGGCCGCTACCGCGAGCAGGAATATCAAGAGGTTAGAGGGCACAAACTGCACAGATACAGACGCTCTGCAGGAGGCCAGAACCGAAGGAAAGTTTCCAGAGACGCACACCTGGAGAACAACAATGCGTGTACTACACAAGATGTGTCAGACTGTGAATTTAGATGGCCAGATTTATGTTACATTGCAATTAATGTTGCACTGAAATTAAAGGAGAATGAAGAGGAACATTACTGGAAACACATTCAATTGCAATTCTAGTAAAACTGAAGCATTCAACAATTCTACGGCCTATAATTCATATTAAAAAAGTCTAATGAGATAAGTTCAGCAAAGCCTGCAAAATACATTTACTTAGTTGGTTAATTTAAAACACTACTGACTCACGTTCTGGCTCCATCAGACAAAAACAAAACTATAGGGCGAAATGCTTTACGGCCTGATCATTTTCGCTTTTCATTTAAGTCTCAAAAACAAGAATTGAACATTATGACACCGTCTGATTCATTGTAGGAACAAACCCAAACAAGCTGTCCAAAATATGTGACGTTAACGGTGGAAGTTGATAAAAGCCAACAATAAATAGTTGTATTACATCATCGCCTCTAGCTAAATTAAGACATGTATTACGGACTAATAAAAAATTCACTCGATGCCAGAAAAATCAGGTTTGGTCAGACGATGCGTTTGAAAGTGTAAACAACGCTAAAAAAAAACAACAAAAAAAAAAAAACAACTAATTAAATCTGTTGGGAAATTAGTTGCAGCTCCAAAAAGAAAGAAAAAAAATAGCCCTTCTCTCGTCCCATCATCATTAAGGTTGTTGTTTTTAATTAATCGCTCGTTGATGTCGCCATCCATTTTTCCGCGTATCAGAGGAGCGAGGAGCCGACAACCCCACTAAACAAATGCACATTAAAATATCGCCGGGAGGCTCGAGTGAAAATTACCCCGACGTAGAAATGACCTTAATATGATGTAATCAATCACGCTGTCTGCCGGGACACTGGGAATCACAATGTTAATCTTTAGTTTGAAGCGGTGGAGGGGTTGGGGTGGGTGGTGGTGGTGGTGGGGAGGTGGGGGGGGGGGGGGGGTAGCCTGTCATATTTTATACCGCCAAGGAGCGCACGCCTCATGTAAGTTCAGGGACATGCACGTAATGAATTGAGCGCTGGGACTGAGAGTGTGGCATCTCAGTGTCACAACACGTGTCTGCGACAAACGAAATTATTAAAGAAAAATGGAAATCTTTATCTAGATTTCGGGTGAAACAGGATGCCGTTCACATTTTTGAAGACGATCGTGTACAAAAAGCAGATAAATCTTATACGGTAAACATTTCCCCACTAAAAGGACTGACACAGATCCCAATTTAAGTTATTCAAACAAATTAATCAATTACATATTTTAAAACACAGCTAAAATTCTTTAGGCACATTTAATTTTAAATATATTTTAGTTTGTACATATTTTTTTAATCAAGCCAGGTCAATTATTTATTTATTTTTTTTTTAAATCTGCAATATTTTAGCCAAAATGCATTTTCTGAACAATGAAAGAGATAATCACAAATTTAATAGGCTGTTAAACTATCCCATGACTCTCACAGAATTAAATGCTACTGACACCAATTAACAGGGCTGAAGTTGGTGGGGGCTGTTGTGCAGAATACGTCCAGTAGGAACCACTCATGAAAGAGGATGTATTAAGAACATACACACAACTTGGCAAGCCAGGAGGCTCATGCGGGCAGCATCAAGTGCTGAGCCCGGTGCATGTTATCATTAACAACTGTGGACAGACAGAACAGGCCGAGCCCACAAGTGTCCATTTCACACCAGCCTGGCATGGCAGTGGGCTGGGACTCCGGAGAGCCGCCCGCCAGCCCTCCGCAGCCCTCCGCAGCCCTCAGCAGCCCTCAGCAGCCCTCCGCAGCCCTCCGCAGCCCTCCGCAGCCCTCAGCAGCCCTCAGCAGCCCTCCGCAGCCCTCTGCAGCTCTGCAGCTCTGCAGCTCTGCAGCTCCTGGGTTTTCTGGTTCTCATCTTCCAAACAGACCCCCTCGAAAGTCTAACCTGAGATGTGTTCTCACCTCCTGTAAAGATCTGATTGTTGATATTAATGTCAGCATAGTGACTGAAACATGTGCAGGTTCAAAGTGGAACTAAATAAAGGTGTTTCATATTTTGCAACTGATTTTATGTAACATGTATTTGTAAAGCCTTCGTGTATGTTAAGTTTATTTTGTGTTTAGATAGAGATATTAACTCTTCCGGATCTTACTCTGGTTAAATAAGTTTTTTTTTTATAGTTAAACTATAATTATGCAAACTGGAACATATGTTATGTAAATTATGAGCATATTATTGCTTTTACAGTACATTTTAAGCTAAAAAGACAAAAAAAAAACTCTTCAAAGTCAGAACTACCACATTTTCTTTAAAGACTTGATTGTTTTTCAGATTTTCAACTCTTGTTAAATATTCAAAATATCTTAGTTTCCCAAACATCTTTAGATCTCGATCCATAAGCAGCCACAGAAACAGCCACAATGCATTAGAATATATGTGTGGGGAATGACGTCACTATTACCAGAACTAGTGGGGCCCAGAGCACGGCGTGCACATCATGGATGTGAGCAGGCTCATACAGTAGAGGGTATGTCCTTTGTCCAGTTCTGAAGCCAAAACATGCAATCCACGTGTCATATATATTCCTGCAATGTTTGCTTCTAGTCTTTCCCCTAGAAGATGCTGCAGATTCACCTTCTCTAACCCAAATCCGTCAGTCTTCTTGATGCTTTCAGGCTGAATGTTTCTACCGCAAAAGGGACTCTGACTTGCATTGTAAAACATTCAGACAAATCACAAATAAACCTTACCTCAATCAAATCTTCATAGATACACTTGTTCATGTCCATGCACACGTTTATGCCACACAGACATGTGCTGCTGAGAGGTGCTCTGTATTGTGCTCAGGAGTGGACCGCTTTCCAGCAAGAGCCAAGCAACAGAGTTACACTTTAAAATCTGACATCACATGGGAAGCAAACCATAAAATACTACCACCCCCCCCCCCAAAAAAAAACCCAAAAAGACCAATAAAGGTTTCAGAGACTACAGCACAAACAGTGCAAGCTGCAAACAAACTCAGCAGCTCTTTGCATTTTCATTAAAATTATTCTCTTTGTATTGTTGCAAAGTGTATGTGTGTGTCTGATTCAGGAAAGCAAATGCATATGTTGCTGGACTGACAGGATGATTAATAGGATCTCCAGTTGAGTGTGTGTGAGGGTGGTGGTGGGGGCTGGTGGGACTTCGACGACACATCAAAAACAACAGCACTTCCCAGGGTCTGCCACCGCTTTCCCCGTAGGACAACCACACCTCCCTCCAGCACATAACTGGGATGGCTCAGCGTTTGGTTTACAGGCGAGAGATAATGAAGAATTTCTTCATGATGCCATTGTCCTCGGCAACAAGGTGGACAAACCGAATAATTAGTCAGGCGTTCGCAAGGGCAGCAGAGGAGGTGAGACGTGAGAGGAACACGTGCAGAGGAATTTCAGTGCGCGTCAGAGATGCATGTTTGTTGAAAGGGCACGGCAAGAGCTTCAATGACAGGCCGCTCTATGCACAACCTGGATATATACTGACTCTGGACATTTTTCAGTTTTCCATTTTAGAAGAAAAGACTGGCAGAGGATGGTGGTGAAAAAAGAAGGAGGAAAGTGAATGGCAAAAGACACAAGCGAAGAGGCACGGAGAAGCCATGCTCAAGGGGTTTAACATTAACATTAAAGCAGAACAATAATAGCCGAACACTCCAAACTACAAAGGAATAATAAATTGCCCATACCTGAGGATGCAGAGCAAATGGACAGTGAGCTGGTCTGGACTGAAGTGTTGAAAGACTGCCCTCCTGTGTTTGATGCACAAACACATGTTGCATGATAGACTCGGCTGCTGTCTGCAGTTTTTGATTTCTTCAAGAGTCTAAACTTCATTGCGTAAAGCCAGAGTCCAGTCAGAACACAGAGTATGCACCATTTCTAAGCTCCATGCATCCGCACGAATGATGTAGGTTTGAATAACATTATAAGAAAATACAATTTCCCAGTGAGCAATGTGTGTCTTTAGTGTATTAGCATAAAAAAGTGCATCTATTACTATCTATGTTAAAAAGAAAATCGACTTAACAGCACTGCATCCCATGAGCTTTACTTCATATGTTAGTGTGTTCTTTGTTCTCCTTGATAATGATGGAGAATAGAAACAAACACTTGATTTTAACAGGTTGTCATCCTCCAGGCCTGTTCTTCTTTCAAACCGAGCGGGCTGCCAAGTCTCCGAGTATGCCCAACAAGTCTATCACCGCTGTGCAGGACGCCCACGCTCCTCTTTTGAAGCTGGAGCACTTTAAAGGAAAGGAGTTTATTGACCTCAAATTGGTACCATTTGGGCCTGCACCGCTTGTTCCCAAGGAAAGAAAATCTGTGCATCATTGTGCACCTGAATGTTTCTTTAAGCGATGCTCTTTAAGATGAGGTTTGTGAGAGACAAAAAAAAACAAACAAAAGAAATAAAAATCTATATTTGTGAGTACGACAGTGTGCGTCAGTTTTAAGCCACACACTGGTGTCGGTCGCTCATCACTGGAGGGATTTTATTTGGCAGTGCGGTTTCTGTTAACATCCAAGAGCTTGTTTTACTGTGGAGCTCATCTGCAGACCAAATGTGTCCCACAGTGGGATGGGAAAGATTCAGCCTTTCTGCTCATGCCACTTCACTGCGAGACCTGATCTGAGATCTGCCGTGTCCTCACTAGCCACTTTCACGAGCCCATATATGTCACACAGTTACATTTGCCATGTGATGAAGCTGGACATTTTGCCGCTCTGATTTCACGATTCCTGTCTCCCATCCCTTTACATCATGTCACACAGTATACACTTTTTAATATACTTTTTTTATTTGAAAGGCTACTAGAGGACACTTGTAGGACTTGAGTTCCAACTCCGGTTTGTTCTGCAGCGTTGAAGCCATCATTAACCACATGTGCAACCATCATCACAGCTGTAGCTGATCATCCAGCAGCTCAGCCAGCCACCTTTCCAGTGCCATTTAAAAAGAGACCACAGTTTAGATAAGATCGTGTCTGAAATGTTATTTTTTTTGCTAAAATGTATAGTTCGGGGCGGTTGAGGTTACTCTGAACCATCCCTGCCACGATGCACTCCTCTCTTCACTCTTCTCGTACATGTTTTTGCAGTCAGCACTGTCTCATTTTGTGTTTCACAGACAGATATCCCTAGACTAACCTCTCTCTGTTTGTTGGTCTCTCTTTGTCAGGGAATGTGGGCTGCTTCTGTCGCATGTTTCTTCCCTCTAAAAACGGAATCAATTCTATCCACTTTTTCCTTCCTGTTTACAATCTTTTTGGATTCTTCTTGTTTGTTTTTTTAATTAATGAATTGGCATTATATGGACTTTGAACTGGGACACAGTTAGAATGAACTGGATTATAAACTACAATGATTTGGACTGAATTGGAAATGAACTGAAATGAACTGAACCGTATTTAATGACACTCAACTGAACTCTTGAGCTTTCTGTGTGAAGTGCCCTGAGATTACAAACTGGCACGAAGTGAACTTCACCGAATTAAACTGAACCAAAGCAAATTAAACTGATCACCAATTTCTGTTGGTTTGAAATGAATTGATGTTTTCTTTTAGACCCTAGTAAATAACAATTTTGATGAGACTCTCCAGTTAGATAAATAAAGCCCAACAATTTGCTTCTCATCAAATGGTAACCTGATAGGAAAAGTACATACAAAACGACATTGGGATATGAAGTTATTTCGTTTCGCCAAGCTGAATCCCCAAGAACGTCTCCATGGGAATAAGAGGAAGCAAAGAGTTTACTTTTATAATGGAATGAATCCATTTTGGAAACCAGGATTATCTGAGGTTTATCATTCAATATCTTTGGAATATACATGACGCAGGCTCTAATTATGTGGAGGCGTTTTCTTTCTTTTCTGTTGTGCTGGAAGCTCAATCGTAAAACGCATTTGATTTAAATTGAGAAAAAAAAAAATCTAACTTGTTTTGAAAGAAAACGGCATTTTTCCGTATGCTGGACACACTTATGTTGCTATTTGTGTTTGTGCTTGACGAAGTCCACGGACGCAGTCTGAGAGACGGGCGTTGATGCGGCATCATCAGTCATAATTTACATAGCAAAACAATGCGGCGCTCGTTGCCAGGCAGACTGCTCTGTTTCCTCACATTCACAATCGCCGGCTGTCTGTTCCCAGTGGCTAAGTCCTGCTCTGGCTGCCTGCCTGCACTGGGAAACTCAAGACCTTCGTCCATGGTGTGCAAACTGGAAAAGTGCAATAAGACAAAAGAGGAAACTCCCTCTTGTCTTTGTTTTATTATGTACTGACCATCAGATCAAGAAAGAGGAGATGTTGGGAAGGAAGAAGGGGAGGCATGCCATGCAGGAATAAACGTGCAACTGTGTGGATGTATGGTTGGAGGGGTTGGGGAGGGGGTGTTTTCTGCCTCTGGGTGAGCTTATCCAGACGATCTGTTCTGCTTCAAGAGGAGAGACGTCTGATAGTAATAGTTTGCCGAGCACATGCAATGAGACACACACACACACACACACACACCAGGACTTTGTCAGACTTACCTACCGCTGAGTGTTTAAGCAGCCCTGGTCCAAAATCAGAGCTTCAATAACAAACTCTTCTGGCTCTTCTGATTGGTCATGACAAATGCCCTCTGCTTATGGGTCTCAGGTAATGTCTTCTGCAAAGGATTTGACAGACTGTCACTTTGATTTCACGTGCGCTTGCAACTGCATATGTGCGTATAATTCACGCCAATGTACATGCACAAATACAGCAGATATGCTGCAAATCATGTTTGTTTCAGCCATCTGGATAGAACAAAAGTCATAGCAAGATTTTGCAGAAACAATGGAGAAGAAAGTCATAGAAAACAAAAGAACCTGAAGGACATATGCTCTACATATTTTTCTCAAGCTGTTTTGCCTTCATTTTAATTACATTTTCTTTTTTTGATTTGTTTTTTTCTTTTTCATCAGATAGTGGGCAAGAGGTTATGGTGGGCTTCATTCTGTGCTCCACCTTTTTTCAGTGCGCAAAACCAGTGGGAGCCAAATGGCAAAGCCTGCTGGATCATTACTCGAGTGCCAAAACGGTGTGGGAGAAGAAAAAAGGCTGCAGAAAGCTGGTCATTAAAATTCCAACCACCTTGTTGACTGCATCTCCCCAACCAGTTTTCTTTTTCTCTCTTAGGGCTTTGAGGCAAAGAACAGCGAGGAGGCAGAGCGCGGCCATATTCCAAAAAGACAATTCTTGAATTGGACTATAAAAAGGGTGTCCTGGAAAACACATTTAAATACTGAGATGAGCTCAACAGTAAACCAATGGCGCCCACAGACCTGTAGGAGTTATTGAGTCATGAGGAGAGAAAAACCCGTCCAGAGAGGCGAGAAGAACTCTCCCCAAAGCTGTAAAGGATGTTCTGTTCCAAAAGTAAGACAGAAAAGAAGTCCCACAAGACTCCGATGACCTTGCTCACTCAGTGCTTTGATAACTGGAGTCGGGATCAAGTGGGACACAGATGGGTGTTACACATCCACATTTTCTCATAGAGAGAACCAGCTGGGAACAAGAAAGTCTAGTCTTTTACCTGAACCGCACCTCTGAATGTTGCAACAGATACAGGATACGTAAAAAAAAAAAAAGGTGGGGGGGCGGGGGCGTCTGAGACAGCGATTTCAGCTCTCTTTACCGTTTCTTCTTTCTTTTTGTTGAAGTGCAGGACCACACAGTGAGCTGAGGGCAGGTCGTTGGCAAATATGAAGGGACAGGTTGGCGCAAAGGGGGATTTGTGCAGCAGACCTTGGAAGCTCTTGGGTGTCTGATGGTGGCCTTTTGTATTGTTGAATAGAAAGAGAGCAACCTTGAGTCTCCATGGTTCAGTAAAGAGTACTCAGAATCACAGCGCTGAGAAAAAAACATTTTCATACGCTTTCTTCTTTTACGCATTTTGCTGTTTAAGACTTTATCGGTAAATGCATAATATTCTACAACACTGTAAAAAAAAAAAAAAAAAAAGCTATCGTGAAATCCTGTCGTATCAAATTTCATGTGATAATCATTACGTTTATCTCCAGCTATTTTTTTGATTACCCAACCAAACTGGATCTACCCTGCTGGTGGATTTAAAGTTCCTTTGCGGTGAAGTGAGAACCTCACAGAACCATGAGTAGACTCACTACGAGTGAAATAACAACTGAAATGAAGCTTGAGCCAAAACCAAGAACTGAGGCCATGCCTGCGGTCCACAAGGGTCGCAGTGACGCTCTCCTGTTGGGGTGTTTTTCTGTGACAGGGAAGAGGGGACTTTTCAACATATAGAACAATTCAGTGTGAAAACCTTTTTCGGAGCGCTCAGGATCTCCGGTTTACACCTCAAACCATCCAGACATTGATCGAACCGGTCAACCGCTAAGCAGAGGAGTGGCTCCAGAAAAGACCGACAATCCTGGTCCTGGTCCAGAGGCTGGACCTGAACCCAGCAGAGCATCTTTTTCATCTCTTTCTTGAAACCAAGGTTGTATGTAAAATTAAAAAAAAAAAAAGAAAAAACCCATGAATGAATTAAAGTCCATTTTCCTAGATGTGTGTGTATATCCATACCTCCTGGTATGGACAACACTGTCGCTGTCAGCGAGGATGTTTAACCGGTGACACACTCCTCGCCTCTCGCGTCCCATCAGTAGTTCCTCCGTGCTCTTCCTCCTCTTCTCCATCACTTCAGGCTTTCTTTGCGCCCGCTGATGCTCTGCGGTAGGTCATGTAGGTAGTAAAATGAGCAAAAAAGAAAGAAGCACAGAGGCACACAGGGTGAAAGGGGACACTTATTTTATGACCATTGTTTCAAGCTCACTGACCCCCCCCCCCCCCCCCCCCCCCCCCCCGCGCCCATCATCACCAACACCACCATCGATGACTGCTCAAATGTCCCGTCTTGTCAACACACCTGATATCTCCTCACCTCCCTCTCCACAGATACCTCAGTCTTTCTTTCTCAAATCTTACCCTGCAAATCCCTCTTTACCTCCTCACAACCCCTCTGCTCCTCATCTGCTCCTCTCCTGTTTCTACCTTCCCTCTCAATGGGCTCACACTGCGTTTCGGGATGCTTGGGGAAAAGGAGGGAGTAAAAGCAGAGAGCGAGAGGGAGAGCAGCAGGCCTCTGGCTCTAAGGGAGAGTGCACCTGGATGGGCAAGCTTCCTGGACACGCTGTGAGGGGCTATTGTCCTGCATGTCAGCAGTTCCTCTCTTTTAATGGGGCCCGTATATCATCGTTCTGATTATGGCAGATGACTGGGACTCGGAGTGGGGAGGGGGTGGAGATGGTAGATCTTGAAGAAATGTACATGTGTGTGTAAGTGAGACAGAAAAATGGAGTGTATTAGGGAGGGAGGTGGGATGAAGCTGAGGTTTGGGGGACAGAAGCTTAGAAACGCAGGGACCCCTCAAATCCCCCATCAACTGAAATCCTAGCACTTAACCCTAACAATGACATTATGTGCTGCTGTGGGGATTTTCTTTCCTCCTTTCTTTTTTTATTTTGAAAACATGGCAGGCATTTTTAGCTCCATCTACTCCCCTTCCAATTCAATCACCCTATAATTCTTTTTTTCCCCTTTTACTTTATGATGTGCTTTCTTTTTAGAGAAGGAGAGGGCAGACACCTGCTTTGTCTGGCCCTGAACATCATCTCTGACAAGAAATGCACAAAGTAAGGAATCACAAAGACATTAGCAGTAAAGCCCTGTTTCACTTCCTTCCAGGTAAAAGTCGGACAAAAACAGGTTACAATCTCTGGTTTAAAGCCGTGGGGTGAAGAAGCATTCACGTAATTCACATATTCAAGCTGGATGGCCCCTCTCCTCTGTAGTCCTCATGCTTTCCATGGTTTCCAAGTAGAATTTCAGATTTGGATTCATCAGACCGCAAAACATGTTTCCATTTTGCCTCAGATCATTTTAAATGAGCCTTACCCCAAATGATATGGCGACTTTTCTGGATCGTGTTCACATATGGCTTCTTTTTCAATTCAATTCAATTCTATTTATATAGCGTCTATTACAAAACAAGTTTTCTCTAGGCGCTTTCCAGAGACCCAGAACGTGACCCTCGAGCAATTATTACATAAACAACGGCAGGTAAAAACTCCCCCAGTGAAAGAAAAACCTGAAGCCCAACAGAGAAGACCCTTGAAGAGGGCAATACAAGATACAATAGTATAATTATCCATCAGCAGCAGAACTAAGACTTCTATGTTTATATGGGTAATATATGGATAATTGGTGATCCACATAGACGAGGACTGCAGGTCAGGATGTCAGCAGGTATCCAACAGAGACATCCATACAGACAGGTGGAGGTGAAGACTGGGATGGTCAGAGGTGGGACTGCAGGGCAGCATGCAGCTCCTGAGGTTCTGGTCTGCAAACATGTACAGAAGAGAAAAAGAGCGGACAGACCAGCACGACAAACTACAAGAACAATGGAGCACAATAATGCTTATGAGATACTGTTAACTAATAACTGAGGATTGAGCTGAAGAAGGGAAAGAGAAACAGAGGAGGTGAGGGGCACCAGTCAGTGGATCAGGTTGGGGTCCCCCTGCAGCAGGTCTACAGCAGCAGATCCAGGATGAAGCTGTGTTTGAGACCAGCTGCTCTAGTCTGGTCCTGCAGCTGCGACTACTGGCCCTAACACACTGAAGTACTAATTATATGCTTTAAGTTTGGTTTTAAAGGTGGAGGTGGTGTCAGCCTCCTCAACCCAAACGGGAAGTTGGTTCCACGGTGATGTATGTAAAATTATGCAAGTACAGTGATGTAAGTACAGTGATGTAAGTACAGTGATGTAAGTAAAGTGATGTAAGTACAGTGATGTAAGTAAAGTGATGGTTCCAGCAGCTGCTCGGTCGGTCCGCCGACACTTCAGCCTGACGAGCTACCGACTCCACCGGACCGTGGTCTAGTTGGTGAACCGGACCTCGCACTCACTGAGCCTCACCTCCGAACAAACTACATTTTATACACTTACCGTCTTCACTAAAGTAGGTAGAGGAGAGGCAGTGAACTGTGTTCACAAACGGGGATCTCTGGACGTGCTCCTGAGCCCATGGACTGATTTCCAGTAGAGAGTTTGTCATGTCTATTTTCACAGCAATGCTGGCTGAGGGCCCGAAGATCACGACCATGCTTTGAAGTCCCGCGCACACAGAGATTCCTCCTGATTCTCTTAATCTTTTGATGACAGTGGGATATTCAAAGTTTATTTTTTACATTGAATAACATTTTTCTGAAATTATTTTTCACAATCCTTTGATGCAGTTTGTCAGTTTGGTGAACCTCTGCCTACCGGTGCACGTGAAAGGCCCCGCCTCTGAAATTTTCATCTATTTTAAGATGCGCTGCTGCCTTAAAATTCAAACTGAGCTTATAAATGTCTTAGTTTCAACATCTGATATGTTCTTTATGGTCCACTGCGAATAAAATATGTCTTTTTGAAATTTTGTGTGTGTGTTTGTGTATATATATATATATATATATATATATATATGTGTGTGTGTGTGTGTGTGTGTGTGTGTGTGTGTGTGTGTGTGTGTGTGTGTGTGTGTGTGACATTCATACATTTTCTGTAGAAAGGTTTTCATTTCTGTAAGTTCCTTTTTAAAACTTAAAAAAAAAAAGATGCACACATGAAACAGATTATACATCATTCTTTTCCAGGAAAAGGCATGTGGAGTGTGGAGATTTACAGAGTGTCAGTGTATGTCAGAGCACTTCCTATTTGAATGAAGGTAGCTGTTCAGAGGGCAGAAAGAAACCTTTAATTCCTCGCTGCAGCTTCAGTAGAGTTCTTCTGAAAACAGTGAGTCAGTGTTTGCTCTGTGTGTCAGAAGAGAAGTGGTTAATGTGTCAGTAATTGGACAAGCAGTATATTTTGGGGAAAACCCCTTTTCCAAAATATCCATCCAGAGTGTATGTGTGGTGCGCAAGCAAAATTCTTTATAAAGTGGAGGACAAACAACCAAACAAAGACGAAAAAAATTAAAAAGAGGTGAAAAAAGAGGAAAAAGGCCGTATTATTCTGGTGTGATGGATTTGGCAGCTCTCAAGGGATTGGCGGGATTAAGTGAGTGCGGTGGATGACATCACGGGTAAGCACCGCTGCTTGACTCGTAAAGTGCCCCTCGGTATGTGCATCCACTGGCTAGGTTCCAGAGCTAGGGTGTGGGCGAGGGGTTGAGGGGGGATCATTAGTGGAGTTTTATTGGGGCACTGGGGAGGAACCACTACTACATGGGTGCAGACTCACAGGAAAACAGGAATCCGGCTGGTTGTGTTGTGCAGCTTTTTGACAGCCTCCAGACACTAACCGCAGCGTTTGTGAGAGACAGAAACAAAAAATCAAATTATAAATGTATTTAACACTCATCTAACAGGAGTGGATGATTTGGTATGTGTGCAGTATTTTAATATACATGCAAGCATCATTTAGCACAACATAAACCAAATATATGCTACAGTCATAAGGGCGCAGGTAGCAGAGTGGTCCAAAGACTCCTGTCCTAAGTTCTCATAAAATGCATCAAGCAAAAGCCAGGAAACCTTTTAGTTCCCAGAGTTGCACAAACCCCTTTTGTGCTCCTACTCCTTTGCATCTTTCTTTTCATGAACATACAAAATACGTTGGCAAGGATATCCACTACTGGCCAATTCAGATCCCATTCAGTCGCCTCCAGACGTTGCCTTTTACAGACAGAACTCAGTAGCAGCCCATCCTAACACATTGTTTCAGTCCATATAAAATGAAATCAACCACGTATTCCTGTCAGTGGCTGATTACAAGCTATCTTTTTCCAGTAACACTATTACAAATCCTGCATCTGTGTCCTCAGTGGGGATTTGTCACAGTGAAGTAGCTCATGAGGACCAATGTGGTGTTCAGGACATGAAGCAGGGCTTGCAGACAGTGGTTTGACACGCTCTGAGAGTTTTTTTTCTCAGTCTGCGTGCCTTGTCAGTGACAGCGAGGAAGCAAAAGCTAGGGGAACAGTATCCTCTCCGTCATGCCACGGCCAGGAAATGAGCCGTTCATTCTGACCACTGCAGCCAAGCCGTCTGACCTCTTGGGGTTGTTAGGCCCACTGTGGTCTAATAAAAAAATACCGGCCATAAAACAGCTGAGGGGGTGAGTCTTGAGCTATTAGCTGGTGATACTGGATGAGATTTCAGTAGGTGTTAGGGTGTAAGATTGGACAAAACGAGGAGGTAGGCCCGTGTCTCAGAAGTGATAGATGTGCTGAATGCAGTAAAAATATCAGATTGGGAGGAGGCAAGTTAAAGTTATTAGCTTCATCGTTGCACTGCCTGTGTAAATATATTTGCCACTGCTTTCCAAAAATAAGAAAATTGGCTTTAAACTAACCCTAAGAATACCATTAAGTAACTCTATGAGTTTGCAGTCAAACAAATCACAACCCACACACAGTCTCAAGGCGCTAAATGCTCTTGTTATCAATTGGGGAAAGGCATTATTACCTATTAGCTGTTTTATTGGCGCAAACAGGGGCACACAAAATAAATACTGAGGTTTACAACTTCCCCTACTCAAGAAAAGCACATGGTTGATTGTGGTTGCTAATGTTAAACTAATTAGGGAGCCGAGTTGAAATGCAATGCAGGGCATTCACCGATCTGAAACCAAATGCAGCGCGAGTGAACGGGAAGAGGCACAATCAGTGTGTAGTAATGACACAAAGCGCATGTTAATGCACGCTATATTTATTGCAATTGGCTTGATGTATTATGGACAATTTCCCTGTAAAGATGGGAATAAAAAAACATGTTAATAAAGCATATATTTGCCACTTTAGTACATTTGTCGTTCTTAATGAAAAATGGTAGTGAAGACTTGTTTAAGCACCTATATGGCATTTAAAAAAAAATATATATATATATATATATAAATAACTTTTACATTAATTAGATGCTAAATTTGTTTGCTTAACCCTTTAATACCTGATGTATGATGAAATAAACAGAAATTCTATTTTTCATTTCTCATTTAAAGTGTTCATTATATATTTAGATTAAAAACACTCCAAATTTTGACTTCAACAATTTCCTATTTAATCTTTTTTTTTCATATCTCTATGCATTCATTGGGTAATGGCTTTTATTTACTTTGTCATTATATTGTATAAATCTTTTTTATTTGTTGTTATTTTGAATATGAGGGTGGTGCAGAGGTCTCAGAAATGTGAAAATGTTAAAAATAATGTTAAAAATAATTTACAGCAGCGTTAACATCTGAATATTCCAATGATTACAAATGTACAAACAAATACATTCATCAATAACAATTAAGCTTCGCTCTTTTAGCTCCACATGTCAGGGAATTATCCCGTATAAAACTGAAGTGCTCTGTATATCTTAAAAGAAAACACTGAACTAAAACGACGATCATTCTGCAGGAAACAGATTGCACAACAGAGTCGAGGTAAGCTCATGACGCTCTTATCATTTTTGGTCATACAAGGCCTGCTAAAGAGAATGCATCCATATACAGATAGATTTGAGCCTAAAACAAGCAGCTTTATTTTGGGTCTTTCGTTATCAAAACATCAACATTCTTCTCCAAGATGGTGATGCCCTTATGTCAGGTTAAAATCCATGTTTATCTCAAATAGCTGTTCAGAGGTGATTGCTTAACTGCTCTGGAGTCTCTCAAAGTCTCCCAAGTGTGTTTATGAAAAGACAAGACATAAATAGGGAAATATTAGTTTAAAAAAAAAAAAAAAAAAAAAAAAAGATGGTGATAATCAAATAACATTGCATCTCTTTTAAAACAAATCATGGATCCACATGGACACCTGTGCTCACGTCCCACTGAAGAATAAACATTTTATCGTGAATATGTCAGTGTGTGTGCTGGATGTGCATGCAGCATTAGTCTGCTGCCCTGAAGGAGTGGCACAGGAACATTGCTGGAATTTATTCATCGACTTGTTTCCACCAAAAAGGAAAGAGAGAGAGAGAGAGAAAGAGAAAACTTAATGCCATTTCCAAATCACTACACTCAGCAGAAAAACTTCTCGGGTATTATATCAGCTGATCCGCACCCCCGACACTCACACACATGCATTTTCATTCCCTCAGCTTTTATCTTAATCTTATAAATGTTTTTCGAACTTAGTGTATCACCTAGAGGACTGGACACTGACGTGTTTACATTAGACTCGCCATGCAAGCTGGCGGCACTAAACACCGCGTGGTCGTCTATCAAAGTGAAAGCGCTCTCATAAACATACTAATTAGACTGTGCTTTATTGTTAAGTAGGCCACAGATCATTAACATAGTGTAAACCTACATGTTAACCTTTGATTAGTTCGACTGCGTTAAGAGTATTTTATCAGTGAGCCACATTTATCACGCGGTCCGTCATGTTAGGAAGCATTGAACTCTTTATTAATCACACTAATATCCTCAAATACAATCTGTTTTACAATTAGAGAAGTGAATTAAAACATAATAACAATTTGATCACATTTAGATCTTCATCATTAACAATACTAAATGTCAGTGTTTTATTTTGAAACTCCAGGCATGAACAGCAGATTAAGGGAGTGGAGTTGAGTCTTTTTGCAGGATTAGAAACTTTCTAGTGAGGACGGTTTATGCTCAGTAAACATGAGCCGCAGCCGGATAGGGCAAGCTGGTTAGCGCCGACTGAATTTCCAAAATAAAATACTCACGCAGACTGCAGGACCTCTAAAAACAAGCTCTGAAAAAGTTTCAGCAAGAATGTAAAATACAGCCCGACAAAGAGTATAAATCTGGACTTTAAAGAAAGAGACTTTCAATGAGAAGGACGCAAAGTTAGTGGTACCATACTGCCCTCAACTGATTTCTTTAAAACAGAGACATAACATGAAGTTCTGAGTGCAGTCTAGCCAGCAATTACACTGCCACCGCAACATAATTGGGAAAGAAATTTAATTGTGGAGGGATATAGTTGAAAAGGTTGGAATATTATGATCTGATTGTGTAGACCTCTGAGGACTGGCGAAATCTGCAATGAGTCATCATAATCATCCTTATGAAAGATGGAAGTACAACCTTTTCTATGTAATATGTTCCAGAAGACGTGTGAGAGAAATTGTAATATCGGGGAAATATTTCATATTTTACAAGTGAATGTGTTTATGACTTACATTAAAGGAAAGAGAATGATCTATAAACAAAAGTGATATAAATACAGTGCATGTATAACTTAGAAATCAGAATACAAAAACAGCATCTGTCCAAGATGGAACTTACTGTATATTAAAGAAAAACAAATGGAAATTATTAATTTACTTGTCTGATTTTATCTATTACACACAGAAAGAAGGTGAAATAATTGTGAGCATTAATAATTCTACAATAATATTTCTTCTTTAAGACTTAAATGCAGTCACCCACAAATTGGAAAACAACTTCTCTATTAGTGCCGATAATAAACTTGCTGGTTGAATCTTGCATAAACTTCTTTTTTTTTCTGTCCTATTGTGGTATTAGCATTTCAAGAGTGATTGGGTATTACCTGAAAGAAAGTTTAATAAAACAATATGCATGAAAGACTACTACTAAGGGGCTACATCCTGTTTTCTAGTCTGATGCAATCCAAGAGGTGAAGAAAACTGCAGTTTTTCGACTGAACACTAGGGGCTGGCTTAAGGTGATTCAGTCTCCATTGTCTCCACTCAAACACAGACTTTTTGTCAGGGAACAAACGTGACCAGTACTGAATAGTCTGATCACACTGAATATTTAATGTGTTGTTACTTGCACCATTATCAACTAAACGAAACGAGCTATTTCATGATTTTTTTTTTAAGTGTTACAGGGTGGTTCTGGTGTGCCCACATGAGTGAAATACCGTAGCTCCTTTTCTTCTGATAACTCCTACATGGACCAAACTGGACTTGTAGAATGTATCCTTCTTTCTGCAAACACTAAAAGATGGGGCTTGTTCGATGGGGGGTTGTTCATGATTTTAAACACATTGATAGCAATGTTGAATATTGATACAAAGTTTAGAAAAAAAACAACAAAAAAACAAGCAACCATCACATTAAGCATAATCACACTGACAGCAAAGAATACTATTACACAATAAATAAAAACAGTTCCATTTGAAATAATTACACTGTAAATGTGGTTTGTTGTTTTGTTATTTAACACTAGAACCACTATAAGATCTATGATGTCCACGCAACTACGCAGGGTTTCTACACACACATTATTTTGCTAATTGAGATCAGCAAAACATTTCTTACTAACTGAAAGAGGGCCCAGCAGAAAAAGTTTGGGAACCACTGATGTAATGTATGTATACATACACATTTATGTATGTGAATGTAAATGTGTATGAATGAAGATACATAACCTTTCACTTTTGTCTTAC
Organism: Xenentodon cancila; assembly: GCA_014839995.1. Lineage (NCBI taxonomy): Eukaryota > Metazoa > Chordata > Actinopteri > Beloniformes > Belonidae > Xenentodon > Xenentodon cancila. The sequence goes on along the minus strand of CM026204.1, from coordinate 22,346,966 downwards.
AGTCCATAGAGAGATCCCAAATGTCATTGTACAATGACAATAAAAGTCTTTCTATTTCCATGAGTTGATTGTGCCCACACGTTGAAACAAGGCGGTCAACCTGTTCCCCATATACTTAAGCTTCTTTTATTTTCAATGCCAGACACTGGATTCATTATTATAATAATAGTATTTATCTGTTTTTGACTTGTTCCAACGTGGGCCAGGCTGAGGAAATTCAAACATTATGGCTGTACTGGTGATTTTGAATCACAACTCTAAACACAAAAACATCAGTTGTTTTAGGACAGAAAGAAAAAAGAAAAGAAATGCATAAAAATGATTCACCTCGAGTTTGGTGCAACAAACTGCGAATGTGAATATTTTAGTGTAATAAATCTTGTTTTTATAATGAATGGATAGATGAAGGACGTCTGGGTAAGAATGTTTTTCTGAGCCGTTCTCTGCTGTAATACCTGAAATTATCAACAATTAATGCCCTCACATGAAAACGAGAAATATGTATCATCTGTAGATGCAACAGTTCCCTAAAAACCTAAAACACAATTATATCACTGTAAGTGACCATAGCTTAAATATCAGAGCATTGGAGGCTTACTTTTTTACATTTATTTCATTTTATTTTTTATAATCGTCACTAGTTGTTCCAGTATTTGCCACCCAAATTATATATATATATATATATATATATATATATATATATATATATATATATATATATATATATATATATATATATATATATATATATATATATAAATATAAATAATAATAATTGGTTGGTATATATATATATATATATATATATATATAAATAATAATAGTTGGTTGGTAGGCAGTTGGTTTGCATGCATAAATGAGGATCAAGTGGAATTTACTGTGTAACGATGCTGCTTCTGTCATGCACTCTATGTCTAAGTGTCAATTGTTTTTGTCTAATTTGCTCCAGAAATATCTATTTCAACCAGTATGTTAAAAGACCAAGACAAGAAGTGGTTTCTGGTCCTTACATGGTGATGTTCACAACCCATGATGCTGCCTGCCAGCTCTCTGTCATCATTACCTAAAACCACAGCAGCCTCAGACCAGGTTCATGTCTGCTGCAGGGGTTCAAGGAGCAAAATAAAACCATTAATTTAACTTTTCTCTGACTGTATTATGTTCGCAGACTACACAATGATGGATAAAACGGTGCATGTTTCCTGGACATGATTTGTGTTACCCATTATCACGTTCACATCTTCCCTCCTCTAAACAATGAAATCCAAAATTCGACAGACAGATTACGCTAAATCCAGCGGACGTTTTGGTGATTACAGTAACGAGCTGAAATAGCACATAATGATAGACACAGTGGAACAACATGCGGCAGGAAAAGAGCTGGAGGGTAGACATGTTTCCTAGGAATAATATTGTTGACATCACACCACTAATACTTGTCATAGACATCTTCATTATCCTTTATTGCCTCTTACTTAAAGAAAGCGGTGATAGAAAATGCATGTGTGCTTTCATTTGAAGTCACGGCATTGGGTAATGGTTTGGGTGTATGCATGCTTATGTGAGTAAATGCATGCAAACGTACACACTGCAGTAAATCAGTGTGTGCATGTGCATAAGTGTATGCATGAGGAGGCAGGCTCTGCAGCTAGTACATCTTTGCGTGAGTGTCTATAATTGGCGGCAGAGGGGGAATCTGTGAGCTTACATCTGCAGTTGATTTTTTAGTGATAATAAATCTGCTCTCTTTCACCGCTGGTGTGCTTCCACACAGCTCTCGCTCTCCCTTGTCCATGTATTACACACACTCACATTCTCTTCCTCTTCTTCTCATTTCCTCAATCCTGTGGAAACCCAAGGCCTAGCTGCTCAGAGTTCCTGCAAAACTTTGGACTGAGGTTTGGGTTTTGGGTGGCCACACAAGTTGAGCTGTGAAAGCTCCTTCCTGGCCAAGGCTGCATGTAGTGGGAGAGAAGAAAAAGGAGTGTAAAAAAGGAAAGACCTGCTCCGTGATAATCAGTGAGTGGCGGTGGATGGGGACAACAAAGTGTGAACAGACGGCAGCCGACAAAAGCACAGACTTTAAAAACTTGCAACTGCCTGTGTTTTTGCACCTATCTGCACCATACTCAGCCAAGGTAACACCAAAGGGTTTTGCCACTGAGCCTTCCTTGTCCACATCAATTTCATGTCAAGCCAGAGCCATGCCAACAAATTTAGAGGTAAAAGGCAGCTGTAATGAATAATGATTATTCTTCCCCTTGTAGCGTTAAAACTTGATTTGGAGTAAAATAAAATAAGAGAAAATCCCCATCAAAGATGATGCAGCTGTGTTGCTATCATATCCCACAGTTGATTACAGGACTCGTGCACTGAAAACGAAGCCAAGATATTACTAAAAGATTACCAAAAGGCTTATCTTAAAAAAAAAAAAAAAAAAAAAAAAAAAGAACGATGTGCTTTTTCTACTTACTATTACTTAAGCAGTTTATCAGACTGAACTACTGTATATACATTTTAATGAGAGCCACAATTTAGAAAACAGATGATTTATTTTGCAAGAACATTTTCCGTTGGATGTGGAAGACTATCCTCTAAAAACCTTAAAGCAATTGATCCTTCTGTTTCATTAGGATGTATAATTTGTGTATTTGGCGAATATTCTACATATCATATGTAATATTTAGGATAATTGTACTTTTTAAACATTGTGATGCTCTTATTATTTTCTTAACTACAAAATTTAATGTTTTATCATGATTAGTCTTCTCAGAAGACTTGTGTGCATAGTTATTAGACAACTAAATATGAATCTAAAAAAAAAAAAATCTAAACTCACTACTCCATTTTTATATTTACTAGGATGTATTTAATTGAGATTTAAATGATTAAATCTCAACAGGATCGAATTTACTTTAGATCACTAGCCTGACTAGCTCTAAATTCTGCAAAAATTCTCTCGAGTAAAATTGGTCACACCTATTTACACCGGTATGGAATGTACCGAACCAACTGGAAGACTGGAAGGAGGGTTTTATGACTTTTATAGGTGCATCCAAGAGCCATGATTCAAAGCAACCAAAACAGCTGCACATTTTCTAAAAACACACTCAGTCTAATCAGGAGGAACCAGTAGATGTTTAATTCTTTTATTCATAAAAAAAAAAAAAATCTGACAATAAAATCAGAAATAAAAGCAAAAAATAAAGCATACAAGTGTGCTTAGGTACAACTGTAAAAACGTGCAAAAAAAGAAAAAAAAGATCAGATATTCATTTGTTTCAATGTCAAAAGAAAGGGGAGTCTTTTATAGTCGACATCTGTGTTCAGGAAAAGATTCTTGAGCTGGACCTACAAGTGAATCACAGCACCAATCTGATGTTAAAGCTTGGTCCCGTGGAAACTGTTCAAAGAGTGTAAAAATCACCCTCTACTGTTGACTAGCAGAGAGCCACGGTAGCGGTGTGTTAAGTTTAAGCAAAGATAAGTGTTGGTCAAACATATAAGAACTTTTATCTAAGAGCACAGAAAATACTGGTAGAATGACAGCAAAAGGAAACCAGTACTATCTCTGACATCACTGAAGTCCTTTTCTCAAAATCGACATATTCATGAGTGTTCGATTTCACATTATACACATCATATTAAAATTAATGTATTTCTTTAAAGTAATTCCCCAGATGTGGTTACAAATAATTAACCCCCCTGCACAGTTGTCACGGATGTGAAATTAAACAACACAAAAATGTGTCTCAATTTTTGTTTTAATCAGGGTGCAAATATGCATTAAAACTGCTTAAAAATAAGGGATGTTTAACTGGACATTATTGATTTAGAATTACTCTAGTTGTCGCTTGTTTGACCAAAGTTTGTCCTCTCTGGGCTAAATAACAAGTTTTGGTCTGTCCAGTCTCATCATACCAGTTTGTGGTTGTACCATAGACCGTATATAACCGCAAAGACAGGCTGTTGAAGCTGGAGATTGACTTGCTTTTGGAGCCAGCCTCCATCGGTCAGTCGAGGAACTGCAACAAAACTTAGTCCCGCATGAGACTCAATAAAGAAGTCAGATGGTTGGGGCTTGAGTTTTTCTTGAAGTTGTTGCTTGACATGAAGGTATCGTCCCCAACAAAGAAATTAATTTGATGCAAAACTTACAATGTTTCTTTTAGATCGATAAGTAAACGACTAAGTTTTGCTTCGCTAAACATTATTGATTGTAAGTTGAGGTACTATGGCGTCAATTCAACACCAAATGTATTGATCTCAACTATGTCCTGGCTGCCCGCAGTAGATTTAGACTGTTTGGAAACCGAGGCTGGCTTTAGAAATGATGCCAAGAAACAAAAAGTGTAACTGAAAAAACAACAAAAAAAAACCCCATTGCACTCGGTTAGAGATTTTGAGTTCTTGGTTACAGATTATATGTTTTGATTCTCAGATATTTGGTTTTGATTCACAATACAGTTAGCAATGGATTGACTCCATACATTGAAATAGTTGGGTAGACCAACTCACTTTGCACAGCTATACTACCCCAATTTTGATTAAATTGAATTGAATTGAATTTCATTTTTGGCTTCTCATTACACATTATGGTTTAACTTGTCGACTTGATGGTGAAATCAAAAATGACAGTCACAAAATGGTTTTTATGGACCTTTAAGGAAGTGGGTATAGAGAGAGGCGGGAAGACACGCAGGAAAGAGCAACAGGCCGGGACTCAAGCGTGCGCAACTTGCACAAGGGCAATAGCCTCTGTAAATGGTGCCCGCTATACCCACTGATCTATACATGGCCCTTGTTTGCTTTTTTAATGTTCACCATGATGGTAGCAGTTGAGATTAAATGAACCCGCTGGGCCTTTACATTTGGCGTAATACAACAGCAAAGCCTGACTGGTTCGTCAGGCCATTTATAATTTTTCTTGTAATCTCCATCTTCATCAAACGTACTTACAGCAAAATGTTTCTTGTCCAGTATAGGTTCAAATGAGTTCATATGATTTAAGTTCATGTGAGACAACGTGAGTACCCCTCCTACTACAGGGGCGTTTTTCGCCCCGTAAAGGTTCCTGACGCCACTTTTACAGGGCTGTTCCTGATAATGGAGACACACATCAACGATCCATCCCCAAAAAATCTACCTGGAACTCTGGTAGAGGAAACATATAGATACAAACACCAATCATTCATGCACATGTTTTACACCAGATTCATTACGTTTGCTTTTTTTATATTAGTTTGCAATGCAAAGGTTAAAAAAACAACAACTTAGAAACAAAATTAAATAGAATATATTTGCGGCTTTAGCCCATAGGGATGAAACCAAGAGGGGACCTTTTGTGGAAGCATCAATTTTAAAAGAATTATAGAATATCAAATACTTATTTCTGGTTATAATTAACCGTCCTACTGTATATGGGTAACTCCAGGGTCTCTGCACACTCTTTGAAAAGGAAAAGCACTTCCAAAGACGTCCAGCCACAGCAGAGCATCTGGGAAGTGCTGATTTTGCAGAGGAGGTTCTCAAATAAGTGATCCAGATTAAATCTCCTGGCAGCAGTTAGACACTCAGTACAGTAGGCTACTTACACCCAGAATGTCTTAAAACGTCTTCATGGCTCAGGTTTTATACCTCTGAAATATTGACAACAGAGAGTTTGGACACAAAGAAACGAAACGTGGAAAAATGTGTAGGTGTGTCGAAACTTTTGACTGGTAACTTATGTATGTGCTACTGCAAATGTTGCTGCAGGGAATTATAATCACATAGAGATGCGTGTTTTTTATTGCATTTATCTCTGGGCATCTTGTTATAAATCAATTTGTTTGTTTGCCTAATTCTTGCTGCACAGAAAATTAAATTGGGAAAATAAATGCAGCCAAACCTTACCAAACTAGTGAAAGCAAAAGTAGTAATGTTATTTCCAACAGAATAAAACTAAATGAAATAAAGGGGAGGAGGATAAGGTGGAAAGTTCTCATTCAGCAACTGAACCAGGGTCTGATGGGCCACCATCTCCAATCATCTATTTTGTTGGTCTTTAAATCTTTTTAAAAGGCAACTTTCCTAAAGATTTGTGTGTCCACTATGATCATTTTTCTTATTTGCATAAATCTGTACTGCCAGTACGCAATTTCAACACATCAGAAGCACTATAATGGACAATCAAAAATATTAAAAGATGGACACAGGCTTGGATAATGGCTTAAGACTCATGGGATGTGTTACATACAGTATTTTTGCATGTACGTTCATGCGCCAAGCGTGCATTGTCTTCACATTAAACCTTTGTGACAGACCAACAGGTCGAAAGTTCATTTTGAAACCCAACGAAAGACAGTAGCATTGACAAAGATAGAGAAAAGGCCTCAAGAGTACACAACAACACAGCATTCCTCAAACACAATGACACTGCAAAGTTTAATTTCCCAAATTGTGGTTTGACGCATGAAATGTTCTTGTTTGGCACAGCCAAGAGTAGACAGGTGAAATGACCAAACTTTAAACATAAATGGCCTTAAACTAACAAGAGAAAAATGTTTGGCTGGATCAACAGACCCCTGATGGAAAGGAACTTCCTGCCTCATCTATCAAAGTTCCCAGGAGAGGAGAGAAACATTTCTTATAAAATTAAAATATCCACAGCTGAAACAAGAATGCTAAATGTTTCAATACTCCGGTATGTAAGTCAGTAATCATTCAATTAGAAAATACAATACTTTCAAAACTTTGGAAGCCAACTTGCCTTTTATTAATTTACTGTTCAGTAGATTAGTCAATAAAGTGTAAAACTACACATACGATGCCTGATTGATTTGTAATCACATCCCTGTTGATTTTTGTAATATTCTCTTATTGTCCTAAGACTAATTCGCCACGCGTGCGTAATACTTAATTCCTTTGCTCAACTGTGCGAAGCAGGCCTCGGTCTGCCAGCGCTGGTGTGTGTTTAAACATCTGCTTCGACTGCAGCTTTGCGCCGATTGTCGTATCATGTGGCTGCAGCCTGGAGTTAAATCCTCGCTCCCAAATGCATGTTAGCTATCACCACATTTGGATCTCGTTGTGAGCAGTGTTTGGTGGTCGCGGTGGTGAAAGGCCCATCCTATCTTGTTGTTATCAAATTTGGTTAGCATCGGAGCCGGCTTGCGGCGCGGTGCAGCAGAATTAGTCACGTGCTTTCTGGAAGATTAATGTGTAAAGTTGGACTGACAAAAAATTACCATCACGTAGCTCGAGCTGAGGTTTTTAAATGGTTCTGTGAAGCGAAACATTCAGGCCAAAATTGTGAGAAAATGAAAAAAGTGCTGTGGTTTGTGAAGACATGTAAAGAACTTTTTTTTTTCCTCCCCAAACATCTTATTTAAGTGGTTACATTATTCACAGCAGTAGGACAGAGGGTTGCAATGGCAGTATCATTTTTCAACCGAGGCGCTTATTTAAATATTTTCGTATGCACAGCAATGACACATCTCAGCTTGTAAATCCATTGGAATATTGGAGACTCTGTATTCCCTGTACATCGAATCGCCTAGGCCCCAAACTTCATCCCCTACCTTTAACTTTTTTAAATCTCACATAAGAAGAGAAATATATGGCCAGGTCCAGTGTACCATTAAAGTATATGGAGCATTACTCATGCTGCACATAGGGGCCATGCCATGCTTTTATTGCAGGTTTACAACTTGGAGGTAGAATAACGGTTTTTTTCCTTGAGAGGAAGATGAGGAAAAGGGAGAAGATGTGAATATGTGTTTGTGAATCATCAAGAACAGAACCAAGAAAGAGGCACTCATTTATCCGTAAAGTTGCAACTTAATAGTAGGAAGACAACTCACTACTGTACAGCTATAGCTGGTAACTATGGAAACATGGACATAGACATAATATGATGATAGGATTGTGGTCAAATTGAATCAAATTTTTGTCCAAAACAACCCCTGTTTGCGATGTTTCCGGTTCACCCTATTATTGGCTAACTAATGATTTCTTTTTTCCACGTTCAGAAGCGCCAGGGAGATGGCTTCAAACTTGTCTTGTGTACATGGAATGTGCATCAAACTCTGTGAATTAACTTCACTGTTCACACAGAAAGTAATATCAGTGCATTTGATGGCAACACGTATCAAATAACCTTAGTGACTTAGAAAACAATACCTCGTAAAAGCCTTCTCAGATCTGTACAACGGAGGACTTGCAGCTTAATGGTACAATTTAGGTTTATAATCTATCAAAATCAATACTGGGGAGGAGTGAAGTTTCTCTTGGGGATCACTTCACTAAGAGTGGGGTCTACCGTCGAAAAATTACACCATGGGACGAGCGTGCCTAATCTATGTTTGAACTTTAAGTAAGCGTGGGCCTCTCTTCTGAACATGACCACTCCATTCAAACACACACACCCAAAGCCCACTCAAGGCATGGCCACGGCCCAAGGCAGGGGCTGTGTGGGAGACGAGGACTGGACCGGCCTCTGTTCTACATCCACCCTTTCCCCCAAACGTCTACCAGCTCCTTGACAAAGCCATATTTTGCCTACACACCCAAACTTCCAGGTGTTTTGCTCATTAAAGGCTGCTGGTCATTAAAAGCACCATGATGCCTCCATAATGGCTATAAGGCTGACCGTTGCGCTCGGATCACACCTCCACAGCTGTAAAGAGTGGCAGGGAGGGGTGGCAGCCAGGGAGGCATGGGCAATGGGGGCAGGAGGGCAGAGTCAAAACTCCCGCTTTGTTCTCTGGGGGCTCCAGTTACCCCCAGCTCTCCACACAGCCTGTGTGACATTCAATACAGCAACTGTAAATTTTACATTGAGCGTGTGAAATCACAGATGCACATGTCGCAGCAGTGTCATAAAGTGAATTTACTTAGCTTCTCCTCAGGACGCACCTTAACTCTTTAAGTCTCTGTAGGGGGCAGGTAAGGAGTGGGGATGGTAGAAAAAAATTACAGCAATTAATTTAGGTTCTTAAAAAGTACACTCTGCGTTTAATGTGCACACCTGGTCCCGCTGGATGCTTTTTCTTTGTCAATTTTGCATATCAAATAATTATTTCGGTTTGGCTTACAGGTTGTCAAAGGTTTAATGGTCTGTGAATGTGAACTATTACAGCTGATGAAAACTTAAGATTAACCTTGTGTGCAGCGCACACAAATAGAGCAGAAGGACAAAGTGCACGCAAGCAAACAAACAAGTGAAATGCAGCATCTGGAAGTGCAGGCGAAATATGTAGAAAATGGTGTAGTTTACGGACTTAAAAAAGCAGGGCTGACACCCAAAGCTTGCAGCACTTTATTTCACTTTAATAGCATTTTAAACATTAACAGACAACAGAACTGCAAATCTGTCTGTTTACTGGTGACAGAGCCCGAGTCCACCTGTTCAGTCATCAGCCCTCCACTAAAAATACAAAGAGAGGAATCCATAAAAGTCCCAGTCGTAAACAGCAACCAAGCGAGAACCATACATAATGCGTTTCTATACTCCTGTTAAGCAGCCATGACTGTTCAAGTGTCAGAGTTATGCTTTGGTCATGTCTGGAAAAACAGAAAGGAAGCTGACAGTGCAGTAATCCCTGACAGAATAGTGACTTATCACGTTTTCACATATATATATATATATATAAATATATATATATATATATATATTTTTTTTTTAAAGAAAATCTGTATTCCAAACTTATATTGAAGCATGCAACACATTGATTCTTATAATTCATTTAATCTGGGAGAGACATTGTATACTCCTTTTTTTGAAAATAAAATCATAAATTCCATGAAATTTCCCCACCTCTGATACATAAAATCCTTAATGTGGCTAATTCAACCATTTCACAAACCCCTGCAGTTTATTTTGCAAGGGCCAGATAAATTCTGTAGAGCGCCCTACCCTGTCGCCTACCCTGCCAGAGTATTCCCCTGCTCCAAGACTGAGGGGGAGCCCACATTAAGACTAGTGGCTTGTAAAGTGAGACGGGAAGTTTAATTGATCTAAAAGAATTTAATGTGGCGTAGTGAATCGCGGCAGACAGCATGGATTTATATCTCAACCCCAGAGAACCGAACATAATATTGCTGGAGTTTTATAACAGAGGGCGGATATTTTTTTTTTCTTTATTTGTGGCCACAAAGATTATTTATTTTGTGTTGATTAAAACCCCGGTTCAATAACAACCCTCAATGCCCATTTTAACGTCCCGCCTTGCATAAGAAAGTAGGATGTCTGCGACAGCAAGCTTTATTTAGGCTCTAAAAGTTTTAACTTCAGAAATATACTATTCGTTTTACACTATTAATAAAAGCCAACTGACTTTTGAAAGAGCTTTCCTTTTTTTTTTCTTTTTTTTTGTTTTGGTACCGACCCATTTTGGACATCACAAAGCAATATTCACCCATGAGCTGTGTCATCTTTAACTAAGCTGCTGCTCTCCCAAGTGTTGAGTCTGCCCTGCACAGACCTACGATGAAAACAGGGCGAAGATTAAAAAAAAAACAAAAACAAGATTACCACACAGTCACAAGGAGATGGATTCTGCTCAATCCCCAGAGGATGTGTGGCAGCCCAGACAAACAAGAAGATATTCAACAATATGTTCTGGTTACTGCTGCCACACGGATCTGAGCAGAGATGCACACTAGCCCATAGCATTTATATATATATATATATATATATATATATATATATATATATATATATATATATATATATATATATATATATATATATATATATATAAATATATATAAAATGTACATGGATACTACAGGACCATTTCATCAAGTATAGGAAAAAAAACAAACAACATTCTTAACAGAAAGTGAAAAAATATTGCAAATATCCATCCATCCATTATCTTTACCCTCTTATTATGACCACTGGAGCCTATTCCAGCTCGCTGCAGGCAGACAAGGTTACACCCTGGACAGGTCACCAGTTTACAGGGCCAGGAGACAAAACCCACACACACACAAACACAGTCGCTCCTGTGGGCAGCTTAGAATCACTAATGCACCCGAAATACATGTTTTTGGACTGTCAATTTCAATTTGTGCATCTTTCGGTGGGTTCCTTAGTTAAGCTCTTTAAAAATATAAGCAAATTGGTTTAATATGAGTTTTGAATACAGACTGTTTGAATGATTATTTTTGAAAACATTCTAAATGTTACCTTGTAACTGCTTATTTTAATTTAAAGCCATGAACTGAACTCACTGAGCTAAATGACTGGACTAAATTCCCAAACAGTTGGTAAAGTCCTTACGTCAGAGTATATCTGGACTGACTCTGAAGGAGGCCTAAAATAAGATTTACTGAGAAGTGTCCAATGCGTTCAGTTTTTAGAAGGGAGCTAAGCAAAATCTGAAGCTTGCAAAGGACTTTCGTTGACTAAGCTTTGCCTCCTTACCTGGGAAAAGTGAGACCACAGCTCAGCAAAATGTATTTACATTGCAGTAGCAAGCACTGGATGAGGAAGATTGAGTCAGTGAAAATGTACGATGCATCATAAAAAAATGTGATTCTTGTCCAAGATAAATAAAAAAAGGAAGAAAAAAAAACAACCTTCCACTGACAGACAGACAGACACAAGCTCATGGGAGGAAACCAAGCACTTGTTAAAACCTACCAAAACTGGCTCAGTCCACACCTAGACCTGGCCATCCATCAGACTGACTGGACAGAATTTACAGTGCGACCTGATCGGTACATCATTTATTACTTTTACTGGTCCTAAGTGGAGCCAATCACTGGCTGGTGTTTGTGTAAGAGTCGACCTCCACCTGCGAATGTCTGCCATTAACATAAACCTTACTCGGAGGAAAATATGTCACCTGTCGGTGTTGGTAGGGGTTCTAGAGTTTGAATTTGTGAGGGGATTTTTTTTTTTTCCCCTGCCTAAATACGCAGTGTATCTTTAAACAAAAAGGATCAGTGACTAATGTTGGTGTGTCACTTAAAGCAAAATCTTTACAGAATTCCTCAGAACCATGACTCTGTTCATCTGGAGCACGATCAAAGACAAAGATTTGTGTCTGAATTTTCAAGTCTTAATATTTAAAAAAAGAGTAATTAGATGGAGCTGCGGAGCAGAAATTAACCGCGTGTGCAAGACACCAACTTCCAACGTATCAGATCATGCCGCTGTCTAATCTTTCCGATCAGGGAAGGATCTAGGAGATAATTTCAGGTGGCATGGCCCACACACACTGGATGACAGTCCAACCACTGGAGCCAGGATCGCAGTTTAACCCAGAAGCTATTGGCACCTCGGGGGGTTGGAGGTAGCTTGTGGCTTTGAAGTGCTGCTGACTCTGGCTTCTGTTCAAGCTTGTGACACGTCCTCCGGACGCTTCATTGAACATGATCACTCGACAAATAAATGTTCAACCAAAGCAAGGGTCAGCAAGGGGCAGAGGGAGAGTCCGACGGCGGAGCAACAGTAACTAGAACAATAGATGGGTTTGACTTGACAGTCGCGCACACACGCGCAAAAGAAAAAGTGTACATATGAACAGAACTGTTCTTCCACAATGTTTTTGTTAAACACAGTTCATGTTTGGGTTAGAGTGATAATGTTTCAAAACAGGGGAAAAGGAAAGACAGAAACAGAGAGAGTGAGAACCATTGCCACAGCATCTGATGAAAATATGTTTGGCCCGGCACCACATCCCCGATCTGGATGCTGTTCAGTTAGGCCCAGTTTGATCCAATGCCACAGGTGAAGCGCTCCAGTGTGTGCAGCTCCCATCATTCCTGACTATACAGCAGATGACCCGTTTTGAGGGTCGATAATTGGAAAACAGAACAAAAAGATTAGTAGGAAGAGTTCACCTGAGGCTCCCGCGCTGCGTCACCACCTAATCACGACCACATGCCGATGAGACACACATCCTTCTAAGAAATATTCAGTCTTTGTCATCCGCTCCAGAGATTTTGGCACTTTTTGAAGTTTTTCTGAAAACATTTAACACCATTATGTTATTCGCTGTAAGTGCAGGAAATCTGACTTGAGCTGTAGCTGAAGCTAACATTTAATCTAATGAAAGCCAGAAAAACGGATAAATCACATTTGCTGCGTCCAGAGTCTCCATCTCCTCCTGCACTCATACCCTCCTCTCTGTATAACTCAACAGACGACGCTAAAGTATGATGTAAAAAGGCTCATCATCGCCGTCTTGTGTCATCGTTCTCAGTTGTGTGGTGCATTGCACTGCGGGACTGTTTTTAGATATTTTCCATTAATAATCACTTATTGTACTGTAGAATTGCAGCGAATTCTGGAGTAGAAAACACACCCACTCGGGATAAAAGAGACACTGCGCCTCATAAGTGGTAAATGTCTATTAAAATTGCATTGCTAATAATTGTATGGGAGGTAAATTCTACCAGGTCTGCCGTGCCCCGGGCAGATTATGACCGCTAAAGGGCAGGAAAGAACCTCTTCCTGGGTTTGGCATTAAAAATACTCACCAAAAGGGACCTTAACAGTTTGAGTGAAGGTGTAGGGACCCAAGCCAACCTGGCATTGCACAGCTGACAAATAAATAGCATGCCCTGCCTCAACTCTCATTTAATTACAGGTATGGTTTACCAGTTACGGCTTATTAGCGTTTCCTTGGCAAACTATAAAAACTAATGACACCGTTTTGTAGTTGCCTTGGTTTTCTCGCAACTGCCTTTCTTTCCATGTTCTTAGACAGAGCAGATTATTTTTAGCCGTGAGTGGTGAGAGTTAAACACTTACAGCCAAAGCTAACGTCTGTTTTCTCCTTCGGTCAGCACTTAACATCCTGCAGTTTTAAGATACTGCGACTGCAGCTGCTTTTGAGTGAGAACTGGATGTAGGACGTTCGCAACGAGGTAATACTCAAACATGTGCAGTTTGAGTGTCTCTAACGTTTTACAAAAAAAAAAAAAAACAGTCCGCTGTATAGTTTGATGATGAGGAGATGGTAAAAATTTAAATCTGATTTTCAAATGGACTCACACAGTAACCAAATCAAATTCACACAGCAGTTGTCTGTGGTTAATACTGCTGGCAGACTTGCTCCCCCTAGTGCCTATGGTGTTAATTGCATGCTGTTCAAAACACTGCTGTCACAACTCTGATTCCTCCAACCCAGCGTTTGTCAAACATTGTTAATATGTAGATTTCGGACGAGACGCCGCACATTTTTGACATTTGGCAGGCCGTTCTGTTTCGTAAGCTTACATTTCAGAAAATCTAACCACATTTGTCCTTTGCCAACATTATTTAAACACTGTGTTCACTGTGGCCAGACATAAAGCTTGGGACACCCTGCGAGTAATCAGAGACGTCGGGCTTGTGTTCAGTTTCATCGCCACGGGTGATACTTAAGATGTGTATGAGAATCACGGTGTCCCAACACTAAAACAAGCTTGAATGACTTTAGTGCTGTCCTGGGGGCAGGTAGAGCACCGTGGCCTTCCTGAGCATAGTTCACAGACAGTGCCGCTGAATATTTTGTGGGCATGTTTGTTAATGTTCAGTTTTGCTCGGACAGGAATGGATGCAAAACAAAGAAAGATACCAGACTGTTCAAGACTTGGTAAGAATTTTCTTTCAAGTGAGTATTATTGGAGAGGACAAAAGAAAAGAAAAGAAAAGAAAAAAAAAAAACAACCTTTTTTTGCAACATTTAGTGTGTATGCAATGTTCGCTGATGAGGAAGCCTACCTCTGTAAGCACAGCAACACTGGTTTCAAAAATGCATTAAGATTAGTAGAACATCACCCATAAAAATACAAGCAAGCAAACCTGTCAGAGCCATTATGTCTGGAGAAGCATGTGCATGTCGTCCTGCATGCATTACCAAGCATTCTCCACACATCCATTAATACCTCTTGTTTGCTTGTTTGTTTACTAGTCACCATCTACTGTACCTTCCTCCCACTCAGTGGTGCTTCAGTATTTACAATGAAGTAAAACATGCACATCTAATATATTATTTAGTCATATTCCATGTTTTATTGTAATAAACACATATTTGATTCTCTCTGGTATTATCCTGACATTGTATTTCCATTATTTTCTCTTTAAACATTAACCACAACATTGTTGAGGATGCATTTCATCTTCTTCTTCTGCTTAAATATTCAAATGGCCGGCTGGTCAGGACAGGCAGGCCGTGATGTTTAAACAGAGCTGACAGAGGAAGTAGGGAAAGGAATGTTTTGCCTAAAATCTGCTGAAAATTCACTTTTTACAAGCCTCGCTCTCTCCCATTACAGTATAGTGCTATGACTGCAGTTTGCGGCTGGCCAGGTGCTGAGTGGGGATTTCTTCTCCGTGGTGATAATAACCACATACAACACACTTACACACAGATTCTCCATCTCCTGTATATACTTACTGCTCTGTATCTATATTCCAAAACGAGCATCTTTATGCACATTTATGAAAGTGACGGAAACTTAACAGATCATCACGTGTTGATTTGGGATAACGTATCTGGGAACGAGAAGGACTTGCAACTTAAGTGTACATTTGAGCTTGTGCAGCCATTTTTAACATCAAATTCCATGTTTTGCATCTCAAAAACACATTTTCATACAATTACCCTGATGCATGAGCATCACAGAATTAATTCTAAGACCATTTCAGCTTTTAATGTTTCAGTGCATAACCATTTTCACTGTCTGGTTGGCCAAAAATATGTCCCTGCACTGCAAAACAATGTTATTTCTTGAATGAGTTGGCATGATGTAGTCCATAAAAGTGTCAAGACCACCTGGCAGGGGGAAGAAAGGAGCCTTGTTATCCCAAAAGTTCCCATACTGTTTCAGTGATTAGAGAAGCCATGGGTCTTCACCAGAAGCGCTGCAAGTCCCCTCTAGCTGCCAGTCGGCTGATTGGCTCAAAGCTACTTTCTCACATGGTGTCCTGGCTGAATCAGAATCAGACCCTGATTAGATCAAATTGCAGAGAAACCTGTGTGCACCTATGTGCCCATCTTTACATCGCCTCAGAGCAAGCAGTTAAATTGGACGTTTGGAGGCAGAGAAGCAGGTCCTGTTCCTGGCTTTCGAGACCGGGGGAGCTGACACTTCCTGTGCTCACGTCCAAATTGATTCAGGTTGGAAGTGGACAACCCTGCAGAATGACACAAGGTGGCCAAACCAACATCTTGCACATTTCTTAGACTTGATGTGGGCCTCAATCTTTGCTCATGGAAAAGGCAAGTGGTCGTATAGTATACAGTGAGGAGTCATTGACTGCCTGGTTAACATCACAAACAGTTGACTCAGGCCGTCTTCTCATTTCTCATGTATGGAGCGGAAGGCACTGGCCTTCACATGGCCCAAAAAAGACTTTACTAATTTTAAAGGTCAAGAATGTTAATGGCTTTTAGAGAAATTAAAAGAAAGAAGATGGGGTTGCAGAGGTGTACAAGCGCATTTGTCCCCTATAATTATTTCATCATAAGTGCAGCTCATTACTAGCAAAGGAGACGGGAGGGTGATAAATGACACAAACGGAAGCCACGGATGACAGCTATGCCAAGATGAACACCCAACTCCATGGTACGCAGATGAAGCGCAAAGGGGTCTGTGTGTGAGGGATTTTTAATTTTTTGTTATTTTTTTGCACTTTTAATTACATTGTGAATTACTTTCTAAATAAGCAAGACGGCATTTTTTTCCCAATCAATCTCCCTGCTTAATAGCCGGTTATGACATTAAAAAGCTGCGTTTAGACGCTTTTGCAAATGTATTCAAAACGAAAAAACTCAAACGTTGCATTTTACATCTAATTTAAGACCCTCCACTCTGGCAGAACTGTCCACCTGTGACAAAGGTCACTAATCGCTTTCATTCATAAAATGAACCACTGGCGATCATTTATGTGTGTCCTCTACATGTGCGTGAGAATGTGCGCGTAAAGGCAAAATGAATGTGACTTAACAGAAACATGGGGAAAAGACAGGAGGAGGGGGGGAAATGGATGACATTCATTAGCTTTTGATGGATCTAATGACCAGGTGGATTTATGTAAAGCGGCGCTGGATAATGGAAAAGAGGCGAGAGGCTGGAGAAAATCATTTGAAAGAAAAGGGAGGCAGGGGGGGGGTCTATCAATGTTATGATGAGGGGGTAACAACAACAAGCTGAGAAGCATCATGACTGGAGATATAAATCAATAACTCCTCCATTATGTTATGAAGAAGGAGATGAGAGGAGGAGGAGGGGGAAATGGAGGAATAATTTGCTTGATAAGTGTGCAGGGGAGAAGGTTGTGTATGTGTGCGTGGAGGGCTACTGACAGGGTCACATAAACAAGTGGCAGCATCTCTCCCCAGAGGACCGGCAGTGATGATGAGGGGAGGAGGCGCCACTGGAGTTTAGAGGCGCAGCATCTCTCTCTCTCTCTCTCTCTCTCTCTTTGGAAGGTAAAAATAAAAGTCAACAGGAAAGGGCTGGCGAGCGGGTGCTGGCGTGATAGCCGCCATCCGTTACGGGTAAATTGAACTGTCAGCCTCTCAGTGTCATTTCCATGGCTGGATGAGAGGCAGAGGCAGAGGCAGAGAGAATTATGGGGGTATTCACCGGGTGATCACAGTGTGCAGCGAGACTGTTCCGGCAAATTAACTCCCGACGGAGACGGGAAACAATGTTAGAGCTGTCACGGAGATAGAAGGATGAGAGGATAAACAGGCAGAAGGAAGTAGAGAGAACTGTCCATGTGTGTTTTCAGAGGTTATTTACTTTGTTTTCCTTTGCACAATTACAATGTTGTAACAGATTCTGTCATTAGATGCATTTGGTTCATGGTAGCACCCTGCCTGCATCTGAAACACCGTCTATATTCTATTATATTAAAGCCAAATAAAGAAAAAGATGAGTGGCTCCGGAACTCTCCACTTGTGGGACATTCTGTAGGATGTGTGTATCATTGTATGAAATAATGCATTCAGGTTTATTTTAGGTCGGCTGTGAAATGTTTGGCATGTGGCATGTTTTGCCAATAAGCCTCCTCTTACAGGTGAAAAAGGAGATTTTGCAGTATGTGGGCAGACTTCTACCGTCACAGCGACTCTTTCTGGGGATGTTTGAAGTGCTAGACCGCTCTCACCTCCGTATCAATATTAATGCTCAGTCAGAAACCAAAGTGTTACTTTTCGTCCATCATGTCAGTCTACTTTTATTGTGCAACCATAACCAACCACTTTTGATGTGCAACAAAGCAGAGAGGGAAAAGAAGAAATATAAAGACGGACTGAATGGGATGAAAATAAGTGAAAACTAAAGAGTCTTAAGGTTGGACTCAAACTCAGCTCCGGCAAGTTTGGAGACTATCCCCATCCTCATCTTTTGGTTCTTTGTGTTTGTTTGATTTTTTTCATAAGCAAGAGCTGTAGAAAAATGTTTTCTCTCTCCGTATCTTCCTACCACCGACTGAAAACTGGTTATATCCAGCTGTAAAACGGCGCCCTGCACGTTGAGAAGTCAGGCGAGCACACGAAGGGACGAGAACGTATCAGCTTTGTGCGCTCAGTTGTACACTCAGCACGCCTGACTTTTTACCCATTCTGTCTCTATCCTCTTACTTAAAATATTTATGAAAATACCTATTATTGTATTAACTATTTATTGATTTCTAATTTAAAAGATTTATACTGAGCCCCGAGAACTGCAGAGGAGAGCACCTTCCATTTACACACATCCGTGGCTATTTATTGCGTTTTAATGTTAAACCTGCTCCAGTTTGCCTCTTGGCATTCAGACAAAGGGGGGGGGGGGCATATGGAGAAAGACAGAAACAAAGATGAAATAAATAGAAATTGATATAAAGGACAAATTGGCTCAGTGTTGCTGCTGGCTGAGCGTTGGTGATCTATGCTGGGCGTCTCTGAGGAGTAGGTCATGCGCTGGCAGCTTATACGGCACATTGA
This sequence comes from Xenentodon cancila, assembly GCA_014839995.1. Lineage (NCBI taxonomy): Eukaryota > Metazoa > Chordata > Actinopteri > Beloniformes > Belonidae > Xenentodon > Xenentodon cancila. The sequence continues at coordinate 22,328,046 of CM026204.1, read as the reverse complement.
CAATGAAAACGTAAAGCTTATTCCCATCTCTTATTGATTACCATAACAAGACTCTCTGGATGTGAGGCACTTCTCTATAAGGTGTCAGTACTGCTGTCAGACGGTCAAATAACATCATTTTGTGAATGATCTAATGGAAAATGTCCCCCGAGAAGAAAGTACAGAGCATATAGATTAATCCTTTTGTGCACAATTAATATATAATCCATATAAATGTTAAATGTCACATGTTACGCTCAATATCAAAATCTCAACAGCTAAAGTTTCCATAAGGAACTTCAGGTGTACTTGTAAGAAAAATGTGAGCATGAACAATTCTAACAATGAAAACTGCAGTTCACGTCAATACTGAAGCATTTGAGTAACAAATAAAATATAATAAAATAATAGATCTTCGGTAAAACTAGAGTGCGTGCGATGGGGGGGGCGGGGCTCAGAGTAATCCTAGTTAACGCGAACACAGGAAGTGAGTAGTTTCATCCAGTGTTTGGGGAGCGAGAGCCTCTCCAGGCAGACGAGGCGCAGATTCGTCATAAATGAGGAGCTCAATCAGAAGATGAGGGCTCGAGGGAAGGAAGGAATAAAAGAAGAAACCTGTTGTGGTCAGCAGGAGGAAGGATACTTGTGTGTGTGGAGTGCTGGGTGAGTGTAAGAGGTTTGGCGCAGAATGAGAGGTGTTGGAAGTGAAAAGCAAATTGCGCTTTCATGCAGTGCCCTGTGAGTGACAGGGAAACCATTAACGGACGAGTGCAAGCCAAAGGGATTAAGTCCACACATGCATAGCTATTATTCAAGCTAATTAAAAGTCTTTTTCTCTCTCTTTCGGAGAGGCCAGGTTTACATCCACAACAAAGCTGGCAAAGAAGGCAGAAGGAAACAGATTGGGAGGTTTTACTTAGCTGGCAAACGTCGACGCTAAACAGACAAGTGCAGTTGAACTGCTAAAGCTTATTACTCTGCTCATGGGTTCATACTTTGACACTCTTCTGTCAGTAACCCAATCAAAGGGATTTTCTTTATTTTATTTTAGACCTGGTTTTGACTGAAAGTTAATGTTGCAGAGCGTGAGAAGGCTGTATTCTGCCGGCTACTCCTCATGGCGAGTTCAACTTCTTCATGTATTTTTATTCTTTTCTTTTTTTTTTTTAATGACAAAATGTCTCACTCATGGCTCTTGGCGTGACAAAGACTCACGGCAAAGCTGCAGAGGATCCAGTGCTTTGCTGGAGGGCTACTGGGTTTTCTGTGAATGAAGTTGGGTTTTCTACTGAGCACACGTCCACAGCAACAACACGTAACACAACTGGGCCCACTGAGGATTGACCCCACACAGGTCAGACATGTGTGGCTGCTGCTCGCCAGGGTCAACGAATTCCCCTTGTCCACCTGTGAAACAGATCTTAGCACCATCTGTGGCTGCAGACCAGAGAAAAAGCCCTTCACTTTACTGATCACATTATTATTATTATCCTCTTACCTTCAGTTTTAGTAATGTTTAGTTTAGACAATAAATAGAGTTAAACACCAAACTTGATATTTTTATGGTAGCAAAATACTCCTACTGAACATTTAGATATTAATTATAGCTTCACATTTATTAGATGTCATGCCATAAAGGCTAAACCGGGAGGGTGGAGTCGAGACCTTTAGACATCAGTATTTTTTGTTTCCTAACGTGCAAAATTGTTTCCAGTTGGCGAAAGGTATGAAAAGCAGGCAGGCCACTTCAGCACCGGGACTCTTCATCTATAAAGTCGTGCTTTTATAAGAGATGTACTCTATTATTGCATTGTCTTACTGAAAAATGAGCAATGCAAGGTGTTCCCTAAAAAAGATGCTCTTAAAACAATGCTATAAAAACTCAAACATGTCACTGACCTGTTGCCAGCTGACTTCACTAGGTGCACAATGTTCCTCCAGATGTTTTGCTGTGCATGTTTCAACCAAATTTTAAATTAAATAATATTGTTCGTGAATATTGAAATGCCCCACTTTCAACATATAACTTGTTTTCTGAAAAAAAAAAAAAAAAAAAAAATTCTAATTCTAATTCCTAATTCTGCATTCAAACTTTTTTTTTTCTTTTTTGTATTACATCTGTGGCAGTCCCACTCCTTCTACCGTGAGCCCTGAATGAACCATTGATTGACTTCAGCACACCAGCCTGGCACTCAGGGGAGGCTGACACACATGCGGTGCTGTGAGACGGCCTGTGGCTCACCAGCAGTCCTGAAGTGTGGGATCAGTGGAGGTTCTGTCCCCAGCGGCTGTAAATAGCTGCCAACTATCTTTTCTGCAGAGGGTGATTTTACCCTTAAAGCTCGGCAGAGACTGCTGAGGGACTGCTGGCCTCTCAGCAGACCATCAGGAACCTCACCAATGCAGACAGCCACGGGGACAGAGGGAGGGATGTGAGAGAAAGGGAGGAGGCATGGGACATGACTTTACTGGTTTTACACCCACGCACATGCCACAGCAGATCAGTCGGTTGGGATTGCACCTGACACCTGACATACAGCCAACCAGGCGGACAGGCAAGAAGGGATGAGAGTAAGCGCCAGTAGGAGCGATAGAAGAGAGAGAGGGGATGTTAGAGTGCACTGAATGACAGACAGCCAGCAGATAGGAAGAGACGGGTGTAATGGGGTGTGAATTGGAGGACCTCAGGAGACGGTGAGAGAGACCATCTGCCTGTCAGGACTTCTTTTTCTCCAAACCTTTTGGCTCTCTGTTGTACAGTGAACACACACAGAGAGAGAGAGAGAGAGAGAGAGAGAGACACAAGAGTCATGTGAAAATAAATACATTAACAGAAGAAGCTCCAGTCATCTCTCTAGCTCTCTAGCTTAATGCCAACCACTGATAGTCAACACAAGAACAGTGGTTTACAGTCTGGTGCAAGATGAATGACAAAAACAATTAGACTCATTGGAAAATCTACATCTGAGTTGTTCTGAAAAAGTATGTGATGAGATATCGTTCAGTAAAGGAATTTTTAATGTCCCGAGGAGCTCTATAGAGACTTCCACTTCACAGAGGGCGATTGGCTAGTGAGGCGCATTTCAAATGATGGCAGAGGACTTTCTTAAACAAGTAATGTATAATCTCAAGAAACGGTGAACAGCAGCAACTCAGACACGGCCAAAAATAAAAATGAAATGTGACCTTTCAAACAGATAATAGATCTTCATGAGATAAAGCTGATAGAAATACAAAAAAAAGACACTGAATAGGATGAATGTATGTTGTTTTTTTTTTGTTTTATTGGAGTATTTTAAAAAGAACACATTCAAACTAAACTATTTCAGCAAAACTGTTTACAATCTGATCTAACTTACAAGTTTTGAAATTATAAGACTTTATGTGACGTACAGAGTTGATGCATTGTGGGTCATATTCCTTTCGACAACATGACTGACAAAACGGACGATAAACCAAGCCAAAACAAACCTCCAAACGTCATTCTCCTGTTGCATTATTTAAGTACATCACATAGAAATGGAAGGGAAAGCTTCTAAATTAGCTTTACCCACTGCAGCGGGGATGTTTTCATCCAAAAAGAAAAACATTTTCCTAATCTGATCGCTCGGGTGGATAGGATATCTATCATATGTGGAAAGCATTAAAGTTACTTAATGTGGCTGTTTTCATCCCCAAAAAAATCCCTAAATTCTTTTAAATGTACTTATCAGGGCTTTTATTGTGAAAGGATGTGCATACGCGTCATAAACTAGACCGCAACAGACTAATGCAACACAGTCTAAAATAAAAATACTAAATCAACAGCACTGTAGAAACATTCATTACAATAAAATGTTAAATATATTTCATTATTAGTTAAAAGTAGTAAAGCAAATTAAATAAAATGTTTCTTCGGCGGACCAGGCGTTATTTCTACGTATCAGATTCCTCAGGCCGTTATAAGAGGCCGAACATTTACTGTATTTGAAATATGGTATTTTATACAGGAAACAAGTTTGTGCACTAAAAGCTATAAAATTCAGTTATAAAAGGCACACATACTCACCCAGAATTTCATTTTCTTCGCATCTTCACATGCTTGGGATTTGACTAGATGTACTTAGATATATTTTCCATTAAATACTTTCTACATATCTTTATATCTTAAAAATGCTCCATACTAAAGTAGCGCTGCTTAAATGAACACTCAGATAGGCGGGTAAGTATAGACTTACAGAGAATTCAGGAAAAGTCACTTTTAATTGTGCTCAACGCTGACAGGAAAATACATTTTATTAACTCGCATATTCCAGATCTTTTGGTACCGTTGTATGTCAAGGCAAATGAGAAGTTACTATGCATAAATAAAAATGGATATCAACTACAGTTCAAGAATTTTAAAAGATGCTACTCGTAATTTTGAGCTTTTGTGAGATAATAAAGTGGAAACTGTCAAAATTTCTGTTCAAAGTGCATCATAGTGACATGTTCTGGTGCAGAACTCAGCATTGGACATTTAACAATGTGAAACTGAAGATAAAATGTATTTTTAATGTGTCGACATGTAATACAAATATATACTTGCAAAATAATTATGATATAATTTGCTTGATTACAGTCGATCTGTGTCCTGGTGGAAAAAAAAAAAAACTTAAATAAGCATTTAATAGTCTCTTTTCTAATTCAACAGGATTTGTAAAACAAAGTCATGAATGTCAGCTCTATCAAATTGTTTTCAAATCCAAAACCTAAGTTATTGAATCTGTTGAGTGTTATACATATTAAAAGTAGATAACCCCTTATTGTGCTGTCCTCAAATCCAAAAGTTAGTATAAAAAGAAAAATGTTTACTGAATAGCTTTTTAGTTTAGATTTTAATATTTTATAAGTTCTGTCTTTCATTCGAGGTTCGCCGGTTTATTATTAATAATTCTCTTTCTCTGTCCTGGTTTTTGTGTGCTCTGGTTGGATATTCCACCTTATACACACACACAGACTCAATTACTGGCGTATTCTTATTTACGAGGCATTCTTGGACTGATTCCACCATACTGACAGACTTACACTCTTTCAATAAAGTTTTGTAAGTTACTATCTTTGCAATCAGGATTTATTCCCACCATCTGTTCCCAGAGCTTCTATTGAATTGGAAAAGCTTCAGTATAATAAAAAGAAGCAGAAAAACGAAAAGAAAAGTAAGGTACGTTAAGAAAATACAAGTCTTTATTAATAAGGGAAAGAATTCAAGATTAAATTATGGTTTCAGGTGGTTCAAGTAAACGTCGGACAGTGGAGACAGCTATGGCAGGTAATAAAACCATGTCATCCTTGTCGTTTTTCATGACTATAAATATCTGGAAATGAGCAGGTCTATTGTATGCCATCGTGACTAATAACAAGAAAATTTTAATTTCTGAAAACATGGTCCGTGTGTAAAGCACTACATCGTGGCTATCTGTTGTTACATTAATGTAATGTCTCATGGTGATAAAATATAAAGGGTAGCCTGCCAACAAGTAAAGACCAAAGTGTTTACTGTTGTTGTTACCAGGCACCCAGACATGAATGCAGGCAAAGCAATAGTTCCCCTAACTGCACCTTGCTCAACCATTCATCCACCCGTGGCTTCAGCTGAGGGATCTGTTTGTGTTGCCTAATTGCCCTTCTCTACCTTCTGTTTGGTCCCTTCATCTGTCCATCTACTGACTCCCATTCTCTCTGGCCGTGATAAAAAACAGTAACGCAGGAGGGGAACCAAACTGCTTCTTAATTTTCCCTGACAGCCTCCTTTAAACACACAGGCCCAAATCCACACTCTAATTGAAAGCACATTCCTATTCCAAACAAATTAAGCACAATTAAGGCCCCTGAGTTATGAGTATCTATCACTGCACGATGTTTTTGTAAAAATCACTGAGCTCTAGATCAAAGTCTCTCGACCCCTCAGCTTAATTGCCTCATTAAGAGCTCCCTTCTTTGTGCTATGGGCTTCATAAATACAGGGCCTACTTGTTTCATTTGGGAATTACACTAAAAGACGCCCCTTAAACTAATCGCTTCCACGTTTTCAATAAAAGTTCATCTGTTTTTAGGTAGAGAACAAAATGAGATTTTCTTCCATTTATAGAGCATAATTTGCGAGGCCCTTTTAGCCCACGGTGCGATGCATCTTTGCACTGTGTCTTTAACAAGGCACAAACCTGCAGCAAAGTTGAGCTAATTTGCAACGTTTGCTGAAAGGTTTCTATGACATTAAAAAGTTCGGTTAATCGAAGGAAAATGCAAGAGCTCGTAACACATTAGCTGGCCAGCTTAGGTGTGGTATTTGACACATCATAACAGGTGACAGGAAGAAGGTGTCACCACCGGGAACCAGAAAATCACATGACAGGAAGATGATTGTGTGCAGCTGAAGAGGTTCCCTCCCTCCCTTTTCCTCATCCTTGCGAAATGCCATCCGAGCATGGCTGGCTTTTAATTTAATCTTATAAATGAGGTGCGCACTCCTAGACAACATGCTGTTCCAATTTGAAATGGCGGCTTTATTGGGGGACAGCGACACAGGGGAGGGCGGGAGAAGTGGGGGAGCAGGAGAGTAGGAGATAGAGGTGGGGTGGGGGGGGGGGGCTGCGAAGTAAAAAAAAAAAAGAAAAAAAAAAAAGAAAAGAAGGAAAGCCAGAGGAAAGACGGTGGTATGGAACATTTGTTAGTAATCCAATTCCACATACCATATGGCTTCATTACCATTATGCGGGAGAGAAGACTTCAGTCAGTCTGAAAATAAAGACCTACTTAGCCCCATCCAAACTGACCCCAAATGAGACATGTTTGTCTCTGTGTGACAGTGTTAGTGTTATTGCCCTGCTCTTGAATTCTTTGCGGTTCGGGTTAGATTGAGCTTGCAGCTGCGCATGGTAGTGTTGTGTGTTGTGTGTTGTGCGTGCGCATGGCCGCCTGTGTCTGGATGTGTGCAAGATAGGGATCGGGCTGTTTCCCAGTGACTGATTATTACGGAAGAGAGTCCTTAGTCATTACTGCAGAGAGAGGCAGAGGGAAGAGAAGGCCCATAAGCCAGCTCCATTCAGATGTGAAGATGACTGATAATGCAGGAGCAGCAGGACCCCTCGCTGGGTTCATTGGCCCCTAAGTGCTCCTTTGCTGAATGTGTCCCTTATCTTGCCCTGACAGCAGTAATAGAATATGCATAGCTCTATTAGCATACAAGGTAATGGCACCCTTGAGGGAGGGCACTGACATAAAACTTTAAGTAGAAATCAAAACATTGGTAAAGGCAGAAGCAGAATAAAAAGGGTTATTGTCACCCTGTGCAAACATGGCCCGAGGCCTCGACTGTGACTGCGTGCAAGGTATGCTGCTGTCACGCTTCCATGCACATCTGTCTGCACTCACAGATACACCGAATATTTAATAACCTCGGCACAGGAATTCACAAATATGTGTCATTTTATCACTTATAAAGAACGGGTTACATATTAAGTACATATTTTGCACATAGGCATGCATGAACTCAATTGAATAACCTTCCTCAGGGCGTCTAAGTAAATGAAATAAAATTGGAAAAATTGGCCATCTATAACAGAATAACTCTGTTATAGATAGTACAGGGTCAAAGAAAGAGAGAAAGAAAGAGAGAAAGAGAGAAAGAAAGAGAGAAAGAGAGAAAGAAAGAGAGAAAGAGA